>JAMXBD010001259.1:0-426122 GCA_024138025.1 Combretum micranthum
AAAAAAAAATGAAATTGTAATTTAGTAAATGAAATGTAATAAATGTAATAAATGTAATAATTATTTAAAGACAAAATTTCTTGGAAAAGAAAATGAAATGAGTAGTTTAAGGATGTAGAATAGGGTATGGGTAGTGTGTAGTGTAGGTTGTACTTGTGAATAGTAGACAAGACATCTACTTTACACGGTTGTCCGAAAACACGGGAAAAGCTATAACTGTAATCTTTATAGCTCGGAAAATTATGACATTGATATTTTTGGAATCCTTAAAAAATTACGGTTCAATGAATAATTCCGGAATATTTTTCTGAATCTGTGGCCGGGGCACGCTTTTTTCCGTAATTGGGCTCGGAAAGGCCCGGAATTGAAAAATTCCCGATTTAAAACTTTCAAAGGTTTGAATGTCTTTGAACAACAATTCAAATTCATTCACTTCAATTTATTTATTTTACTATGAACCGAAGAAAGCCGGATTTAGGTCCTAAGCTCTATCACAAAACTCCAATCTGATCGGATTAGGTTTCGTCTCCAACTCCTGGGTTTTCTAGCTACCGAGATTCTCGGGGTTTACAGTATTGTTGGACTCGAACTAGTTCAGGAAACAATTAACAAAGTTTCAGTAATAAGCGAAGATTGAAAGAAGCCCAAGATAGACAAAAAGCTGGTAGATTTGAAGAGATGAGAACTAGAATTCAAAGAAGGAGAACATGTTTACTTGAAAGTAAGTCCAATCAAAAGTCTTATACCAACAAGTAAAAGGAAAGCTGAGTCCTAGATATGTAGACCATTTGAAATATTAAACGAGTTGGAAATCTAGCATATACGCCTTGCATTGCCACCCATTTATCTGGTATACACAATGTTTTTCATATATCGGTACTAAGAAAGTATGTACCAGACAAGATATAAAGTTGTTGAACTGGAACCAATTGATCTGAAAGAGAATTTGACTTATGAAAAGTATCCGATTAAAATTTTGGACAAAAAGGTGCAAGTTCTCAGAAATAAAGAAATCCACTATGTCAAAGTGCTATAGTATCTCCAAACTGAAGAAGTGACTTGGGAGTTGGAAGAGGAGATCAAGAAAAATTATCCACATTTGTTTGAAAATTCAGGTACGCACTCAAGCTTTGAGGACAAAGCTTATTTTAAGGGGGGAGAATGTAAACCTCGAAAACTTCCACAATATAACACGACTTTAGAATAGAATTAAAGAACTAATTATTAAACCTAGAAGTTAACAAAAACTCAAGATTAGATATATAATTTAAATTTGGCTAGGTTAGGATCTATAAACTAAATAAAGAACTTCTTTGACCCTAATTGATACCAAAAACGATTTCGTATCTGAATTGATAATTCAAATATAATTAAAGGAAACTCCAAATCGCAACTCGAATCCTTGTCAAACAATAGATTAAAGGGAAAACATAAATATAGAAAAATGAAGTGACTACTTTTGTACTCAACAAAAACCCGAGACTAAAACAATGGGTAGTAATGACCTATACTTGGACTTAAACCCTAAAATTCGAGATTCCTAGTTATAATAACTATAATTGATAAATTTCATAGTGGGTATCCAAATCTAAAATATATAAAATAAATTAGCTTTATATCTACGGTGATATAAGTAATCGATCCAATATGTTTATAGTTGGAAAATGGCAACTTAAGATAAACCGTTAGAGTTATAAATCCACAACAAAAATATAAACTGATATATAACTCAAGATCTAGACTTCAACAAATATTTGAATTACACCAGTGTTTAAATAGGGTTTTTCTTAAGCCCTTGAAGCCTAAAACAAAAATTGACCCAAAAAGCTTGGAAAACCTAAATTGCGGGAGATAAAATTTCAAAAACAAACAATCACGTAAAATTAAGACTTAAAATTATATTGTTTGATAAACTAAATATTTTGTGGGATTCATTAAAAATATTTTTGTGTAAAAACTCACATATATTAGCTAAATTATACCCAATTAGTGTAATAGACTCCCCGAAAATTTAGCTAAATATTATCTAAACAATATACATATGACAAACACTTGCAGGAGACGTTTAAGCAAATTTGGAGGGTCTTGATCTTCTTGATTCAAGTGAGCCAAAATTTCACAAATAATTCAATCAGAGTCAACAAAAATCCAACCACAAGCCAATTTAAACTTGCCAAATCATTTCTACATTAATGACAATAGAACAACAGATGAAATAGTAACATAAGGAGACAATTGGGATCAATATTAGAAGAAACACGCAGCCAACATTTTTATTTTTCTATATATATATATATACATATAACAAGAACACTTAAAGAAGAAACAAACGAACACCATCCTTTCCCTAACTTTCCAGATCCAATCCACTCCTTATTAGTAGTTAAAACAGCCAGGAATATGATTTAAATCGCACCAACAACCCAGTTTCGAATCAGAGACAATATTGCGAAAAAACGCTTAAAATGACTCAAGGTAATTGATGTAATTCAACGTGTTTCTTTCAAAACTAAGGGACTAAAACTGACTTCTGAACATCTTAGGAACCAAACCAATCCAATCAGGAGCTTCGGATTTCATCGGAGAGACTCGACGAAGGTGATTTTCAAAAACCCAGTTTACCCTTGATGATTCGGAAAATCGTGGAACATGTTATTATTTTGGTGTTTTATCGAGATATTAAGTATTTTTGTAAAGACCCTTCTCTAAATCCCGAGATTTAGAGTACCGAATCCCAACCACATATAAATAACGTTTTCACATTATATGTAAGGTTGTCCTAAAACTAACAGTTTATGTAAATTGTTTGATCAAATCACTAAACTTTGTAAAGAACTTTTTAAATAAAACAAGATTGCTAACAAAGCAATCTATACATATATTTACATCAAATAACCATTGCTTTGTGTCAATACATGACACAACAAAACAATTACATGATTTCTCAAAACATGAGAAATCCTAATGGATCTTAAGGTCATTACAAAAGAACTTGGCTTAACTAACAAGCCTTCTATACAAAGCTGGTCCTTAGCAAAAAGTCTTCTAAAAGTCCCGGGTCATCGGATCCTATTCATCCCACTCGTCCAGAAATCTTTCAAAATCGGACCCATAGCCCAAGTCATCGTAATACTCGTCTCCATGACCTGCAAAGTAGCAAAAGTGAGCCAGAGGCCCAGTACACAATAACCAATGCAAAACAAGTCATCCAATTGATGTAAATGCATCATAAAACAAGTGGTTATCTTTATTACATTTTGATTCACAAATCAACAAGAGGGTATTCAAACCCCGGTCACACTCCGGGAATCCAGGGATCCTGAGTAACAGCAGCTGCTCAGGGGGTTGATATAAGCAGTCCGAATACTTATATCTCCTATATCTATTTCATAAAGATAATAGCTTCATCTAGGGTTTAAAAGCCGTTGCCCGACTCTACTTAAACTCAGTCCATAACATGAGCCTAGTTCACAAGTTCCCATAAACCTTGAACTAAATCATGGTATTTCCCCCTAAGTTTAAGCAAACGTTACACAGATACAATTCCCCCTATCGGCTACCCACTTAACCAAAAGAATCGCTATTGCATCATAGCGTACCATTGCATCATGGTAAAGTCATTGCATCATGACTTGGTTAAGCGCCTAGCTAACATGTCATTGCATCATGACAGGTTTGCTGCTCCTCGGACCAGATTAAACAGCGTAATAGACATCCAATTCATCCAAATGTTAAATCGGATCAATTTAAGTCAAATTAGAAATGTCTGGTCCTAGCAATCATCAGACAAATTATTGCGTACCTGAACTCGTTAGAATAGAACTAGGATCTCTCGGTGATGATTAACCGAAGAATCCTTAACTGTAATAGAAATGTCACAATAATTAATAAATCAACATTTATAAATTTCATTCTCACAAATATATACATATTATATCCATATATCACAAATTATCAAAGAAATTCACATAATTGATATACAGTCACGACTAGGCATTTAAACGTCCTAATATATCCCAAATTGCTTACCAAAAACTCAAATACTCAAATAACAACTTTGGAAACTTTTTAGAAAAAGTTCTCAAAATTCAAAAACTCAGGGGATACGCCGGCACTCAACGCCGGCGGCGTTGGGCCGGTGTTAACTGTTCTGAAAATGTACACTGTCAACGCTGGCAGCGTTCAAAGCGTACGCCGTCAGCCTTTGTAACCTACGCCGGCGGCCTTGATTCCCAAAAGCCAGCGTACAAGTTAGAAGAAAGAACGCCGGCTGACTTCCTAACGAAAGCCGGCGGCGTTCAGTCGGCTTTAAGAAATTTGGTTCTGTGAACTTTCAACACCGCCTCTACGCCGGCGGCGTAGAGATTCAAATTGCCGGCGTACGTTCTGAAGAACAGACGCTGGCAAATCTTCGGCATATAAGCCGGCGGCGTTGCAAACAGCGTTAGGGAAAATCATTCTGTGGGCTTTCTACACCGCCTCTACGCCGGCGGCGTAGAATCCCCAGATGCCGGCGTACGTTACAAAAACAAGCTTATACGAAAATTCAAATCCCCTGTTTTCACTTTGTAAAATTACATCTTAAAACACTTCAAAAACTTTCCTCAACTACACTTCAAACTTCATATACTCACTCCATACACTACTCAATTCTAGCAACCCAAGGCATGAATTCAACATCACTAAACACTTCAAATTCCATTTTCATCAATCTCCACTCTAACTACTTAAACTATCTTTGTTTCATCAAGACACTTCATATCAATACAACAATACATGCATACTTTCACACACTCATATAACACATACATAACTCATTCCATGCATGAACAACAATTTGATCAATCTTAAACTCAATTCATCCAACTATCTTACATCTATTTCAAGAAAGGGAAACAAAAACAACACAACAACCTAAACTTAAATCAATTCATATATATACATACCTTGTCTTGAGAATAACTTTGATTTTCAACTTGATATAACCCTAACTTGAGCTTGGAAATGAAGATGGAAATGGAGAAAGAAGAAGAAGAGAAAAAGGAGAAAGAAAAGAAAATTCGGATAAAATTTTGAGCTGCCTCAAAAAGTAATCAAATTAACTTAATTTTGACTTTTTCACTTCCAAAATTACCCCTTAATGCATATATTAACTTTAGGTTGCATTTCACTTTAATTTGGGCTCCATTTAGCTTACATTTAGGGCATAATGCTAATTTAATTACAAGGAACTCAATCAACTAACTTAAGTAAAATTATGGTTGAGTTATTAATCTAATTTAACTTAACATCTTAATATGCACAAGACAACATTAATAATTCATTACTCACACATTAATGCATATAGAACAAAATATTAATATCCACATATACACATACAAAATCTTATATATTAAACTACTAACAACACAAACATACTCATTCAATTCATCTCCTTAAAATAAATTAATAAACACATGGATTTGATTAAAATATAAATCTAGGTCATTTCATTCTTCCCTTCTTCAAGAAGTTTCGTCCCGAAACTTAACTTACCTTCTTACTCAAAAAGTTCCGGATATTTCTGTTCATTGCACTAGCTACTTCCCAAACCGCTTCTCTCTCGGATTGGTTACTCCATTGGACCTTTACCATTGGTATGACTTTATTTCTCAATTCTTTGTCCATTTTTCCCAAAATTCTAATTGGCTTTTCTTCAGTAGTTAAATCTGGTAGTATCTCTGGTTGATTGGTATCCAATATTGCATCGGAATCGGATATACACTTTCTAAGCTGAGATACATGAAAAACATCATGAACGCCAGACAAACTTGGTGGTAACGCCAATCTATAAGCCAATGGTCCGATCTTTTCCAATATTTCATACGGCCCAATGTATCTTGGATTCAATTTACTCCTCACACCAAATCTGAAAACTCCTTTAGTCGGGGATATCTTGAGAAACACATGATCTCCAAGTTCAAACTCCAAAGGTCTTCTTTTCAAATCGGCATAACTTTTATATCGGTCTTGAGCAGCTTTCAACTTCTGTTTGATCATTTGAATTTTATCAACAGCTTGTTGTACCAAATCGGGTCCAATCAACACTCTCTCGCCCACTTCATCCCAATGCAAAGGGGATCTACATTTTCTTCCATATAACGCTTCATACGGAGCCATCTGAATTGATGCTTGATAACTGTTATTGTAAGCAAATTCCACTAAAGATAAGTGTTCATCCCAATTCTTTCCAAAATCCAATGCACAAGCTCTAAGCATATCTTCAAGAATTTGAATTGTCCTTTCCGATTGCCCGTCAGTTTGTGGATGAAATGCCGTACTAAATTGTAACTTTGTTCCAAGAGCTTCATGAAGACTTTTCCAGAATCGACTGACAAATCTCGTATCTCTATCTGAAGTGATGGTCATTGGTATACCATGTAATCTCACTATCTCTCGAATGTAAATCTGAGCCAATCTTTCAAGTGAACACCCGACTCTCAGTGGAATGAAATGTGACGATTTCGTGAGTCGATCCACAATAATCCAAATCATCTCGTTCTTGGCTATTGTTTTTGGTAAAGCAGTCACAAAATCCATAGTTATCTCATCCCATTTCCATTCCGGAATCTTCAATGGTTGTAATTCTCCCCCAGGCCGTTGATGTTCGATCTTCACTTGTTGACATACCAAACACTTAGAAACAAATCTTGCAATGTCCTTTTTCATTCCTTCCCACCAAAAATGTCGCTTCAAGTCTCGATACATCTTCGTGTTTCCCGGATGAATGGAATATGAGGAGGAATGTGCTTCCTTCATAATTTGATGTCTCAAATCATGGATCTCAGGTACATAAATTCTATCTTTGAATCTGATAATTCCTTTATCATCAATTTCCATCTCTTTTCTTCTCTTTTGATTTATCTCATTTCTCAACTTTTGGCTACCAGGTTCTTCAAGTTGTCCTTGCTTGATTTGGTCTAGAATCATCGGTTGTAATGATAAACTTGCTAGCATAAGGTCAACATTTTCTATTGTTACCTCAATATTCATCCTTTGAAGATCTTCTTGTAATTCCCCTTGATTAGTAACCAGAGATTCCACATTCATCGATTTCTTTCTACTGAGCGCATCGGCTACCACATTAGCTTTTCCTGGGTGATATAGAATTTCAACATCATAATCTTTAATTAATTCCAACCACCTTCGTTGTCGCATGTTCAATTCCTTTTGAGTGAAAATGTATTTCAAACTCTTATGATCCGTGAATATCTTACACTTTTCACCAAACAGATAATGTCTCCAAAGCTTCAATGCTAATACCACTGCGGCTAGCTCGAGATCATGAATTGGGTAATTCTTCTCATGGGACTTCAATTGTCTTGAGGCATAAGCTATGACTCGATTATCTTGCATCAACACACATCCGAGTCCTTGAAGTGAAGCATCACTATAAATTACAAACTCTTCTCCACTAATTGGTAAAGCCAAAATCGGTGCAGAATCAATCGTTCCTTCAGCTCAAGAAAACTCCGATCACAATCTTCATCCCAATCAAACTTCACATATTTCCTCGTCAACTTAGTTAATGGTGAAGCGATTTTGGAAAAACCTTGTACAAATCTTCTATAATAACTTGCCAACCCCAGAAAACTTCGCACTTCCGTGACACTTGTCGGTGGTGGCCAGTCCAATACTGCTCTAATCTTCTCCGGATCAACAGATATTCCTTCCTTTGTAATGATATGTCCCAAGAATGCAACTTCTCTCAACCAAAACTTGCACTTGCTAAACTTAGCATAAAGCTTCCTCTCTCTCAATCGTTGCAATACAAGTCTCAAGTGTTTTTCATGATCTTCCTCATTCTTTGAATATACCAATATCATCAATGAAGACTATCACAAATTGATCCAAATAATCCTTAAATACCCTATTCATCAAATCCATAAAAGCAGCAGGGGCATTTGTTAAACCGAAAGGCATAACCATAAACTCAAAATGTCCATATCTTGTTCTGAAAGCCGTCTTGGATATATCTTGTTGCTTAATCTTGAGTTGATGATATCCGGATCTCAAATCTATCTTGGAAAACAATGCCGCATCTCTCAATTGATCAAATAAATCATCAATTCGTGGAAGTGGATACTTGTTCTTGATTGTCACTTGATTCAATTCTCTATAGTCTATACACATCCTTAGACTTCCATCCTTCTTCTTAACAAACAATACCGGAGCACCCCAAGGAGAAATACTTGGACGGATAAACCCGAGGTGTTGCAATTCTTCTAACTGACTTTTCAATTCTTTCAACTCAGCCGGAGCCATACGATATGGAGCTTTAGAAATAGGTGTAGTTCCAGGTATCAAATCAATCCCAAAATCAATCTCCCTATCCGGTGGCAAACCGGGTAATTCATCAGGAAAAACATCAACAAATTCCCTTACTACTGGCACCATATCAACTCGGAGTTCTTCACTACCCATTGTAGTTCCCATATCCTTCTCCCACAATTCCATAGAATACATACTTCCGGGTCTCCTTCTTTCCAACACATGAAATAATCTTCTACCTTCCAACTCAAAACTCACTTCCGCTTTACTACAATCTATTGTTGCTTTGTAAAGATTCAACCAATTCATTCCAAGAATAACATCAAAATCAATTAAAGGTAGAACTAACATATCTATTGGCATGCTTTCATCAGAAATCACAACATCAACATTCCTACATACACATGGCTCTTTGGATTGCACACCAAAAGGAGTATTCACACTCATCACTCTATCATACAACACTTCAGAAGACAAACCACACTCATTCACAAAGCTTTCAGCAATACATGCATGAGTAGCACCAGTATCAATTAAAGTATATGCAGGATGTCTTGCAATCTGTATTATACCTGCCAGGGTATCAACCGAAGGAGCTTTCTCACATTGTTGCAAAGCAAACACCCTAGTAGCTGTCATTCCCTTTCCAAAGTTCGGTCCTTCATTCCTCGGCTTTTCTTTACAATTTGCCACATGATGACCCCTTTGTTGACAATGAGCACAAAAGATGGGCTTCAATTTAGGATCAGGACAATCAGAAGCTTTATGACCAACTTTCCCACATGCAAAACAAGCTCCAGGAGTCCATTTACATTGAAACGATTCGTGAGGCCCAAAACATATAGGGCATCGCCTATCAAATGGTATAGATGGCATAGGAGCTTTCACCACTTGTCCCGAGCTTGATTTCTTACCCAAATATGGTCGCTTGCCTTTGTTAACATTACCAAATCTTGAATAAGGGGTGTAGGATGTCACCGATCTCTTGCCCATAAATGTCGCACGTCTATCCCTCTGAGCTTTATTTTCATTATTAATTTGTTCCACTAACTTCGCCTTGATTACTGTTTCCGATAATGTTGATAATTGAAACTTTTTAACCTCACTCTTAATCTCCATGTTCAAGCCATCTTGGAACTTTTGAACCTTCATGCTCTCATCATTGTAACTTGTACCCGCAAATCGAAGCAATCTACAATATTCTGCATGATATTCTTCAACAGTTTTATTTCCCTGCCTTAAACTCAACCAACTCGATATCATTTGTTCCCGTACTGTGGATGGAATGTATTGTAAGAAAAAGGCTTCCTTGAATCTGTTCCATGGTATCGGTCTCACATATCCTTCACTATTCAATCTCCACCAATTATATGCATCTCCCTTCAACATATATATAGCTAAATCAACTTTCTATGCTCAGGCACCTCACAGGCTGCAAACGCTTTCTCTAACTCCACTATCCAACCTTCCGTTCGAGTCGGATCCAAAACAGTTCCATCAAAATCAGGTACCAGTCTAACAAAATCATGCAACTTGACTTGTTCGTTCCGGTCTCCCATTGGTACTTGTGGCTCTTCTCTCACATTTGGAGGATGATATTGCTGCATAAATTGTTGTTGTTGTTGATACATCATTTGTTGGTACTGCTGAACGATTGCAAACATATCCCGAAACATAGTGAGCACATTATTCGGATCTCCCGTAGACATCTGAGGCATAGCCGGGTATGCTGGCATTTGAGGAGGCTGTGGATTCGGTGCAGTAGAAGCCGAAGCCGGTGATGGAGTCGAAGTAGAAGCTGGAATACTAGCTGATGCAGAAGCTGAAATAGTAGACTGAGAAGGAGGTGGCATACTTTCTCTTTCCGAAGATTGTCGGGTTACTCTTCGTGACCTATCCATCTTTTAAACAAACATGCAACATGTATGACATATAATAATTTTACAAGGTCAAATCAATATCAAAACAATTAATAAACTAATTAGAAATTAAGCATAAAACTTAATATAAACAAGTCCTATATATGTCTAACTAACTCACCGTATCTAAGGTCAAGTCACACTATTTAATCAAACAATTTCATAAACAAGGCTCTGATACCATCTGTAAAGACCCGTTCCTCTAAATCCCGAGATTTAGAGTACCGAATCCCCAACCACATATAACGTTTTCACATTATATGTAAGGTTGTCCTAAAACTAACAGTTTATGAAATTGTTTGATCAAATCACTAAACTTAAAGAACTTTTTAAATAAAACAAGATTGCCAACAAAGCAATCTATACATATATTTACATCAAATAACCATTGCTTTGTGTCAATACATGACACAACAAAACAATTACATGATTTCTCAAAACATGAGAAATCCTAATGGATCTTAAGGTCATTACAAAAGAACTTGGCTTAACTAACAAGCCTTCTATACAAAGCTGGTCCTTAGCAAAAAGTCTTCTAAAAGTCCCGGGTCATCGGATCCTATTCATCCCACTCGTCCAGAAATCTTTCAAAATCGGACCCATAGCCCAAGTCATCGTAATACTCGTCTCCATGACCTGCAAAGCAGCAAAAGTGAGCCAGAGGCCCAGTACACAATAACCAATGCAAAACAAGTCATCCAATTGATGTAAATGCATCATAAAACAAGTGGTTATCTTTATTACATTTTGATTCACAAATCAACAAGAGGGTATTCAAACCCCGGTCACACTCCGGGAATCCAGGGATCCTGAGTAACAGCAGCTGCTCAGGGGGTTGATATAAGCAGTCCGAATACTTATATCTCCTATATCTATTTCATAAAGATAATAGCTTCATCTAGGGTTTAAAAGCCGTTGCCCGACTCTACTTAAACTCAGTCCATAACATGAGCCTAGTTCACAAGTTCCCATAAACCTTGAACTAAATCATGGTATTTCCCCCTAAGTTTAAGCAAACGTTACACAGATACAATTCCCCCTATCGGCTACCCACTTAACCAAAAGAATCGCTATTGCATCATAGCGTACCATTGCATCATGGTAAAGTCATTGCATCATGACTTGGTTAAGCGCCTAGCTAACATGTCATTGCATCATGACAGGTTTGCTGCTCCTCGGACCAGATTAAACAGCGTAATAGACATCCAATTCATCCAAATGTTAAATCGGATCAATTTAAGTCAAATTAGAAATGTCTGGTCCTAGCAATCATCAGACAAATTATTGCGTACCTGAACTCGTTAGAATAGAACTAGGATCTCTCGGTGATGATTAACCGAAGAATCCTTAACTGTAATAGAAATGTCACAATAATTAATAAATCAACATTTATAAATTTCATTCTCACAAATATATACATATTATATCCATATATCACAAATTATCAAAGAAATTCACATAATTGATATACAGTCACGACTAGGCATTTAAACGTCCTAATATATCCCAAATTGCTTACCAAAACTCAAATACTCAAATAACAACTTTGGAAACTTTTTAGAAAAAGTTCTCAAAATTCAAAAACTCAGGGGATACGCCGGCACTCAACGCCGGCGGCGTTGGGCCGGTGTTAACTGTTCTGAAAATGTACACTGTCAACGCTGGCAGCGTTCAAAGCGTACGCCGTCAGCCTTTGTAACCTACGCCGGCGGCCTTGATTCCCAAAAGCCAGCGTACAAGTTAGAAGAAAGAACGCCGGCTGACTTCCTAGCGAAAGCCGGCGGCGTTCAGTCGGCTTTAAGAAATTTGGTTCTGTGAACTTTCAACACCGCCTCTACGCCGGGGCGTAGAGATTCAAATTGCCGGCGTACGTTCTGAAGAACAGACGCTGGCAAATCTTCGGCATATAAGCCGGCGGCGTTGCAAACAGCGTTAGGGAAAATCATTCTGTGGGCTTTCTACACCGCCTCTACGCCGGCGGCGTAGAATCCCCAGATGCCGGCGTACGTTACAAAAACAAGCTTATACGAAAATTCAAATCCCCTGTTTTCACTTTGTAAAATTACATCTTAAAACACTTCAAAAACTTTCCTCAACTACACTTCAAACTTCATATACTCACTTCAACATACACTACTCAATTCTAGCAACCCAAGGCATGAATTCAACATCACTAAACACTTCAAATTCCATTTTCATCAATCTCCACTCTAACTACTTAAACTATCTTTGTTTCATCAAGACACTTCATATCAATACAACAATACATGCATACTTTCACACACTCATATAACACATACATAACTCATTCCATGCATGAACAACAATTTGATCAATCTTAAACTCAATTCATCCAACTATCTATACATCTATTTCAAGAAAGGGAAACAAAACAACACAACAACCTAAACTAAACCAATTCAAATACATACATACCTTGTCTTGAGAATAACTTTGATTTTCAACTTGATATAACCCTAACTTGAGCTTGGAAATGAAGATGGAAATGGAGAAAGAAGAAGAAGAGAAAAAGGAGAAAGAAAAGAAAATTCGGATAAAATTTTGAGCTGCCTCAAAAAGTAATCAAATTAACTTAATTTTGACTTTTTCACTTCCAAAATTACCCCTTAATGCATATATTAACTTTAGGTTGCATTTCACTTTAATTTGGGCTCCATTTAGCTTACATTTAGGGCATAATGCTAATTTAATTACAAGGAACTCAATCAACTAACTTAAGTAAAATTATGGTTGAGTTATTAATCTAATTTAACTTAACATCTTAATATGCACAAGACAACATTAATAATTCATTACTCACACATTAATGCATATAGAACAAAATATTAATATCCACATATACACATACAAAATCTTATATATTAAACTACTAACAACACAAACATACTCATTCAATTCATCTCCTTAAAATAAATTAATAAACACATGAGATTTGATTAAAATATAAATCTAGGTCATTTCAAGTTTAGTGTTATAGGAGCTTAAAGGAGCTGGAAAACCAACCTTCTGACGTCGGAAATAGATCGAAATCAATCGAGTTCATCGAGGAAGATGATGAACAATACTTCCCCGATGAGCACGGGGGAAACACAAGGCGTGTTCCACCCGTGTACCCCTCGGCAAAAATTAATATATTAAAAAAAAGAGGCTAATTAAATTAAATTATTGAATAATTATTGATATAAATAATTTTAGAATTATTAATATTTCTTTATTTATTTTTCTGTAAAGATTATAAATAATATTATTATTTAGCAATCACTACAAGAAATTTTGGCTTTAGAGACAAAAAATTCTATCTCTGAAAGTGAAAAATCTGTCTCTAAAGACTTTTAGAGACAGATTTTCCGTTGCAAATTTCTGTTTCAAAAATTATCGTCGCTAATTCTTTTAGAGACAGATTTATTTTCCGTCGCAAATTTGCTACGGAATTTCTGTCGCAAATTTGTCCCTGTTTTATAATTAGATATTTTTTATATCCAATTAGTAAATATTAAATAAAATTTCCGTCGCAAATCTGTCTCTGATTCTGAGACAAATTATTAAAAAATACACATTTGCCTCTTATTTATCCTTCCCAACAAGTCACCCATCATAGAATGCCGCATACTAAGCACACTTAACATTGAAGTTTTCACAAGCACTAAACCGATAAACTAATTCGTATCTTCATGAGTAAAGTTCCACTAATGTTTATTTAAAAGACATCAAAATTTACAATATTATAAGTATAAAACATTTTACATATCTTTATAATTTATTTTTATTTTATAAATTCACTTTACCTATTTTTAAGGATTTTTCATTAATATTTTATTAAAATAATATATAATATTAATATATACAATGTTTACATTTTTTAATAATTATTTTAAATTATATATTTACTATAAATATATAATATTTTTAGTGGTATATTATAATTTTTTTTCCAAATGATATATTATTTAAAAATATTATATATTATGTAAATATAAATAATGCTATACATATAAATTTATATATATTTAATGATATATATTATAATTATACTTTTTACATTACTTATTTAATATTTTATATTAACTTAATAAATTGCATATTTTTAATTAATGTGTTTATTTTTTATTTCATTTTTGTTACACTTAATAAATTAATAAAATAATATATAATACCAATTTAAATATATTTAACTACTGATTATATTATATATTTTTTTACTTAAATATATTATATCTTTACATAGTATATTATTTTTTCCCTAAATATGTTATTATATTTTAAATAAAATATAGTATGTAAATATAAATTATATAAGATATATGTAATAAATTTTTTTATATTAAAAAAATATGAATAGTTATAATAAATATATAATAAAAAATTATAAATAATATGAATATATATTTTTTATTAATATATTATTTAAATATAATATATTATTATATATTTGTATATGTTTAAATATACTAAGTTTACATTTTATATTAATTATTTTATTTTACATATTTATTATTGAAATATACTTTATTTTTAAGTAGTATTTTATGATATTACTTGTATATAACATATTATATTATTGTTATACACTATTTTATTAAGTTGTATAATTTGATTTTTTATATAAGTTATTATGCAAAAGAATATATAATAAGATATAAATATAATATTATATTTTAAGTACTATTTTTAACTTATGCTTTATAATATATAAATATGTAATGTAATAATAAATATAGTATAAATAAAATATATATAATTAGTTGTAAATAACATATGATTATACATATTATAGTTATTATATAATAAAATTAATTTACAAATATAATATATGTCCTTATTAGATAATGCACATTTATATATATTATATTAAATATGTATAATAAAAAATAAATTTTAAACATAATTATTTATATACATATATGTAATAATTTAATTTAGAGACAAATTTACAACGGAAAAATTTTCGTCACAAATCAATGTGTAATCCGTTGCAAATTCCATCGCAAAAGCATATAAAAATTAAAAGATTGTTCATAATTTATGTCATCACAAATCCGTTGTAAATTTGTCTCTAATTCATTTTTTTTAGAGACAGAAATTTTCCGTCGCAATTTTTTTGTCTCTAAAGGCTAGTTTTCTAGTAGTGAATATAACATCAAAAATTTTAAAATAATTAAATATAAATATGAAATATTGTTCTAGTATTACTAAATATATGCTATTTAAATATTTATAATGAGCCAATTAACATTAGCCAAAAAAGATTTTTTTTTTTAGTAATATAAATCATTTTTGTTCATTAATCCAAGTTTATTAAGTTTTACCATTATAATTACTAATATTCTTAATATTATTAAGAGAATTCTAAAATTAATAGTGTTTTTGAAATTATCATTTCTGGAATAATATTACATGTAAACTCTAAAATAAAACTCAAAAGTTAAGATTAAAGTTATTTTAGTCATATTTTAATAAGAAATTACAATTAGTATGGATTAAATTATAAGACAAATAATACAAGTATTGTTATTATGAAAAGTAATTGTTCTACTTTATTTTATTTTATTGTCTTTTCGAAATTAATTATTATTATTATTATTATATTATATTATTTATTTATTGTGTTGTTGTTGTTGTTGTTGTTGTTATTAGTTACTAATATTTTTATTATTTGCGCCAAAAAGGAAAATTTTTGAAAATAATTGTAATTAAGTTAACAAATCTTTATATTAATAAATTTATTTTCATTAAGATTGTATTGAATTGGTTCATAGGAAAAATTTTACGAGTCTAGTAAATACTAAATACGTATTTAAATAAATATTTGTAAATGATTAGATAATAATGGAAATTTAAATAATCCAAATTTGTGAATATAGAGATATCTATATTTTACGAGAAAAATTTATTAAATAAATAAAAAGATAATTGATAGTTTTAAACAATGAAATTAAACTTAACTAAATTGTTCAAAATTCTTGAATACCCGATTAATAAATTTAAATATCAAACCAAAATCAAATCAAGTAACTTGAGATAAAAATGAATTAGTACTTAAGTATCATCTTCAAAGAATTAGTTAGTAATAAAAAAAAAAACCCAGCAGCACATTAGGACACTTAAATATTCATAGGAGTTAAGTTATATAGTCTTGTATCATTAATGACTATATTAATCATCTCAATAGGTAACTCGGGTATTGGTGAGGACTTTCCTGACGATTACTATGACTGAATAACATGAGCAGCTGAGTAACTCAGTCTTATTACATTGGTTGTGCTTGTAAAGTTAGTGAATCTTAAATAAAAAGATAAAAAAAAATTTGTATACTGCTTGGTTTGTGGAAACTATGTATGGTATTGCATTGATTGCCATGTCACTCTATTATAAGTGATAAACAGAGTTGTATATGTCTATATTGCCTATATAACAGGATTGAATGTCTGTAATGCTTGATCACTTTCAAATTGATTAAAAACTACTGGTGCCATAAAGGAAATTGTCATGCATTACATATTTTGCATAAAAAGCATTTCTGTAAGTGGTAGCCTACCACATGTTAGTTTTTTCGGATCTCTAGTAATGCTTGGATTATCTAGGCAAGAAAGTTATTAGTTAATTGCAAGATTGCCTTTGTTTTATTAATACCATAGGAACTAAATGATAAATGAAGGACGTCGCTTATGGTATTGCATGGAAATAGCTAACACTTAGTGGAGTTTCTAAAGCTAAATTAAGAAATAAATAAAAAAACACAATAAGTTCAAAGTGATAACTAAATTAAACATTATTATTCCTGAAAGCTTAGTCTCTCCTGGGTAGGTGGACCATAGATTGTGATCGTTCAACCCCGATGGGAGGGCCTAAAACTTCATCCTGTTTGGATTCCGGGTTATCCAAGCTTATATTGTATACATGTTTGATTGATACATTTCATATGATTGTTAAATAACTTGTATGTATTATGTGGTAAGTTCTAGTTATTCACTAAGCTTGTGTTTTAGCTCACACTCCAACAGCCCTTTTAGGTTTACTCTACGACCCTGGCTCATTACTAGCAGGAGCATGGTCCTAGTAAGAAATTAGAAGCCAGAAGATGAAAGACTAGTATAGGATCAGAATATATGTATTTCTATTTACCTTTTAGTTGCAAGTATCTTGCATTAGAATCATTAACTAGGTGTTGTAAGAGTTTATAAAGCATATGGTCTATAATATCTTATTAATGTGATGGTAGTTTACTAATTCATGCCTTTATATGTTTGTTCATTTTATCTAAGCAACTAAAAGATCTTGTTTATTGAAATCATGTCATTCTCGAAAGCTAAACTAGTAATGGAAATCAAGTGTTCCTTGGTTACTATTATTAGGATACCCTCGGGGCGTGACACCGGCTTAAGGCCAGTAGCCTTGAATTCCCAATAGCCGATGTTCAATACAGGCTGGCAATGTTCTATTTCTACAATGGTAGTGTTGGTGCCAGTGCTTAAATTTTTTTAATCTGTGAACATGCAAGGCTGACCAAAGGCCAGTAGAATAAATGAAAAATAAGATGGCATACAAATGAAATTGAAAGCTGGATGAAAGTTATCTTGAAAGATGGAAACCAGTGCTAATGTTTTCAATTCTGTCCATTCTTAAAGCTGGTATAACGCTGCCAGCATAAGTTCTCCAAATGCCATGTATGTTGAAAAATTGTAAAGGCTGGTGCGATTTTTCTTCAAAAGATGGCAGCTTTTGTTTCCTCTATTGAAGGCTGCTATTGATTTGAAGAAGATCGACAAGCTTCTTGCTTGCATGGTTGACCTACTTTCTACTCATCTCCAACTTTACTCAAATCTCTTCTTAATTGCTTGTATGTGATGTATAAGTCTTTCAAGACCTAAAATATCTAATAAACACATATAAGTATCAATTCCTTGTGATTTCTTATAAAATCAATAATGATTAAACACGATTTGATCAATGAAAAGTGAATATATTATGCTATTATCAGTTTTTTTTTTTTCCACCAGGCATTTATACCTAAGGCTAGCCCATTATATGCCTCTAATAGGAGGGAAAACAAAATTATTTTCTAGTTAAGGATATTGTCTTTTTCATGATCCAATGAAGGATAAAGGAATGAAAGAATAAGTCCTCCTTGAACTAGTTGATGTCATCATATATGCCCCTTAACATGCATGAGGAATGGCAACTTCCTAATAGGATGGACACTCTCCACCACAAGAAATCCTTCTCCTATACATTATCTCTAATACTTTCCCAAACAAGCGATTAACTAAACCATTAGTTTGAATAATTGAGATAACTTTACTATCTCCTCTTCCTTTTAGTTGGTTCTTTATGCTCAGCTCTTTATTTCTACTAACTTTGGCATCAAAGTACTTTCACCTTAGCTACGCTCAAATCCTTTTAGCTCACATTGGTTACTTATATGGACTAAACTTCACTCATGGTGTTAAAAGAGCAATTAGGTCAAGTATAGGAGAAAACTAACAAATATACACACACAAAAACTAAAATGAGGAATATCATGATATTGTAGATAACCTTCATGTGTGAACTATATTATCATAGATAACTAGATAATTTGATGTGGAAGATGAACACTTAAGGTAATGAAATGTTAAGGATGGTAAGCAACTTACTTTGATGTCTTAGAAGAGGATTTAAAATGATTTCATCCAACCAAAGTAAAGAACACATGTATCCATTGACATTTCTTAAAAATTAAAGAAGATCAATCTTGAGCATATACATTATAGCAGTGACTTCTTATAGCTTAGCGAATTTATATGCAACATGAAATATGATAAATTGCAAGGACATGTTTTTTCAATAATATTTAAAAGATGTAAAGCCGTTTAAATTTGAAAAATTTAACATTGCTCCCTTTTTAGAAATGGGGTTCCTTTTTTTCTTTTGTTTGTTTGCTTGACTAGCACATGGCTAGATGAGGAAAAGGCCAACTGAATAGTAATGCTAATGTAAACCAAGTATGACTTTTTTTTTCCCAAAAAGAAATAATACATTAACCTAACTTAAAAAAATTGACTTGGTTAATATATCTCTAGATTAAAAGTCAAGTATATAACTAGAAAACAAGCAACCACTAACACTAAAAATCATCATCATTGAAACCCTAATTCTAAAACCTAATTGATCTTCTCTAAAATGATTACAATGAATATGACTATGATCACCATGTTTATTTATAATACGTCCTAAACATTCTCTCTTCCCTATCATAAAGCCTTCTAGTGAAAGTTGATGATAAACCTAAGCACAAACCTTATCTTAAACTAGTTTCACTTATGATTGCAACTAGTCCTAGCTCATTTTAACTCGGATTTGCGCATATAATATATCGTTTTCTACCTACTCGAAAAGATATATCCATTTATAAGGTGATTTTTTTTCATAAAAAGCCATTTGGGTTGCAAAATACTATGGTATAGAATAATTACGAATTTCATAGTCCACAAAATATGATTTTTCCAAACTTCTCTTTACTCAAAAATCTTTAAGCAAAATATGTGGATATTTGTATAGTTTGAAAAATCCTTTGAACATATATACACTCATATTGTATACATGATTTTTGTAGTGTTGTCTCAATATTGATATTTCACAAATAATTTGTCTTTAAGTGTTTTTAAAAGATAAAACTTTGAAAATTCTCCTTTTTGAATTGTTAGAAGGAAAACTAAAATATACCTGGGTTGTTATGAGTGAGTGTTTTTCTATTATGATTTCATTTTCTCACTTTTCAAAAGTAATTCAATTCCCAAAAATTTGGTTCTTTAAGTTATCTACTAACTCTACTTACAGGGATTGAAAAATAGGCTTTTCAAACTTTTCCTTAAGTTGTTGATAAGGTCAAATATTTGAAGTTGTGTTAAATGTATGTTCTCCTTTCATTTTTATATCCTTTTTCTTCTTTAGAAAATAAGTTTACCTTTAAAACTTTACTTTCTTGGCAAATTTTATTTTTCTAATTGGTTTCTGAAATAGTGAGTTGATTTTACCTTGATTTGAAAAACTTGTTCTATTCTTAATATTTGTCAAGTGGTGGAATAATTCTTTTAGATAAGTTTATAAGAAAAGCTTTCCTAATAAAGAATTATCGATATTAGAACTTAGCAAAATTTTATTTTGATTTTGAAAAGAGAATAACAATATATAGATTAAGTTTTGAAGAAATTTTCTTAGGATGTGATTTTCGAAGTCTAAGGTGAACCTATTTAAGTTTTATAAAAGATGGTTGAGTTAAAATCTTAAGTTCAATGCTTAAAATTCTATCTTTATGGAGTATTTAGTTTTGATTTATAAAAGAAATGAGTTTATTTTATTATTTGAAGAAATCTTCATTATTGCTTCTTCTAGAATTTATGATTATTTTATCTTTAAAAACAAAACTTAGATCTTTTGTTGAAAATTCCTTTTATTAAGAAATCTAGTTTACTTCTCTATGTTTAAGAAAGAACCCATCTTTATTTTTATTTATGACAACAACATTCTAATCATATATGAATATGATTATGTAAAAATGAAAAAGTAAGAATAATACATAATAAGATAGAAGGAAATACTCATAAGTAAATAAACGTAATAATATGATCAAGCATTAGGAACCTTAGCTTCATCAAGGTATCCTAATCATGTATGGGAGCCTTAGCTTCATCAAGGCAACTTGAGACTAAGAACAAACTAGTTCCAAAAGAAAAAGAAAAGAAAAATTGTTGTGACTTGATATGGACAAGTCTAAGACTAGAAAGACTAGTCTTAATAATAGCATGAATTAAATAAATTGCAAAGCATGAAAATAAATAAATAACAAGTGAGCTTATATTCTCTAAAGAAATATATTTACATAATATATATAATGCTATATAGAAGTTAGGTTAGAGCAAAAATAATAATAACAATAATAACAACAACATAATAACATAATGTAAAATATGAACATGAACAAAAACAAACTATGAACATATTATTGCTTCTTTAACTCACATGAGTCTAAGAAATATACACTAAGCTCATACTAAGTTGTATGAACATGATAAAGAGATATAGGTAAGATTTTACCTAAGTTTTAATAGAGGATGTGAAAAGAGATGAATAGGTAGTGTGTTTGTTATTTTTCTTGAAGAGTAGTGGATGGTAGAGAATGTTTTGAGAGGAAATTGTTGGAGAAGGTTTTGAGAGAGAATTTTGGTAGAGTTTTGTTATGTAAAATGAATATGTGAAAGAATGAAAAAGGGAGAGGATATTTATAGTATTTTTAGTGAAATTTTGATGTAATAAAATAAATTGAAAAAGAAATAATATAGAGAAGAGGGAGAGGGGGCCGGCAGCAATAGGAGGAAAAGAGAGTGTTTTGATTAATTTTTGTATTTTTGTAATGAAAAGAAATAATGTATAAGGTTTGATGTGAATAAAGTTGTGTTGGAAATGTAAAAGTGTAAGAAATAGCTGTATAGGTAGTAAGAAATAGGTGTAAGAAAAAGTAGAGACAGTGAAATAGTAATGAATAGTAGGAATAGTACTATGAATAGTAGACTAGACAAATAAAATACCCATAGTAATAAAAATACATGCAAACGAGCTATATCTGATATTTTTAGTTACCGAAAAATTATAAAACTGATATTTTTGAAATCCTCGTATTTTACGAGTCTAAAGGTATTGTCGGAATATTTTCACTATTCAGTACACTAAGGCACGATTTTTGAAAGCTGATCCCATTCGGATCCAAAAGATACTAGAAAAATGTGAATCTGATATTTTTATACTTTCCTATATTATTACGAACTCTTCTAAGCCATTAACTCAATTTCGTTTTCTAGGGTTTGAGAGTGCGGATTTACCGGAGTTGAAATTGTTAGATTGTCTTAATCTTTGTTGACTTTTGAAACTCTGGTTTGACTAGGGTTAGGGTTTAATCCAACTTTACCCTAGAAATTGAGAGGTATATATTAGGGATCGAATAGATGGACCTTCTCATGTTCGGATTTTTAAATCGAACTATTATTGAATTTTCTATTTTTGTTTTTGAAGATTCTCTTATGAAGTCCCGTGATCGAAAGTGTTTAAGGTTTGGTTTCAACTTGGGTCAGTCTTTAGGGTTTTGATTCGGTATTCCAAATTCATTCTTGAAAAATTCGGGGGTTTATATAATATCTCACTAGACTCATAATGCTTATCCCCTAATAGATTTTCGATCTTGCAAGATCATTGTTTTTGCACCCAAGAGCACCTTGTCTATCCGAGTAGGACTTATGCTTTTGGGAAGCTTTTTGGGGAATTCTATTCAAAGACTTAGAGAAGATTTCCTTTAAAATATTTTGGTTATAGTTATCTACTTAAGTAAGACTATGATATTTTGAAGAATAATTGGGGGAATGCCCTTATGATATTGTAAAACTATTGACCTTCAAGTTATAGATTTGAATGTTTGAGTATTTTTCTTGATTGCCAAATTTTTTATCATCTTGAACAACATATCCCACTAGTGTCTTCTATTGTTGTGAAAGTACGTCTGGCATATGGTGTCGAAGCTTTTGCATGACAAAAGAATGTCATTCTTAAGGTTTAATATCGTATGCAGTAGACTGTCATGTTTAGGGTATCCTTTGGGGCATAGCAATTCAAGTTAGTATCAAAGCATCAAGATTTGGGAAGAAAATAATAAGTTTAGAGGTAAAAGTCTTAGAGGCATGATAAGTCTAGGAATAAATCATAAAATTGTTAAGAAGACTCTTCTAGATTTATGAACAACAGGGTAAAGATGTAGTTAAAAAGGAGATAGATAGCTTTCATCATCGGATAGATGAACCTCTAGTGGAGTGTAAAGAAAGCCTAAGAATCTCATATTAAGGCACCCTTATCTAATAAGCTAAGGACAATTTAGGAAATCCTTGAATCATAGCAAGCAGGATTATATGGGTCAATTGAGGATACCACATATCTTATGGCCTGACCAAACACATATGAATGGATATAGAATTGATTTATGTCCTTAAAAGAATAGGTAGACTTTCAAAACCATATATAGTCTCAAGAAAACACCACCTTTATAGTTGCGAATAAGGAGAAACCGAGGTTACCGAACTTTTGGATATAGAAACCAATAAAGGAAAAAGAATGCCTACATAAAAGATTATACGAACAACCTTAATCAATGAATATTTCCATCAAGGTGCCAAAAGATGGGGACTCACACCTCTACCATCAGATGAATAAGTCAGAGCCAAGCCTTGTAGGCACCATAAAAGGATCAAAAGTGAGGATGTTCTTCTAAGAAATCGGGAATGGAAAGAGCGAAGCCTCGTGGGCGCCATCAAAGGATCGAAAGTGAGGATGTTCTTCCAAGAAATCAGGAATGGAAAGTGACTAAACCAACATTAGATTTCTTCTAATCTCAACAAAAATGATCAAGAAATGCAATAAAGAAGCTACAAGAAGAAGTTGTAATCAAACACGAGTTCACAAATGTAATCCAAGAGAAGAATGTCAAGTTAAGAAGAAAACATTGCATATATCAAAACAAAACACCTTATTGATAAATCATTTTTACTTTATATTTTTCATAGGATTTTAAGCTCATTTTGCTAAGAATTTTAGATAAAATCCTGTAAAACTGATGTTTTTGATAAATAATGTTGTTTCGAAGCTTTTAGAATCCAATTAGAATAATCAAAGTGTTTTAAATCATATTTAGAGCAAAAACAACAAGTAAAGTCAAGATTGCAGAAGTCGAGCCTTGTAAAGTCGCAGCCGAGGCCAAACAAAGAAAGAAAATAGCAAAAATTAATCTATTAAGCCTTAAATCCGAGTCCTCGACATGACCCTCGACTTTAGTCGAAGTGATCGAGCATCATTCTGGTGAAAATACACTATCAAGCTTCAAAGTTGAGCCTCAAATCTCGACCCTCAACAAGTGCTTTTACAGACCAATTCTTCATCAGAATTGCCTCGAGCCTTAGCAATATGAGCTTTGACTTTCTCAATTTTACCCTTGATAGAGCAATGGACAAAAACACATAGTTTACTTTAGCAATTCCTGAAGTTGAGCCTGATTTTTCTTTATACAAGCCTTGACCAATGGATCACACGCGACCCTCGACAAGTGTTTTCACAGATCATATGCGCGTGTGGAAAGTTAGCACAAATCCTGTTAGAAAGAATTTATCACTTGTCAATAAAGTAGGTCATGCTTTCTGTGCCAGCCTATAAATAAACAGGCAAGCATGCATTGTAAGAGGTGTACCCATAATGCAAATTAACATATTAACATAGATTAGTTTTTTGAAGGATTCTTGAGTGAAAGAATTTCCTTTTCTTCTTACTTGAGAATTTCTTTTGCTTTCTAAGTGAAATCAATTTAACCCGGCGTTTGTAATTTCCATGAATTTCTAAACAATTAATTGATTGATCTTTCAAATCTTATTTATTTCTTCTGATTCGTGCTTATTTTGATAAATCCATAGAGAAATAAAACTCCTACAACTTAAGGATTATGAATCCAATTCATAATTCAATTGATTTCAAATGCGTTTTCAAGTTAATTTGATTGGTGTTTGTAATTAGTGACCTGAACTTAAATTTGTGGTTTTTAAAGGAGTGGTACACTCTTTTAGATCCATGATTGATTTCAATTGGATAGATCAAGAGATCATTCAATTGGATAGATCTGTGGTTGTTAATGGACTCGATCCTAACTACCTCTTGCTGAGGAACGGGTGAAGACTTTCTGTCACTTGTATTAAAAATTCATTGAGTTGTTTTTTTTTTTTTCAAAACAATGGATTCCTTTTCTTTATGCAGGTTTAATTGGAATTTCAGATTATTGGTTTCGTCTAGATGTAGAACTACCAACTTCGAGAGAAGCTTTAGTTTAAATTAGAGAATCTGACGATATAAACACATAATTCAAACAGCTTTTAAGAAGATCATTATTTTTAAGAAATCATTCTGATAAGAAATTGGTAAAGTAACCTTGAGTTGCTGTTTTATAGAAGTTATAAGCTTATTTCTTATTTTGCCCATTAAATGTTTGTGAATACTCCTAACTTAAGATAATTTCTTTTTCATTATGATTTTCTAAACCTTTCCTTGTCTAGACAATGGTTGAGTTGGGAGTATACTAGTTACCAAACATTCCTTTGGGACCAACCTAAATCACTATCTATGCTATATCTAATGGGTGTGCTTGCTCTGTGAGACTGTAGTTATTGAAAACGATTTAGAAACATTTATAAATTTGAAAAACTCGGTCAATGATCAATATGAACTCAACTCAACTGCAAACATAAAAACCACCAAGCACATATTAAATTGCAAATAATTAAAGAAGTAGTTAAGTATCCAAATAGCAAGTAATCTAACGGTTTCCTTATAATGTGATTTCCTTATATTGATTTTATGATATATATATATATATATATGTTATGTCTTTTCCGTGAATCAGATCTCTTAATTTTCGATAAAGATTTTCTATCTTGTGATTTTTGTGAAGTTATATTTTGAAACTTTTGAATCATCATTGAACTTTTGTTAAATTTTTTTTTTGTGATTTTATTTCGATCTTGATTACTAAACTTTTATATTTGAGATTTTAGTGATTTCTGAGAACATTAGTATAAAGTGTATAAAAGAACTAAAACTTACATAATCTAAACAATTAAACAACCATCCAAGAAGGTGTAAGAATCGAGAGCAACGAGATTCCAACGATATACCAACTGAACAAGGAGTACCGCCACAAAACCAACCATGGAATAAACCTTCACCTGCCCCAAACTAACAAAATGACCTTGCTGCTTCCCTTGGACAATTGACTTAGTTGTTCAACACTTTGGTTCAGCAATAAAACCAAAATATTCCAGCTCCTGCTCTACCTCATAATGCTCCTGAAGCCACTATGGAAGTACTCGCTCAACCTAAAGCATACTCGTATACTATATCATTACCACCACCACCATCGCCGAGGCCATATCAAAGCGCACTCCCTGACTTTATCAAAAGTAACTGCTACTTTGATAGAGCTTCTGGAAAACCAGATGAGGTGAAGGACTGGTTGGCCTAAGTCGAGAGATAATTTAATGCTTATGAAGTGCCCCATCATTCGAGAGTCAATTTCGGGACATACCTGTTTGAGATTCAATGCCCAGGTATGGTGGGAATCTAAGAAGCAAGAATTGCCTACTTCAGTTACTTAGGATATGTTTCGACAAGAGTTCTTGGAGAACTACTTTCAGAAGAGTCTCAGAGTTTAGTACAGTGCTGGCTTCCTATATATCTCTCAAAATGGAAGAACCAATGAGCAATATGAAACTCAGTTTAGTCGCTTATTATTGTATCCTCCTTGTCACGCCCCAAAAGATACTTTAAATGTAATAACCCGCCATACTTTGTCACGCCCCGAGGGGTACCCTAAACGTGGCAGTCTGCCACATATAATATCAAGGCTTAGGAATGGCTACCGTAGTCACGCAAAAGCCTTAGTATTATATATAAGGCGTCTAACACGGTAATAGGAGACGCTTTTGGGAAGCATAGTTTAAGCAAGTAAAGACAAACATGCAAGAATTCAGAAATAAAATCATATCATAAATAACCAAAGGTCTGATACATAATTTCTTAGGGGCATTGCCCCGCTGAATCCAAGGATCGGGATAAACTTCCTAACTACCAAAATTAAAGATTTCAAAGGAATTCTAATCTAAGTCTTCGAGTAGATTTCCTCCAAAAGCTTTAACATCAAAACGTATTCGGATACGGGATGGCCTCAAGCTCAAAAATAGGTGTTCCTGAGAATACAGATATCTATAGGGTATAAGCTAATAAGCTTAGTGAGTAAATCCCAAAAATTCATACTCGATGAAATTTAACAATCAAGTTTATTATTCAATCATATAAAATGAAACAATCACGTAAGCATACAAGATATGACTTTCCGGGAATCATATGTTGAATGAATTTACGCCCTTCATTTGGGGTTGGGGATTCAGGCCAATTACAGCCACAACTTTTAAAAACACTTTTATAGATCTTACCAGCTCCTATACGCCATCAAAAACTTGTAGTTTATTACAGACTCCTACTAGCCATCAAATACTTGTAGTTTATTTACAGGCTCCTACTAGCTACTCACATGATATACCGGTTCTGTCTACCACCACTATTATACACTTGTCCCACCAATTGTATAGTAGTGAATGCAATGTGACTCAACATATGAAGTGCATGAGTAATTTCTTTAATTAAAGTCTAGTAGTTATATTTAACTTCTTTCAAGTGATCAATCAATTTCAAACATTTCAAGATACTAATTCTCTCATACAACTTTATTACAAACAAATCGAGTTTCAATATACTTAGTATTCTTTCAACATATTATCATACACTTCCTTTTTCATTTTTCTTAAATTCTAGTGCAACTAATTTTACAAGCACAATCAAGAGTATGAGAAAATTCAACGGGAAGTAACTCACTCGGCCATGATGACACCGTTCTTGAATTGGATGGGTCGTTCGGAATTTCCACCTAATCGTAGTAATCCTCGGGATACGAACACTCCTCCTCGGGATTATCTAATCAAGAAGAATACCCGAAATGAGTAATTCATGAATTTCTTCTTTTTGAAAATTCTAAACTTTACTTAAAATCGTAGAAAATCGTATAAGGGGAAATTCCTACTTAAAATGGCCATAACTTGCTCATTTTAACTCGGAATTTCGCGTATAATATGTCGTTTTCTACCTACTCGAAAAGATCTACGCATTTCTAAGCTTATTTTTATAAAACTAAGTCATTTCAGTTCCGAAAAGATAGCGACCAGATTTGCCACGAATTTGTAACCACTTGTTTTCTTCTTTATAAGAAAAGCTCTTTTGAAAAGATAAATGTTTCAATTATTTTTGTAAACTTTTTGAAAGGTATATACATATTTGTAATGACTCATAACATATGTATGAAGTAAATGAAATTGTCTCAACTTGTAAATTTAAGGTTTTGAACTTGAGATTCTATGGAATATTTACTTTTGAAAGCTCTTGAGTTATTGAGATGAATATTTAATCTCTTTTTGAAACTTCTTTAAATTCCTAAGGTGTGGTTTCATTTTTCAAAACTTGGATTCAAAAAGTAGTAAAATGATATATATATTTTTATTTCTTGTACTGATTTCCAAAAGAACTTCTACTTCTTGATGAAAGATGAGTTTTCATAAAAACCTTTGTTTATGTAAGAATAATTATTTCCATGCAAGTTCATAGGTTTATAAGAAATCCATTTTCTATATTTATTTAGGAAAGTACCTTTAGTCTTGAGAAAATACTTCTTCATTTATTTGTTGAGACAAAAACATTATGTTCATGCATGAATATGAATCATAAACTATAGGAATATAAAGGAACATAAAAATTTGAAAGCTTAAGTAAATAATAGAATAAATCAAGTATTGGGACCTTAGCTTCTTCAAGGTACCCCGGGACTAAGAAAAGACTAGTCCCGAAAAGAAAAGGAATTGTTTTGACTTGATGAGGACAAGTCTAAGACTAGAATGACTAGTCTTATAAACAACTTGAAAGAAATAAATTGCATTGAAGTAAATAAATTGCATGAAAGGTAAATAAATTGCAAGATTATGAGCTTACATGCTCTAATTAGTATATATAGCTATATAGATATAATAGATAGTTATGAACATAAAAGAAGCATAAATGAACATAAGAGGAGCATGAAGAATATATAAAGGAGACATGAACATAAAGGAATTATGATTATGAACAAAAACAAAGTATGAACCTATTGTTGCTTTCTTAACCTTCATGATTTGGAAAACACACACTAAGCTCATACTAAGTAAATGAACATGAAGAAATCTTAAGAAATTTCTTACCTAAAGAAGCTAAACTTAAGAGGACTTCTTGTAAGAACTCTTGAGAGAATTTGAGAGAGATTTTGAGAGAGATTTTGAGAGAGTAACTTTAGAGAAGAAGTGGTGTGAAAGAAGTGAAGGTATGAGGGGGTATTTATAGGAAAATGTGGGAGATAATTTGTGTTAATTAAATAATTGGAAATTAAAACAAATTGGGCATGGGAGAGGGATGGCCGGCGCCATTTTGATGCATGGGAGAGAGGAAAAATAAATTTTTTTGTCTTTTGATTAATTAAAAGTAAGAAATGAAAGATATGAAGTTGTATTGGAAATGAAAATGTGTAAGAAGTAGGTGTAAGGTTTGTAAGAATAGGTTGTAAGAAAAAGCAGAGATAGATGAATAGTGTAGAATAGTAGAAAATAGTGTAATGTAAAAGTAGACATGACAATTAAATACCGGTAGTAAGAAAGTTCGCGTATAAAAGCGATATCTGATATTTTTAGTTATCGAAAAATTACGAAATTGATATTTTTGGAAATCTTATATTTTTACGAGTCTAACGGTATATTCGGAATATTTTTCCTATTTCGGGCTTCCGGACACGTCTTTCAAGAATCATGTCCGATCGGGTTCAAAGGACACCCGAAATTCCTCAATCTGATATTTTTATAAAACCTATAGCTATTACGAACTATTACAACTAATTTTCCCAACTTCGTTTTCTAGGGCTTGAGAAAACGGCAATGCCGGAGTTAAACGGTTACGGTAAACTAGGGTTTTGTTTGACTTAAGAGTCCTTTTGACTTCCGGTTAGGGTTTAGATCTTAGATTCGGATCAAAATTTCGGGGATTTATATACTTAATATTAAAGCTTAAGTATGACAACCTCAATCATTCCCATAATCTTCGATATTAAGTGTAAGGCGTACTCTTACAATATTACAATAACAAATTAAGAGAAATCATAATATTCATATTAATTGTCTTACAAGCCTTACAGACATTCCCTGTCAAAATAGTAGAGTCTATTACAAGAAATTTTTCTATGAAGTCTACATCTAAACTAATGCTAAATTTCATCTAAAATTCCTTAACCAAAAAAGGAAATACCTGACTGCAAGGTCCCGGTGGCTTCAACCATAAATAGCTAAACTGCAAGAGATATCTATAGAAGTATAAGCTAACACGCTTGGTGAGAATTATTTCTATAAGTAAATACTTAAGTAGCAAAATTCAAACAAGTTATTTAATTGTTTTAGCGAAATGCAACATACACATGAGCAAGTAGGGCATATAGTTTTCTGGGAACTATATATTAAATGGATTTATGCCTTCCTTTCGGGGTTTGGTGATAATAAGAAATCTAAAAATGAGTTGTCTTAGTTAAGTTATGCTTTCGATCATTACCACCAATCATATTAAGTCCATTCATTTTGAGCCACGCTTTCAGATTACCGCCAAGCATGGTTTTAAATTCCTTGTCTCTGAGCATTGCTTTCGATCATTGCTGCCAAGCATTGATTTCGATCGTGTTACTACCCTTTCATCCAAGGATAATAACCCTATGTATTGTGACTCACTACGTGGTATGCATGAATCAATTTATTTGAGATATCATATCCTCATTATTTCCATTTTTAAGGTAGTCATAGAATTTCAGACATATCAAATTCTATACTAAGACAAGTAATTCTTTACAATCAATTCCCGCCTCAATATTCTTAGTGTTCTTTCATATAACTTTACATACATAGCATTTTGTTTTTCCTTAATTCTAATGCATCTATACTACAAGCACAATCAAGTACACAAGCTAAGGAAATAAATTCATGTTGCCATGGCGATGCTTCTTCTAAATGGAAGAGTCGATCAGACAATCCACTAGTCAAAATAGTCATCGGGATATGGATACTCTTATTCGGGATCACCTAGTCAAGAAAAATACCCATAATGAGTATTTCTTGATAACTCTTTTGAAATTTGACAAAACTATAACACAAGAATGTCAAAATTCGTATAGAAGACAATTCTAACTTAAAATGGTCATAACTTGATCATTTTAACTTGGAATTACACATATAATATACTATTTTCTACCTATTGAAAAGATCTATCAATTTCTAAAACTATTTTCATCAAACTAGGTCATTTGAGCTCCAGAACAGTAGCGATCAGATTCACCATGAAATTTCCCATCCCAAAAGCAATTGATTCAATCATCAAATCATCCAAAAATTACTTTGATAAATACTTAGTTATCTGCATAGTTGAGAAATTCCTTTTTATAGTTTCATAGCTCACATTTCATACATGCTCAAGTATTTATTGTCCAACCAAAATTCTTTAGTAAAAACAATGTTAGTTAAAAGTTTAAAAAAAATTATAATTTACAAGAAATCCTTTTTGCAAATTCTTTAAAAATGAATATTTTAATTCTTTTGTTTTCAAAGAGTATTTTATGTTTATCTTACTATTTTCCTTGGTGACTTTTCTATAAAAATAATTTTTTCTATTTTTCCTTTTTGATACCTTTAACATTAGTATCACCTATCTTATTAACTTCCTACGTATTTTGATCTTTTTAAATCTTGGTTTGAAAACTTACATTTCCTTTTTATATTATGTTTTTAAGGAAAATATTTTCATAACAAGGAATCATCTTACTTTTTTTTTTTTTTTTTAAGAAAACAACTCTATTACTACTAAAGTTATGATTTTAGAAAAACCTTTCAAAATAATAGTATTTCCAAAATTATAATGAGTTCTTCCTAAGGCTTTGAGAAAAATGGATTTCTTTTATTAATTTAGAAACTCGAGATTTCTTTTAGAACTCTCCTTTGGTGATAAAAATCTCTTTTGTAAAAAGTATAGTTTAAACTTGGTGGTTTAGATAACGACATTTATTTTGCATGAATATGAGAATAATAATAAGAAAAAATTATAACAACAAAATAATAAGCAAAAATAATATAAGTCAAGTATTGAGAGTCCTAGCTTTGAATCAAGGCTCTCGGACTAAGAAACGGACTACTTCCAAAGAGAAAAAGAAAATTGTTTTGACTTGATTAGCACAAGTCTAAGACTAGAAAAACTAGTCTTAAAATAGCATGAAAGTAAATAAATTGCATTGCATGAAAATAAATAAACAACAAGTGAGCTTATATGCTCTAAAGAATATGTATATATAGATACATAAATATATTTAATTAGATATAGTTAAGAAGTTAGCATAATAGCAATAATAATATAATAACAATAAAAAATCTAGAAATGGATATGCATGAACAAGAACAATACATGAACATAGTATAGCTTCCAAGAAAATGAGTTTAGGAAACTCACACCTTGGTCATATAAAGTTACATGACATGGTAAAAGAAATATAGAAGGTTTATTACCTAAAAGATATTTGATGATGGAGAAAAGTGGTGGTGTTTGAGAGAATTTTGGGAGTATGTAGAAAGGAATTTGAGAGAGTATTTAGGGAGAGTTTTGAGAGGAGAATTTTGGAGAGTTTTAGCAGTGAATTTGTGAGTAGATGCCGTGTGAAAGAAGTGAAAGAGGAAGAGGGGGGTTATAGGAAAATAGGGAGTGAATTTTTAGTGACTTAGATAAATAAAAATTGAAAAAAAAATGAACGAGGGAGAAGAGGGGGGGTGCAAGCTATAGGTATAAAGAGATTGAGAGATTTATTTTTTTGTAATTTTATGTATTAAAAGTAATAATATGTAAGGTGGATGTGATATAAAGTTATGGGAAAGGTAAAAAGTAAGGATACTAGGTAGAGTATAAGAGTAGGTGGTAGAAAAAGTAGAGATAGATGAACAGTGTAGAATAGTAATGAATAGTATAGTATAAAGTAGATGTGACTAATAAAGTACCGGTAGAAAGAAAATATGCGTATAAATGCGATAGCTGATATTTTAAGTTACCAAAAAATTATAAAACTAATACTTTTGAAAACCTTATTTTTTTGCGAATCTAACGATATGTCTAGAATATTTTTACTATTCCGAGCCCGTGACACATTTTTCGAAAATTATATTCGATTGGGTTCAAAACGAATTGTGGTTTGACTAATATGATATTTTTAAGCTCTCTTATGTTATTACAAACTACTCTACACACTAATTTCTTACTTACTCACTTAGGGTTACGAACACGTGATTGTCGGACTTAAACTGTTACGTCTAATGAGGGTTTTATTGACTTTAAGGTTTCTTGTTGACCTTCTAATTAGGGTTTAAGCTTAACCGATCGTAAAACTTTAGGGGTTTACAACCTGCCCCCCTTAAAGAAAGTTTTGTCCTCAAAACTTAGAATGCATACCTGAAGCTCTAAACAGACTCGGGTATTTGTGTTGTATCTCATCCTCGGCCCCCTAGGTTGCCTCCTCATAGGTGTGATTCCTCCAAAGGACTTTGACATATTTGATTTCCTTATTCCATAGATTTTAGACTTTTTGATCCAAAACTTATACTGGGTGTTCCTCATAAGTGAAGTTTTCCTTTAGCAATACAGGCTCCAACTCCACTACTTGGTCTAAATCAGCTACATGCTTACGTAAGACAGATACATGAAATACGTTGTGTACTCCTGACAGGTTTGGCGGCAAAGCTAGGCGGTATGCTAAATCTCTAACTCGTTCAAGCACATCGAAAGGTTTGATGTATCATGGGCTCAACTTTCCTTGTGAGCGTACTCCGTATATACTCTTAATTGAATTTATCTTTAAATACACATGGTCTCCCACCTAGAATTCAAAAAACTCACCTTTTCAAATATGCCCAGCTTTTCTATCTATCTTGGGCCTCTTTCATCCTTTGTCGGATTATTCTTACTTTGTCCACCACATCTTGCATCAAATGTAGTCCAATAGCAAGCTTTTCCACATCATCCTAAAATAAAGGCGACCTGCAGCATCATCCGTACAATGCTTCATATGGCAGCATTTGTATGGTAGAGTGGTAGTTGTTGTTGTAGGCAAATTCTATGAGCCGTAAATGAGCATCCCAGCTCCCTTTGCATTCCATGACGCAAGCACACAACACGTCCTCTAAGGTTTGGATTATCTACTCTGATTGTCCATCGGTTTGTGGGTGATAAGCCATGCTGAAGTGTAACTTTATCCCCATACACTCTTGTAAACTTGTCTAAAACTTAGATACAAATCAGGAGTCTCACTCCGATACAATTCTAGTAGGTACTCCATGCAATCGTGCTATCTCCTTTATGTATAGCTTGGCTATCTTGTCTATCGAGAACATCATGTTGATCGGTATGAAGTGAGCTGATTTGGTCAAATGATCTATCACGACCCATCTGGCGTCATATCATACTGATGTTCTTGGTAATCCACAAACAAAATCCATCGAGATTTGATCTCACTTCCATTCAAGTATCGGTAAAGGTTTCAACAATCCTCCTGGCCTTTGGTGTTCCACCTTCACCTATTGACAAATCGGGCACTTCATCACATAATCAGCTACATTTGGTTTCATTCCATTCCACTAATAATAATTCTTAAGGTCTTCATACATTTTAGTTCTTCCCAGATGTATCGTATATCTTGAGTTATGGGCCTCACTCATGATTTCTTCCTTTATTTCCTCATCCTCAGGTATGCAAAGTCGTCCTTTTATTCTCACGACATCATCATCTTCTACTTCAAAATTTGTATAGTTTCCCTCTTATACTTCCTTCATTATCCTTTGTATCTTCTCATCATAGCGTTGAGCTTCTTTGGTTCTTTCCACGAAAGTTGGTTCCAACACTATATTAGCTATCTCCACTTCTATACTTTGTTCCGTAAATTCAATGCTTAACTTCTCAAATTCTCTTATCAACTCCTTCTGATTCGTAAGCAAAGCAGCAACTTCTCCATGACTCTTATGGCTTAAAGCATCTGCAACAATGTTTACTCTTCCATGACAATAATTGATTCTAAGATATAGTCTTTGATTAACTCTAACCATCTCCTTTGCCTCATGTTCAATTCCCTTTGAGTGAATAGATACTTCAGACTTTTGTGATTCGTATAAATCTCACATCTGTTCCTGTAGAGATAGTGTCTCCATAGCTTAAGGGAAAACAAGACGGGAGCTAACTTCATGTGGGGTAATTCCATTCATGCGGCCTTAGCTGTCATGAAGCATAAGCGATCACCTTTCCTTCTTGCATTAGTATACATTTGAGACCATTTCTTGATCCGTCATTATGCACTGTATAAAGCTTCTTTGGATCTGGCAAGACTAAGATTGGGGCAGACACTAAGCGTTGCTTTAACTCCTGGAAACTTTGCTCTTATTTCTCATTCCATATAAACTTCTCATCTTTTTGGGTTAACTGAGTTAGTGGCCTAGTAATCTTTGAAAAGTCTTGTACAAATTTCCTATAATAACCGACTAATCCAAGAAAACTTCTAACTTCAATTACTGTCCTAGGTTGTTTCCATTCCATTACTGCTTTGATCTTTTTGGGTTTATCGAGGTTCCACTTTCCGATATACATGTCCTAAGAATGATATCCGATCTATCCAAAGTCACACTTAGACAACTTGGCATATAACTTATGTTCCCTTAAGGTCTGTAATGCCATCCTTAAGTGTTCTTCGTGTTGATCCTTTATCTTAGAATAAACCAAGATATCATCAATGAAGACAATTATATACTTATCCAACAGAGGTTTATAACTCGGTTCATCAAATCCATGAAGCAGCTGGTGCATTGGTCATCCAAAAGCATTACTAAAATTCATAGTTCCATACGAGTACGAAAAGCAGTATTCTAAACACTTCTGGTTTGATCCTCAATTGGTGATATCTTGACCTTAGATCGATCCGAGAGTACACGCTCACTCCTTGTAGTTGGTTAAAGAGATCATCAATCATAGGGAGTGGGTACTTATTCTTGATTATGATTTTGTTCAACTCCCGATAGTCAATGCATAATCTTAAGGATCCATCCTTTTTCTTCACAAATAGGACTGGTATACCCCATGGTGACACACTTGGTCTTATAAAACATTGATCCAAAAGCTTTTGCAACTGTTTCTTTAGCTCCTTTAGCTCTACTAGGTGCATACGATATGATGCCTTAGAAATTGGTTCCGTATTGGCCATCAACTCGTTCTTGAAATCGATCTCCCTTTTTGGAGGTAATCCAGGCAACTCATCTGGAAAAACATATAAAAATTCATTGACAATCGAAATATTCTTTAAAATAGGCTTCTCTTTTTCCTCTTCCATGTCATCTACATAGCTATCCATTTCTTTCAGAATTTCCTCCATCAGTTCGAACGAATACAATTCCTCTTTTCTTGAGATCGTGGATTCTCCAATGAATGCTATTTTCTTCCTTCTTGGTCTATAAATTCCACGCTTTTACTGCGACAATCTATTGTGGCTTTAACAAGAGATGACTAACTCATGCCAAAGATTTCTTCGTATTTTTCGTCTCCATCACTATGAAATCACAAGTGGATGGATGTCATTGTATCCTTATTAGATAACCTTTCAACACGTCTTGGGTTACAATAACACTTCGTAGGGGTTTTAATCTTAAAGCTGGAGGTTGTTGTGGTTATTGGCAATCCAACCTTCTAGCTAACTAGGTGTAACATAAGAGTGAGTTGCTCGAGAGTCAAAAAGAGCAATAGCATTTTGACATCTTAATTGTACTCTTCTTGCGTACTTAACATGGGGGTTACTACTTCTATTCGCATATCTATTTATTCATAAATCTTAAAACTTCTGTATTACAAGAACAAAAGGATAAACAACAGAAAGGTTCAAGGCTTACTGGTCACCAAGTCACAGTTGTAGCCTTCTCCGTAATCTAAGGCAGCCAAATCTGTTTCTTCTTCATCCATCTCCTCATTCATCAATTGTCCTTCCATGTTGTACACTTTGAATCCCGAAGCAATAGATCCCGTCTTGCTTCTGCTGCTACTTCCATTTCCAGTCCTTATAGGAATAGCTCCTCCATAAGATCTTATCAAAACATTCCTTCTTTGTGGACATTCATTGGCGAAATGTCCCACTTGCTTGCAAACATAGCAAGTATGGTTTGCCTTCTTCGGACATTTAGGCATCTTATGGTTAGCATCTCCATAGTAGAAACACTTTCTAGACAACTGTGGGCATTTCTTAGGGTATTGTGCTCTGTTGCATTTTCAGCAATTGACGGTCTTAGGTATGAGCTTCCCACTATTGATATTACTCCTATAGTTGTTGGAGAACATGAATCTCTTTTGTGGGGGTGTGGAACTGGATCCACCATGAAACCTTCTCCCAAAGATCGGGGCTTTTCTTTCCTCTGTCTTTCCCTTCCTTTTCTTAGCTCCTTCCACAACTCTAGCTCTTTTTACCAATTCCCGGTAGTTCCTGATGTCAAATTCTTCCAGCTTCACTCTCAGGTCTTCATCCAATCCACTCATAAAGACTTATCTTTTCAGCTTCTCGCTATACTTGTAGGAGTCGGGAGCATATTGTAGTAGTCTACTAAACTCTATCTCATACTACTCAATGGTCCTTCCTTTCTGAGCAATATGTAGGAAATTTGCACTATACTTCACTTACAGGCTTCTCAGGAAATAATTTTCCAAAAACTCATAGCTGAACATTTCCCATGTGATTGAGGTCACAATTCCCTTCTCTTTTATTCCCACCATACTCTAGCATTTAGGTGAAGCATGTATGTCCCATATTTGACTTATAGGTGATGTGGGACCTCAAATGCATCAAAAGACCTCTCAATCTGAGCAAGCCAGTCTTCAGCTACATCTGGCTTACCGAAAGCTCCTTCAAAATAACGATTGCTTCCGATAAACTCAGGCAACGAGCACTTATATGGTCTTAGCAGTAGGGGTGGAGGTAGAGGTGTGGTTTGGGAGTGCATCCTCCTATGTGCCAATGCTTCAATTGATGCTTGTTGTTGTGGTGGAGTAGGTATCGGCGTTGGTGCTGGTACAGGCTTAGGTGCGGGTGCGGGTACAGGTGCGGGTATATTCTGCCTAATCGCTTCCAGCACTTGGGCTAGATGTCCTAACATAGCATGTAAATCTACTTGGGGTGCAGTAGCTGCTTGTGCAGGAGGTTTCTCCAGTTCTACTTCTGGCTGGTTGGAAGCACTTTGTTCCATCCTGCATCCTCTTCTTCCTTGGCTGTTTTGAATTTTACTAAGTTAGGTTGAATATTCTCTTTGATATCTTAGTTAAGTTTTTGATGGAAATTTGCAAAAATTATGAAATATTACTTGCAAGAAAAATAACCATCAAAATAAGGAACAAAATTTAAATCAAGGTAACTTTGAAATCATAAATAAAGCATAACTTCATTAAAAGATTAAAACAGCAAGTACAAGACCCTTACATTAAAAAATAACAACAACAAACACATAGAGAAACAACAAGAACACCTTTACCGAAAGCACTAAAGATAAACTAGAACCATCGTCCTAGTCCTTAATTACAAAATTTTGGTTGGACTAAAGGGATATGCTTGGTTTCTCCTTAGCCTTCCTTCCTTTTTCCTTTCTCTCTTTCTCACGGTGCATCTTTAGGGTTCCCACTGGACGATCCTTAGTTTCTTTTCCTCATAAATTGCTGAAAATACCTTATTCTTTTTCTTGCTGCTTCTCTTGACTTCTCGTATATGTCAGCCAATTCGGCTTCTGCCAGTTCTAGTACTATATCATGAATTGCTCTCCAAGCAACATTCCTCATATCTTCTTCATTGGCATTCTCATTCATAGTTGGTGATGCACCATCCATATCCATCATTGGATTTGCTTCCCCCTCTCTCTGGGCTCATCGTTCTTCCAGGTAGCAGATGATTCCAGCGGGGTCTTCATCATTCCAAAGTTCTCCTTCTCCTGGAATGGCATTGTAAACCCCTAAAGTTTTGCGATCGGTTTAGCTTAAACCATAATTGGAAAGTCAACCAGAAACCCTAAAGTCAACAAAACCCTAGTTAGACAAAATGGTTTAAGTCTGGCAATCCCGTATAAGCAACCTTGAGAAAGTAAGTAAGAGTTTAGTATGTAGAATAGTTCGTAATTACAAAAGGAAGCTTTAAAAAAATCAGATTAGTAAAACTACAAATCGTTTTGAACCCGAACAGATATAATTCTTGAAAAACGTGTGCCGAGCTTGGAATAGTAAAAATATTCCGGATATACCGTTAGACTCGTAAAAATGTAAGGTTTTCAAAAATATCAGTTTTATAATTTTTCGGTAAGTAAAAATAACAAATATCGCAATTATACATGTATTTTCTTACTATCGGTGCTTTATTAGTCATATCTACCTTACATTACGCTATTCATTACTATTCTACACTATTCTTTTATCTCTACTTTTTCTAACACCTACTCTTACAACACCATAGTCTATCACCTTTACTTTTTACCTTTCCCACAACTTTATTTCACATCTACCTTACTTATTATTTCATTTAATCAACAAAAATACAAAATAAAAACTCTCTCTTCCCTCTCATTACTCATGGCCGGCACATACACTCTCTCTCTCCCACTCAATTTCTTTCAATTTTCCTTTATTTAAATCACACAAAAATTCACTCTTCATTTCCTATAAATACCGCCCTCTTCTTTCACTTCTTTCACATAATTACTACCCACAAATTTCTCTACCAAATCTCTCTCAAATTTTCTCTCAACACTCTCTCCAAATACTCTCTCAAAATAATCTCAAACCACCTTCTACATACACAAAACCTATTACCACATAATACTACAAAAACCTTCTTTAGGTAAACTTTTCTTTACATATTCTTTTTCTCATGTCATATAACTTTACATAACCAAGGTGTGAGTTTCCAAAAACTAAATGTTATGGAAGCTACACTATGTTCATGCATTGTTCTTGTTCATGAATATCTATTTATGTTTATGTTGTTATTTTATATTGTTCATATTATTATTGTTATTATATCTAACTAAGTATTATTACATATCTACATATATATTCTTTAGATGATATAAGCTCACTTGCAATTTATTTATTTTCATGCAAAGTAATTTATTTATTTATGTCATTGTAATTTATTTATTTCTTGTTGTTTTAAGACTAGTCTCTAGTCTTAGACTTGTCCTCATCAAGTCAAAACAATTTTTCATTCTTTTATTTTATTTCTTTCTTTTGGGACTAGTTTACTCTTAGTCTTGGGAGCCTTGAAGAAGCCTAGACTCCCAATACTTGACTTTATTTATTATTTATGTTATTTTTGCTTGTTATTATTTCTCATAATCATACCCATTAAGATTGTTGTCCAAATTTTCAAAGCTCCAATCATACTTGATAAAAAGGAGATTTTATCACCTAAGAATAGTTTTACATGAAATATAAAATCTATGATTTAACAAAAGTAAAGTTATTCTTTTCAAAGTTTTAAGAAGAACTCACTACGATTTTAAAATCTACTTTCGTTTTGAAAAGCTTTTTATATTACTTTGTTTTCTTAAAAAGAAGATGACTTTAGTACTAAAATATTTTCATAAAAAGGGAAACTCCTTAAAATGAATAGGAAAATTTTTCAAAACCAAGATTTTTCAAATAAATAGTCAAAGAAAACAAATAGAAAAAGTAGCACTAATATTGAGAATTTAGAAAAGAACAAAATTTATTTTATCAAAAAGTCATTTAGAAAAATAGTAAGATAAAAATAAAGTAATTATTTGAAAACAAAGGAATCAAAATATTCATTTTAAAGGATTTAAAAAATGATTTTTTTGTAAACTATAGTTTTCTAACTTTTAATTAACATTGTTTTTAGAAACATAGTTGGACAACAAATACTTGAGCATCAGTAAAATATGAGCTAAGTATCTATGAAAAAGGAATTTTTCAACTATATAGATAATGTTATGTAATGCTTTTTCCAAAATATAGTTATAAAGTTCTTTTACTCTCATTTTCAAAATAAAATAAATTTATTTATTAAATCTTAAAGTTGATAATTCTTTGTTATACAAGTTTTTCTTAAAAATTTATATAAAAGAACTCATACTAACGCTCTAACAAATACTAAGAACTAGACAAATTTCTAAGTCAAAATAAAATCAACTCACTAGTTAAGAAAACACTTAGAAGAGCAATATCATTAAACAACCTAAAGTAACAAGTTTTCAAAAATATAAAAGCTTATTTTTTGTAAAGTCTATGAAGTAGGAATGGTAGTTAAGATATAGAAAGTACTCATATGAAATAAACTAAAAATCTTAGTTTTCATTTGAACAACTTACAAAGGAAACTTGTAGATTCCAATCTTTAAATTTCTAAAGGAGATTGTTTGGATAACAACACTTGAACCATGCATGTAATGTGATTTTATATGTGTACAAAAAAGAAATTTTCAACTATATAAATATTTATATGCTTGCCATGGAATTTTATGTTGATAAAAAGTTTGGAAAATTATGTTTTAAGGGCTAGAATTTCGTGTCGGTTTTGTACTGAACCTTTTTATAATCCAAATGACCTTTCATGATAAAAATAACCTTAGAAATAGATAGATATTTTCGATTAAGTAGAAAACGAATAATATACAAAATTCTGAATTAAAATGAGCAAGTTATGGCCATTTTAAGTTGTAATTTATTGAGGTTCGAATTTTAACAAACATAATAAAATAGAATTATAAAAGTTAAGTAAAGCTTTGATGTAATACTCATTTTGGGCATTTCTTTTGTCTAGGTGATGAGGACGAAGCTCTTCTCTTTCCCAAGGATTACTTTCGACTGATAGAAAGCGCCATGGCCAAGTGAGTTTTCTTTTACATTTTATATATTCGTGCATGTGCTTGTAAAGTATAGCACTAGATCTTAAGAAAAGATAAAAATTGATATTGCATGGGGTTATCATGGGAATTATGTATGTGATTCATTATATGTGATCAATAAATGATAAACATATTGGAAATTCCTTATAACTAAATTGATCATACGTATCACTTAGAATGTCATATTCGCATTTTGCTATTACTCTTCAACGTGGGACCGGAAAGATAAGCTATCTTGCCACATCTCGAGGAATTAGGGCGTTCGTGGAATATAGCCTCATCGTGTAGCCAAGCTAGATCGATCATTTTGGGTAAGGAAATCCCAAGGACCAATAGTACGATTGTTTAGAACCCCAAGACGTGCGTTCAAAGGTTGTTGGACCCATTGGTCATTGGACCTACTCAAAGCATTTACTAACATCGAATGGAAGGCATAAATCCATTCTACATACGAATCCGGATAGTCGTATGCATTTGTTTGATCATATGGTTGTTGCATTTCATATGCTTGCTAATTGACTTGTTTGATTGTTTTGCATAAGGAATATCTCACTATGCTCGTAATGCTTACCACCCCAATAGATTTTTAATGTTGCAGGATCATTGTTTTTGTACCCAAGACCACCTTATCCATCCAAGTGGGACTTATGCTTTTGGGAAGCTTTTGAGGGAATTCTATTCGAAGACTTTAGAGTTGATTTCCTTTAAAAACTTTTGGTTATAGTTATCTATTTTAAGTAATACTATGATATTTTGAAGAATTATTGGGGGAATGCCCCTATGATATTATAAGACTATTGACCTTTAAGTTATGAAAATAAATGTTTAAGTATTTTTCTTGATTGCCAATTGTTTTTACTAGCTTGACTGACACATCCCACTAACGTGTCTTATTGAGTACGTCTTGGATATGGCATTGAAAAGGAAAGTCATTCCTAAGCTCTATTTATCGTATGTGATGGACTATCACATTTAGGGTACTCTTTGGGGCGTGGTATATTTAACCTTAAATCTTAATTTTCTTATGGAGTATTAAAAATCACCTTGGTGTTTCCTTAATTAAAATAAGTCTTGAAGGATTTAGAGGATCCCAAAGGGATTCTACAAGGATTTTCATGGGTGCTTAATATTAAACCAGAGGGTACAAGTTGGACTTTCAAAAGATGATGGGATAATATAAAAAATGGTACATGAACTTTCGCAAAAAGTTCAATTAGATACTTAAAGTTTAATTTTGAACAATTTGGCACCTAATGCAAGTTTTTGCATACATTTTTCCTACCTGAAGTTTGGTTTTGAGCAATTTGGTACTTGAAGCAAGTTTTTGCATACGTTTTCCCTACCCAAAGCAAGTTCAATCAAGTAGGAAAAATGTATATGAAAATATGCTCTAGGTACCAAATTGTTTAAAATCAAACTAAATACCTAATTGAACTTTTTGTGAAAGTTTAGGCACCATTTTTAACGTTAACCCCATTAATGATACATTTAAGTCACACTTAAATTTGAGGTATTAATATTTCGAGTGGTTAAAAAAAGGTGTCAACATTTGGAAATGTGGGTTAATTAAAGTATCTATAATGGCCAATTAGTAACACTATTTATCATCATTAGGAAAACATCGTTAAGTGCCACGTTAACGATGCCATGGACAATTTAAAATTTTAAAAACAAAAAAACTTAGAACTTCATCTTTTTCCTCATGGATACCTCCATTCTCTCCAAGATAACACGTTCTCTTGAATTTTTATCTCTCTCAAATTGAGCTCAAGACCATAGCTTCATCGTACCACTTACTCATGAATGTTTTAAACACCCACCCAACACACCCACCCCCCCACCCCCCCCCCCCCCCCCCCCCCCCCCCCCCCCCCCCCCCCCCACCCCTCTTTGGCTCAGCATAAACCACTCACTAACCCCTCTTCCTTAACCTAAGTCTATTGAAACCTTCCTCCTTCACACTAGATACATACTCCAAACATCGAATAAGTTAAGTAGGCACCAAACATTCATAAACCCAACTCACATCATCTTTCTAAATCCAACACAGATGAAAATTTCCCTTCTTTGATTCAATGCTAATAACTTTTTAACAAATAAAAAAAATTAGCAAGCCTAAAACCACCACCACATCAACTTAGGACTCTCAATGAACACATCACCTAAATCATTATATCCCTTCACCTTACTTTACCAAATCGTAAGACCCAACCCTAGCAAGCTCAGCTACCGTTCTTCTCCATATAGCACATTCATCAACTACCACACTTGTACCTAGAACACACAAAGCCAAATCGATAGCTTAAGGTTGACTTGTCACCTCTCACCATCTCTAAACCAAGAATTGATTCGACATCAAACCTTACGAGATATCTACGATGACTTCCATACTGCACCAAGACTTCATCATTAGAAACAAACCCATATCAACTCAATCACATCTCTACAATGCTTTCCAAGCTCTAACTAACCATTTCTAAATTATATGTTCTGTTTTTCTGTTCATTTTTGTATTTTTTATGCATGGCTTGAAGGTGAAAATGGTGAAAGTGGCTAGTCAAAGTTCGAAAAGCACTAATAAATCTTTGTTTTCCTTTTTTTTTTTCCTTTTCTTTTTATTCTAGATTTCCAATTATTATTGTATTTAACCTTTCTACATTATTGCCAATGTGACACTTAGCAATGCTTTTCTAATGGTGTTAAATAGGATTATTAACTATCCATTAAAAATTCCTAAAATGACCGATTTCCTCAAATATTGATACCTCTTTTAAATCACTTGAAACGTTAACATTTTAAATGAACTTAGCCCTAAATTTTATGAATTCCCATGTTTTACCCAATATATTTGTGTCTTTATGCATGTGTTATTTGTGTTTTTATAGGACCTTATTGCACAATAGCTGGCATCTAGATACTAGATGATGGCGACTGAATGCTAGGCAATAGCAATCAAATGCTAGTCTAATTAGAAGGACTAATCATGTAACTATACATTGCATCCGAATGCTAGAGCTGACACACATGATTATAATGCTTTTGAACATGTGCTTCTTGGTTAGGGCTCAGACACTAGGGAATGTCGTTTAGTCGATAGAAATATTTTGTGGAGGTAAGTGTGGACAACATGGATATCAAGGGAAGATGATATGAGTTTTATATATGGGGTTTGGACGATAATGGATGATGTTCAGATGATAAGAGATAGAAAACTAGTTGTTGAAATATTTAATGCAAGGGCATCCTAGGAGAAAGGTAATGACTATTAAAATTGAAGGTCCTATAAATTAGGGTTAGATGATGGATTTTGTAAAGTTATGTGAGCTTAAAAAGTTGATGAACTAAGTAACACATAAGTAGTGGCAATCTATTACTAATTTTGATTTTTTCAAAACTTTATGCCTAAAACATGCAAAGTAACAATGATAAAGTACAATAAATAAAAAGTGTGGGTTATAGAAGATTGTACCAGGATTTAACATAGAGTTCGGTTAATCCCTTAGTCTCAAGAGTCTACACAATGCCTCACTCAAGGAAAACTTTACACACTTTTTCACACAAACATATCGCTCCAAAGGAGCTACATCATAACATAAACAACAACATACTTGAATTATGTCTTTACAACAAACTTAATAACACTGTAGGCATAACTCAAGATTCTACTAAATAATCATTCACAAACTTTAATATAGTGCTTTTACTAGAGATTGCAAATTCTATAGTTAAAAACACTATACTTTTGCCTCACTTCACTAAATAGCACAAAATACAAATCACACTTTGAGAGAGTGTTTACAAGAATTAATTCCAATTTAAGTTTCATAAACACTGTCTGACCACCTAAAGATTTGTATTTATAAGCCCTCCAAAACTTCTAGCTGTTGCGCCCAAAAACACCACAAACAGTTGAACATAAAATACTACAACAACTAGTTGAAAAACATAACAGGTCCAGAATTTTGTCAATAGGTCTGGACTTTTTGCAACTGGTCTAAGCCTTTTGTTTACAGTTATGGACTTCTTGGAGTGTTTTGCATGACCTGAGCATTCTATGTTCCAAAAGGTTCGGACCTTTTTCAATAGGTTTGAACCTATTGATATAGCTCAACATTGTTTCGTATTTTGGAAATATCTTTCTCATCTAGTCTTTGATTGAGTTGATTCAAGATACTATGGAAAGTTTAGAGAAAGCTCTACAACTTTTATAGTTTGAGATCTAAGAAATTCTAAAGAAATCAAGGCTTAAAACATTCTTATATCAAACTACATCATATAAGCACAAACAAAAACACATAAATTGCACATAAAGGCTTAACATATTACAGACGTAAATTGGTTATAAATTGTAACTTTACTATGTCTTTTTGAGAAATTTGTGTAATGTATGAACCTCCAATTCATTAAAAGTGACATTTAATCTTCTTGTCCCACTCTCTTAATTATGTCTCATATATTATTTAAGATTTCATTTAGAGAGAGAATGAGTGGTGCTATTGAAAATTAAGTTGGAAAAGACTTGTAAGAAACTACTCAAATATTTGTAGTATGTGTTTTAGTGTGAAAGTTGTAAGTGTATGACGTATGCCTTGTGAGTGGTTGTGTTATTTGAAAAGGCACAACTCTTGTTTTGATTGTGTAAGTGTGTTCTTATGTAATTTTATGGGTCCTTGGGAGAAATTTATTTAACTTTAATAATGTGGTTTATGAAGACCACCTTTGGGAGGTAATTGCATAATCATAAAGAGTAAAATGCAAGTCAAACTCTATGCTAAAATCCAAGGTTATTTTCTCTTTTCCTTACCTCTTTACTTATTGCACTTATATTGTTAAGTTTTTTAAGTTTCATTATTTAAGCATTAGTTTTGTAAATTAAATACAAATGTGTAAAACTCAATCCGCCTCCACTTTTGAGTTTTACCCTTGGTGTATAATTGGTTTTATTGAGTTCTTCTAGATAAGTTTCGATGATAACAAAAAGGTGAAAAAAGAACTAATGAATCAGTTTTAAGTGTATAGATTGAAACTTTTCAGTCTTATAGACTCTTTATCAGACAATTATCTAGAGAACCTGTTAGATGTAACAGTAGATATTTGAGCAGATAGTTGAACAAATTCTATCTCGGTTGACAGAATAAATGTTTATACAGTTATTTATCAAACATCAAAATGCAAGTCGGATTTATTTGAAGCCCCAACTCCACTAATTAAGTGTATTTGGGTAATGCACTTAATTCGCTCCATATAAAGAGGATAATAATCCATGTGGAATATTTTTTTAGTATTTGATGTGATTTTAAAAGTAGTTCTACAAATTTGTTACAAAAAGATCAAAGTTTAATGAAGATATTTTCAAAGTTCAAGTAGCAACAAAAATGTCGAAACAAATATGTTTTATCTTGATATGACTATCAATTGATGAAGATATTTTTTAAAGTCTTATCCAAAATAAGAGGGACATTTTGAGGTCAAATTGAAGTTTATCCATAAACATTGTTAAAGATTCAAGTGAAGATAAGCATCGAGATCATCTAATGGAAATTAGCGGAATAAGATATGTTCTATTCAATTTAAAGTTTGAAAAATTAGACAAGATACTCATATCCCACAAATTTAAGGATATCATTATTATCCAAGCAACAACCAAGCCATTATAAGATTTTTTGCATGTTTAAAGTTGTCTTCCAAGAAGCACATAGCGAAAAGCAAATATATAAACAACTCTTTTCAAGTTTCAAGTGCAAATACGATCATAACATTCTGAATCTCTCTCTCTTATACTAGAAAAGCTTATTGAGCAAACTTATAGACACTTGAACAAATACTATGAGCATCATTCCTTATACATTTCTTTATAGATTTTAAGCTTAAATTTTAGAGATCATTATTCTTCTCTTGCTACAAATTTTATCTCTTTTTTTTTTTTTAATGAGGATTAGCATAAAAGTGAGTTTACAAACATCTTATAGTATGTGATTAGCCGAGTAGTAAGATAGAAAGATAGAGCAAGAGCTATGATGTTTGTAACTTTCTTTGCTGTTGGATTAGTGGAACGATCGATGTGAAAGATTAGATCCCTAGCATTGGAGCTAGAAGAGAGGAATGACTCACCATGATGAATCTTTATAAATCGTTGTCTCCTTTACTTTTAAGCACTTTAATTTCTACTATTTATTTTGTGTCTATCGCTTGCATAATTTTTTAAGAGGAACAAAATATAATTAATTTTTAATTTATCTTTTCCAAAATTTTTAATTGGATCTGAAAAATTTTAGACTAACAATTCAACCCCCTCTTGTTAGCCTTTTCAGGATCTACAGGCTTCAAACTAAGAGTGAAGGATAACTATGCCTTAAGCATTTTTTAAAAGTTTAAATTAGTTTCTGTAGTAAATTTTTAAATTAGTTAACTAGCGACTTTCTTTCCTTAAAATAATAGGGAAGAATTTGACGAAAACCCCTTTAGTAGGAATGAAATGATTTTTTCATTAAATGAACATAGATAAGTAATTTAAGTAGCTCGATGTGCTTAGTTAATATTTTTTTAAAGAGTGAAAATTATACATATGATGACCTAGTAGTGATGCCATTTTGAGTACTAGAGCTTTAGAGTTAATATTTATGGTTTGAAATGATAAATTAGTCGTGGTATCAATTGAGTGTAAATTAATCTTGAAATAATTCGTATTTGAAACATGATATTTAGTTGTTAAGTACCTAAATTTTAAGAGTTCTAATTATAGTACTTGATTAATCTTTTCAAGGTCAATGATACTATTTGCTTGAACTCTATCTAAAGCCATTGCCATAGTTCAATTTTTGTTAACCAATTATGGACTAAAGTACGACATAAGTGATTATTTTAATAAAATGTTCTGTTTAGATACATATAGATATAGGTGGTCATGATAACATCTTGCAAGATGGACTTATCATCAGTGGCAACAATAGTTATAAGAAAAAATAAAATCATATATTCTAAGTGTAATATATTGACTGAAATAATTACTAAGACATGTGGTAGTACATAGGTATTGGGTTTGTGATGAAACCAAGGGACAAAGGGAGTTTTAGGGCTAACATATTCTTTTCTAATGTGTTTTTTACATGATTAAGTGATTCATTGATAATTTGTAAGTTAATATTACGTTTAGTTTATGATGTTGGATGATGTATATATATTGATTCTTATGCTTAATTCCTAGATTTTAATGACACAATAATCGAGAATTTAATGAGTATGTTTTCAATAATGAGTGCGTTTTTTAAAATTGTAACATTTATTAAATTCAATGAGCATTTTTACTGTTTGAATTGACTCCATTAATGTCTTCAGATGTTTAAGTAGTTTGGTTTTTTTAATGTATGGAAGACTTTTGGGTTCAATACAAACTATATACGTTTTCAAAAAAATTATGAGAAATTCTGGTTATCTTTGAATATTGTTTTATGTTCATTTTATTCTGAGTTAAAAATCCATTTAACCACAATAAATAACTAAAACAATTTTTTCCTCAAACAAGATTCCCTATAATGATGTTTTCAAATGGCTTTTTGGTACTATATTATTACTTGATCATTAAAATCTTCAAAATTAAGCACACAAATATTGGTTTTGAATTAAATCTTTGAGCTAATATATGAGTTTGACTTATTTGATCTTGTTGAATTGTAGAGTTAAAGTAGATAATGTTAGTGAATAAATTTATGAAATTTGAAAATATGGATAAATGATAACAAAAAGAAAAATAATTATTTTTGTTACTCGACCTCTCTTTTGGACTTGCCACATCCCCTCGAAACTGGTTTGTAATGTAAACCAATCCACCAAGAATTTATTGGCTAATCCCATGGCCAATTCAATCTTATTTCATAATTCAATCCATTAAATTTAACTTAATTAATTCGGTTTATTTTATTACACAATTGATAATAATATGATTAATTAATTACTTAGTTTAATGGACTCAACTTAACATGCAAAACTAATAGGCTCATTTTCTTTCTACGACCCTCGTTCCTTATCGATCCTAACCAAGATAACTCATATAACAAATGTAGGGCCTAAAATTTAGTTGGCAACTATAACCTAATAAGAAGAAAATAAATTTAGTAATGGATTAATGGCTAATTAATTATTAACTTATTTATTCTTAATCTTTATTAATCAATTTTTGAGTTAGCTCTTGGACTTTAACTAATCTTGCAATCGAGCTTTTTCTATATAAGTATATGATAATCTTACGTGTTAGTTGTCAAGATAGAAAGTCTAAACCAAACTAATTTGTTAACTTCTCCCTAATTAATTATGTGATGGTTTCACTTGTTCATCTCACCCTAGGAAACAACACCCTCAAACTAGTGCTACACATGTGGGTATAACTACTAGGATGATATAGCAATTAGGTACTTAAAGCTGATGTTAGTGGCTTGGCAAGTAATCAATAAGGAGGAACAACATTGGCATAACAATCATTAAAAGTAACTAGAAGTCGTAATGGATGTTGTATAATGGTTAAGGACATAGTGATCCCTTGTTTGGTTTTTCCATTTGGACATGGAATCTGGTTGTTTCTGCTACATTTGATAGCTTTCTAGAATTGGAATTAATATAATCCTGCTATGCTAACCAAAGTATTGAGTACTCATATACTACTTGTTTATTTTTGCCTAAATACGTAATTTTATATTTTGAATTAAATACTTGTTGCATTATAATAAACTTATGTATGACATGTTTTGCGTGTTTACGATACATTGAGTTTGTTTTAGGTCACTTATTTAACTTTTCAATTGTGCAAATTTTTGTAATGGCTAGGGGCATAGTGATCCTTTGTTGGTTTTTCCATTCAAGTGTGGAATTTAGTTATTATTGCTACACTTGATAGCTTATTGGATTGGATCCAATGTACCCCCATTGTGCTAACCAAAGTATTGAGTACCCTCATACTATTTGTGTATTTTTGTCTAAAAATATATGGATATATATTTAATGAATCTATTTGTTGCATTATAACTAACCTTTATGTGACATGTTCTGTATGTTTGTGATTACTAATTGTATTGAGTTTGCTATAGTTCACTTATATAACTTTTCAATTGAGGACATGTATATAAATTTTGTCATATGATTTGATGGATTATGAAGCTAGTGATGCTTTGGGGATTAATGGAACTAATGAGATTAGTTTGGAAACAGTGCTTCATTGTGTGTTTTACATGTTGGAGATTATTAGGATTGATGTAAATTATTCTCTTATTTTATCTCATTTCTAGTTGGAGACTTATGATTAAAGTCTAATGTTTATTGACTATATTTATGCACTTTAACTAATATCATATAAGCCTATAAGCCATAATTAACTTTTAGATCTCCTATGATACATAGTCTTTTTGCAAATGTGTCTATAACCTCTCTCTTTTGAAAATCCTTTCCAAAAGATCTTTCGTTACTTTGAATTAAATCATTTTTTATTGAATAGTTTTTCAATATTAAGTAAGTAGTTTCAATAAATTAAAATTGGTAAAAAAACACCTAATCTACTAAAAATAATGGAATGCCTTTGTGTTGCCTACAAACTATTATTTCCCTTTGGATTAGGACATGACGACATGGATGGATCAACTAGGTTCTTTTTCGAATTTGAATCACATGTTGCAAAATTAAAAATTCAGGTCTAGGTTTTCCACATTAGAATTTCTATGTAACTTATGTAGGTTTCATTAGCATTGATATGTTGTTCGAACTGTGTTTTTGTAGTTTACTCTAAAATAACATGTGACATATACAAGATCTGTTAGATGTAGACTAATGACATTGTACTTAATACTAAGAATCAAATCAATTTTTTTGCAGATCAAATATCTTTGAATTTATATAGATTTCTATAGAGGGTCATTTAGTAATTGACCTTTCAACTAAATTAAATGTCATGCATCGGTCTTTTGAGCTAGTGATAGGGTTTAGAAGACCAAATATAAAAAAAGATATCATAGGAAGATTTGGCTTGGTAGACATAGAAGGATCCCTAAACCGATTTATTCCACTCTTGACCTTATTTAGTTTTCTCATGCATAAAAAAGATTCCAAAAAGGTCATTCAAGGCTAATTTAGGCTTTGTTTTATTAAAATATGGCTTATATAGAATAAAATAAGCCTTAAGCCCTTTTAATATTCAAAATGAGCTATTTTTAAAGGAAATTGTGCTTCATTTATGTGATAAAAAGCCTCATTCTCTTTAGGCCTACTTTAAAAGCCCATGCCCATATAAAGAAAGAAGGGATGAAATACTAGCCATTGGATCCATAAAAAGAGATCCAACTAACACAAGCAATGGTTGATCTCAATCGTCTATCAAAATATCATCTGATAGCTAGTATTAGCTTCCAATATCCATAAATAAGAGGATCCTCTACTTATTTAGAGACATTCTTTGTATTACTAAGATTGAGAGCAAATTGGAAACTCAAATAAAATACATCTAAAAAGATCAAAATATCTTTTTAACAAAGAACGAGTCAAGAGCTATGGAGTATACTCGATTTGATCTTTTGTCATGCTTGTGCACTTGAGAAATTAGATTTTCTTATTCTTCCTCTAATGCCTCTCTCTACAATATTTACACATATATCATCATCTTAAGACTCCTCTTAAGTTAACTAGCACGTCTCTTTCATGTGATAGACTAGCTGCAACATACTTATGATACATTTAATTGGTACATCCACTAGGGAAGCGTGAGTTCTTGACACAGATGACACCTCCATGCAAGATAGTTGAACATAAGCTCAAGACTAAGCCAATCAACTAATGTGGTTGAATAGACCCACATAGTGGATAACAATGTCATGATAGTGAGCTCGATATGCACCATGCAGGAGAATACTCATGCTTTCAATTCATTTATGAATGTCTTCATGCACTCCCTTCCAAATATGAAGAGATAATGTAAGTGATAATCATAATGTGATATCTCTTCACCAGTCTTCTATACTCATTTAGACATACGTTCATAGTACTTCTCATAAGCATGAAAAAAAATATGTAAACTTTACCTTGGTTTGAGGCAATTTTTCTTCAAGTTATGGTATAGCTAACATTGCAACCATAAGCCCATGGTGCTCAAATGTACCAACGGTGCTTGTTTGACTCTTATATTGTCAAATAATCATAACATGTCTCTAAATAAGCACTTTACAACCATCATGGTACCTCTATCATCACTACCATGATGAATACTTGGGAAAGTCAAGATATGGCTAGCATTGGCACCTTTCTTCCCTACGTTGATAATCTTCATGATCACTCTCAAGCCCATCCAAATTTTAAAATATGTTGATTCATTGCAAGTAGAGTGATGATATTGTTGGTGAAGCAAAAATATATTATATATATATATATATATTTAGGAGAGATGACACCTTTGGACCATTCATACTATTATAAGTGGTGATTTGAAGAGGAATAAAAAGGCCATAAAAAAAAGAAAGAAAGAGGAATAGACAACCCCTATTTATATTAGTAGATAACTTGTAATATATGGCAAAGCATTTATGATTTTTAATGGACATGTTGACCATAATAATGATGATTATGACATTTATTGTATTGTAATAGTCATTTGACCATGATAAGGACTGAATTATAGTGTTCTTTCAACTAAGGAATGACAACTTTTTTTTTAACTAAAGAAAATTAATCATAAAAGAAGTTGGACTAACTTTCAAAGCTTAAGAAGAAAAAAAAAAGGCAAATATATGTATTGCAAAAAAGAGTTTTATATGTACTTGAAAAATAAAAAAGAAAATAATATGAAGAAAACGAAAAAAGGTGTTTGTACACACTTAATAAGAAAAAAAAAAGAAAAGAAAAATGCATATATGTGTTCTAAAGAACAAAAGAAAGAGAGATAAAAGTGGTGTACCTTTTAAAACAAAAAAGAAAAAAGGAGGAAAGTACATGCCCATACTTAGAAGAAAATGATAAAGAGCTAAGAGTAAGCGGGTACAAGGTAGGTAAAGTAGAAAACACCATCCATACCCCATCTTATAAGGTATATGATATTAAATTTCATACTCATAACCTATCCTATGATACCTTCTATCTATCATGTGCCTTGTAAATCCTACAGGATACATGGTACTCTATGGAACATGTAGAGTTTTTAGATAAAATCTTCATATTTTTTTTTAATTTCTTTAACTTTAAGTTTATAGTCTTTGATATGGTTTCATGTAATATATAACTCTATCTTATATTCACATATTCAACGTAAAAACATGAGAAAAGAAATTTCGAAAAAAAAATTGTTAATGTCACAAATTTTATAATATGCAAAATATAATTATGAGTGAAAGTTGAACATTGCGACAAATACCAATGGAACTTATTTATGTGATATTTCAAAATTAAAGATATTAGAGCTACGTCTATATTAATTGGTCTTAGAAGATAACAATCTCGATATAATTTGGGAGTTCAAGTATGGACATACAATTGTAATTTCTCTAAAATAAAAATAACAAATCCTTCCAAAATAAAATAGCATTACAACTCTTTCTACAATAAAAACTTCCAAAAGGTAGACTTCAAATAATAATCTCAAATAAAAGTGATTGCAAAATAAAAAAAAAAAAACAGAGTAAGATTATTTAATTCTTATATTTAACAATATTTTATAATATCTAACAATGAAAATACGTAATACCTTGGAACTGTACCTTTTATATTAGATTACAAAATCTAGGATAGGTATAGTGTATGAAGATCTCATACCCATTACCTACCCTGTGAGTGAAGGTTTGAAAAATTTGTACTTGTACCCTATCTTGTAAGCTTTAATACTTACCCAGATCCTACTTGGTCAAGCAGGGTATAAGTGGGTACCTTATATGATAGGGTTACTCGCTCATTCCTATAAAGAGCACGTATATGCTTAAAAAAAAAAAAGCTCATGCATGTGCTTAAAAAAAAAAGACAAGTATGCACTTAAAAAAAAAATGTTTATATCAACATAAAAAAGGTTGCACTAATGCACTTAAAATAATAGATAAGCAAAAAGACTCTTGTATGTGTGTTTTCTTTTTAAAGGTAGGCATGACAACATACACATGTTAAATTAATTCTACATTATTTGAATATATGATGAAGAGTAAAAAAATATTTCTATTGTGAAATATATACTTGTTGATTATTTATTATATATATATATATATATATATGTGGAAGCTTAATCAAGCAGAAATAATAAAAAAAAAAATTCAAGCAATTTGCCATTAGAAATCCAACCAAATGTTATTTAGAGCATAACACATCTACCAATTTAATGCCACTTAAGAAAAAAATTATGCTATTAGAGTGAGTTTGGGAGTTAAGAAAATAATTATGAAACTTCAAAAGTGGTTAATGCTAGCACTTTCCAAGGTTTTATTCAATGCTAGCTTGTTTTATTGAAGACTTAACAAGCCAAAAGAAATAAAAATCAACACTTGCATCATCTAGAAATACATTAAAGGAAGAATTTGAAACTTTAGACTTCTATAATCACTCAAAGAATTGTATCTATTCTTACAAGGATCCATAATCGAAGAAACTATTGCAAATACCCAAGCTATCGCTATAATGCCATAAAAACTCAATCACTATATTGGAGGAAATGAAGGGAGTCAGCAAACACTTCATCAACAATACAAGATAAAATTACTCTACTACAATTCACCAACAAGGTAGTAGTCTCCTAGGCAAGCTAAAAGATAAAAATGAAGACTTTACGTTTTGATACATACTCTACAACAATTAAAGAAATAAATTCAACGAGATGCCAAAAATCCCTTAAACTTGATTGAAGAAACTTTTGGTTAAGGGGAATAATGTAGAGGGTTATTTTGGTAGGTAAGCTTTTAGCCCAATTTAATGCCATGGACTGATCATTTAGGCTAGTAATAGGGTTAAGAAGATCAAGTCTAAAAAAGAATTTCGTAGGGAGATATGACTTAGTAGACTCTGAACAGAGATTGTTAGATCGATTTATTCCGCTTTTGATCTTATTCGGTCTTCTTGTTCATGAAAAGTAGATTTAAGCTAATTTGTTGTTTGTTTCACTAAAATATGGCTATATTGACTAAAAAGTTTTAAGTCATTTTCTATTGAAGATGAGCTATTTTAAAAGGAAATTAGGCTACTTTTGTATTATAAAAACCTTCATTCTCTCGAAGGCCACATCTAAATCTCATACCCATGTAAAGACAAGAAGGGATAAATATTGGTTGTTGGATCCACAAAAGAGATCCAACGATTATAAGCAATACTACTATCAATCAAAATGCCATCTAATGGTTTTTATCAGCCTCTAGCATCTATAAATAAGAGGCTTCTCTACTCATTTAAGGACATATGAGTATTACTGTAATTGAGATCAACGAGGAAATTCTACTGAAATACATCTAAGAAAGATCAAAACATATTTTTTAACGAAGAACTAGTTAAGGACTATCGAGACTACTGAATTTGATCTTTTGTTATGCTTGTACGCTTGAGAAATCAGGTTTGCCTATTTCTTTTCACATGTCTTTTTCTATGACATCTATACACGTGTTATCATCTTAAGACTCCTCTTGAGTCGATTGACATGCTTGTTGCACATAATTAGCTTGCTACTATAACCCTACCATACAGTTTTCATTATGATAATAAATTATGTTATTTTCTTTTAAGCCAATATAAGTTGATGGAGTTGGTAAGTAGAGGCAGGAATCTATAAGAAGTGCATGATTTAATTGCCACTATGAATATGAGAATTTTATTAATTGATTATTTATAAGTATCGTTGTAATATATGTTTAGTACAAAAGAATCGTGTGGAATAGAAAGATTGGAATCGAAGGAATAAAATGCATGGTAAGGAATGAGAAATTCATTTCTATATTTGAATATATTAGGGAATGGAAATGACTGAAATGTTTATTTAAAAAATGCCCTTATGAATAAATACTAATAATAAATATGTAGTTTGATAAAAAAAAAAAAAAAGTAACTTCAATAGTTATTATCAATAAAATATGAAAAAGGAATTACGAATTCATTGCTTACTTAAAGGAAGAATTAAATTCCCCTTTAAAGTTGGAATAGACAATTCCCACGATATGAATAGGACAACTATTCTATAATTGACATTTCTATAACATTAATTGAAAAAAAATATAAAATCAAATAATATAATTAGAGTTATTTAGCAATACTTTATGTAATAAGATTAAAACATTTGTAATATGAAAAAATTAATTATTATTGATGGTGTATTATGAATAAAAAATATAAAAGTTATTCATAATAATTTATTTAGTTAAATATAAATTTAAAATGCATTAATTTAATATCAGTAGTTAGTGTGAAGAAAAAAAAAAAAATAAAGAGAAAAAGAGAATGACAAGGTAATGAATGCATTTCAAAAAGATAAAATCAAAATAAAACTACATTCACGATTTGAGGCTAAGAAGCTGCAGGTGTGAAAACAAATAACTAAACACTAATTGTCATGTCACTATTGTGGCCCTATTGGCCCCTTAGACCTGACATTGGTAACCGAAACTTAAACTCCCACTTTTGTTGATATTAAATTAAAAAAAAAAAGGAAAAAGGAAAAGACTACATCATGATGTCACTAATATCTTGAAGCCAAGGTTTTCCAAGAGGGAGATGGAACAATACTTTTATATGTTTCTAAACTTTGTAATATATAATGAACCGACTGAAGAAGCTCAGTAAGACGGTCAAAAGAAAGAGGAAAAAAAGATTATAACCTAAAAGAACAATGCATAATATATTATAAGTAATATATATATATGTATATATGTAAAAAGTAAATCAATTGTGAAAAAGTATTTAAGTGGTCTCCGCATAATTGGAAAGACGCTGGTGAGTGTTGATGAGTAGTGTAAGTGCTTCTTCTGCACTACCGCTGCACTACAGCACAGTCAGCAGTACTACGTACTGGCCTGGTTTGGCCACTGATTCTCATGATATCTAGAGAGAGAGAAAGAGAAAGAGAAAGAAAGAGAGAGAATAGAGCAGCTGCAGGTTAATATGTATATATATGTATATAAATATATAAGTTATATAATATATATACATAAATGGGGTATGATATTGATAGATGTGAATGAACGGAGTTCTGTGTATATCCTCTCTCTTTGTTTTTCATAACGTTTGGTTTTGAGATAGACTACTCAGACTGTCATATTGGCACTGAAAAACATGGTGTCTCCTTTTTATTAACTCCTCCGTTTTAAATATTCACTGCTGAAAAGTCATATTCTCTTTCTCTCTCGTGAATGAATATACATGTTTACAAAAGTTCACGACATTAATTTTACGACAGTGCCAATCTTTAATGCCATGAGGAAAGGCTTGCCCTCTGCTTTCCCTGTCCTTACCACTCAAAGTATCTCATATAGTCCAACCACATAATCCAAAATCCCACCTCGATATCATCACTACTATATGCTTAGACTTGACTAAACTATTTGTAACGTTATTTTCATCTTATTTATTTGCCCCTATTTTTTTTCCTTTACAGATCCTCGTGTGTGTGTACATTTATTTCCTTTTATATCCACACATTTATTTATCCAAATAGATAATATATGGTGTAATAACAAAATCAAGTTAGCTAAAACCCCTTATAATCTAATAGTATCGAAATTGATTATGAATTAGGTTCATTATATTTACAAAAAAAAAAAAAAAAGAATCAAAATGAAGAGTAACCCTCAAGCTAAATAAAGCAAGTGTTAGACATGGCTTTTCCCTTTTCTTTTTTTATTTTTCTTTTTTGCATGTAATCCAACAAATAGATGCTAACTTTTGTCGGAAAATTGTTAAATGGGTATTATAGGATACTTGTTAAAAGGGTTTCATTAATGGATTTTTAATTAAAGCACCCTCGTTAATTAAGAGTTTAAGGGGGATAAATTAGGTTTTAAAATATAGAAGAGGTGAAATGTTTCTTCATTGGATGCATCATAGGTAAATTTGGAACACTCACTTACATTTTTTGAATTTTTTTTCAATTATCTTTTAATAAAATATAATCATTAAAAATGTTATTTTTTAGACTTCTAACCAATGACATTAAAGCATCGTTGATAGTGTTTAACCCCCGCGCCCTTAGCAATAAGCTTTAGATTAATTTACGTTGATATATATATACACACATATACTGGATTCATTCCAAGTTATGAGAAACTATGAAAATTACAAAAATAATTCATCGCTATTTCTCGAATGTTTAATTAAAAGAGAAAAGCTCAACAAAGAGCACTTATTATCAGCCGCTTGTACAATTCGATTCAGTGTAATGAAACGTATAAGAGACTTATGAAACCTGAATAAATGCTGCATTGTACTAGGTCTAGCTAACGTAGGATATAGAAAGAAAAGAATTCAAATCATGGTATTGTCAAAATATGTCACAAGAAACCAAACATTTATATCTCTTTGTCCAGCAAATTAACCAACAAATTGTACAACCATATTGAAGAATATTACACTTCTAATCAATTCTACTAAACCTATTTAATTTCAACAAATATTTTTGAAACATTGAACTTTAATGCAAAGGAAAATCTATATATAATATTTATATAGGCGAAACAAGATTAGAACACATGTATATACTTTCCTTTGGGCGAAAAAAGGATGGAACATATATGTACTTCTATAAAATCACGCTTTGGGATGATGATCATGCAATCCGATCATGGTGGATGACATGTTGCTGAAAGCCAAGGACTGTTTTTCATCAGGGAGGCTGGGTCATGAGTATTATATATATATATATATATTATTGCAATAGTTGCTTGCAAGAATGACATCTTTTTAGAAAACATGTTATGAATTTTTTTAAGTATTAAAAAAAATTCACACGCCCCTTGAATTTGAGATCGACTCCAACTTTGATAAATTAGCAATAACTCAGCACAAGTTGCAAATGGCCTTGTCATGGAATATTTTTTCTACTTATTAAAGCATACTTTAATATCTATTTATCTTTAATCTCAATACATGTTTTGTTTTCAACTCAAATAGAACTTTCTTTATATTACCAATTTATCAAACTATGAGGGTCATCTTTATTAATCTAAAGTGTTCTCATATAAACTAGATTCATTCCATACTATGAGTGGTTATAAAAATAAATAAATAATAATAATTCGCTATTTCTGGATTTTAAAAGACAAAAAATCAACATACAAAGAGCTTCTCGGCCGGTTGCACAGTATGATTAGACGTTATGCAACAAAGAATTATACAACCTGAATAAATGCCCCATTGTACTAGCTCACGCTAACGTAGGATGTATAAAGTATGAGAATTTAAATCACGGGCTGATAAAGAAAAATACAAAGAAACCAAACATTTATTTTACCTAGCAAATTAATCAACAAATTTTACAACCATATTGAAGAACATTACACTCCAATCAAATTACCCCTCATATATCATATAATTACGTCTAACTACACCTGTTTAATTTCAACAAATACTTTTGCAACATTGAAATTAAACCATGATTAAAGTTATTGCGATAGAAAGGAAAAAAAAAGGAAGGAAACGGAAAAAAAAAAAAAAAAACCGATATGGACGAAACAAGATTAGAACATATATATACTTTCCTTTTTGTAAAATCATGCTTTAATATGATGATGATCATCCACTTCGATCGCCGGCTTCGGTTATGGCGGACGACATGTAGCTGAAAGCCAAGGAGGAATTCTCATCAGGAGGCTGCAGCAGGAGTATTGCATCTTTGGACTGCAATTGCTGTTTGCAGGAATGACAAGTGATTTGAAGGATTGTTGCATTGATTTGTTTCCTTGCTTGCTCTTTCAATGCATGTGCTTTGTCAAGCTCAGCTTGTGCTTGTTGCCTTATCTTCTTCGCATTCGCAAACTCCCTTTCGGCTTGTTCGATTTGCAGTCTCGCTTGTTTCCTCGCCTCCTCGCGTAGGCTTTCTCCAACATAGCCACTCTCAGTTGCTCCTTAGCCAGTTCCTTCAATTCGACGCTTCGTCTTTAGACAACGCCACCGCACCGTCTGGCCTCTTGGAGTCGTTGTTGACGTTTTTTGTTTCGTTGCATGAACCGATGGAAAGGCGAAGACCGGTTGTCGGGTTATTTTGATCATCCAATCTCTTGGGTTGGGAAGTTGGAGTGGAAAGTTGGAGTTCTAAGTTGTGATGACAATCTCCGTTTGGTGTAGAAGTAGGGGTGGTGATATCTGGAGGTGGGCTTAAGAAGACGGTGCTCTTATTATGAGGTTTTGGTAAAATTAAGGTTGGCCATGGAGATACGACATTATTGATGTTGTTGGTGTCGCTTGAAGGATCACTAGGGCTTGAAGCTGTTCTAGACAAGCATGGTGGCTGCATGTTTTGTGAATCTGACCTCAAACGCCCCATATGGCATGCGTCCTGATGCTCAATGAAGCTCTCAACCCTAATACAAGAATAAAAATGGGGGGAAAAAAATTAACAGAAACTAGACAATAGCATACATTATCTTTACGAGATCGATGCTATGATTTTTTTTAATAGCTTATTTTATTTTGCGGTTTCATAAAATAAAATAATACAAAAAAAGAAAAAGTAAATAATAATATTCAAACAAATAGCTAATGACTTCATAAGCCATTGACATTAGTCCTGCATTTGAAATGAGAGATGTTAGCTAGGTTTGAATCTTTCTCCCATTGTAATCACTCGAAGAAAGAAATATTTGCATGCATAATAGTTTGTTATAGTTGATAGTTTTTGGAAATCTACCACTTTTGTTTTTGTAAAAATTGAGTATTAAAAATTTACAAGCACTTATTAACTGCCACTAATCAGTCTACCACATTGTGTAGTCATCTCAAATTGTTGTTTGACCCACTCTTCATTAGCTAAACAGACAAAGTGCTTTAATTACTTGCATTGTCTTCATTACGTGTGTTGTAGAGAGAAGATTGTGTGAGCAAAGCAATTTCCAAAGCCCAAAAGTACGCAGACATTATTCTTTTAGCCAGTTTCTAGGTATAGGCCTACCAGAAAAGTTAACACTCATATTTAATTAAATACTACTGTTCAAATGGTTGAAAATTTAATTGGTGTCTTAATCAATGAAGATCAGCTCGTAGCAGTAATAATAAGCCAAATGGAAGTATAGCTCGAAACTAATAATAGTTTATTAGTTGAAACTGATAGCAATGGTGCAGTCTAGCTATATAATAATGGAAAACATCAATGGGTCAAGAACTAATTAATATTTTAAAAAATTTCTATTTCCTCATCCTTTTCATCTAAATTATCTAATTGGTGAAAAAAATAAAATATTTTTTTTCCTTTAATATTTTAAAGGGGTGTTAGGAAAGTACCTGTTAAACAAGGGTAGGGTATTTAAGAGATGTAGATGGAGGGAAATAATATATTAATTAGCAAAATGAGGAATTCCATGTTATGATCTTCCTCAATTTCAAAAAATGGTGGCTAATCATTTGAGATTCTCCAGTCTTATCAACCTCCTGTGGTATATTAAATTATAAAATTACAGTTAACTGACAAAACTAAAACCAAATTATAAAAAAAAAAAAACGAATAAAAGAAAAGAAAAATTAGTCACGTACAAAAGCAACGAAAAATTTTCAGACATAAAGACAACAATATAAAGCAACACATGACTATGGCTTTTAGTCTCTGAGCATGGGGATTCCTTGCTAATCGAGGACACTTGCATATATAAGTTTAACGTAATACTGTTAGAAAACAGTTGTATCTGTAATGGGGATCGAAATTTCAAGGTTTGTGCATCGGTCAATTCAATATTATGATCCAGTACATATACTAGATAGTAGTTCTGATCTCTTTCACCTTTTTCTCTTGTGAATAGGAACAAAGTTAACCAAAAAGGGGACTGAGCGGAAACTAAATGGCTCAATGCACAGTGTCAATAGTGACTTTCCCATGGAAGGAAAGCGGGGAGGAAAAAGAACCAAAAAAAAAAAAAAAAAAAGAATCAAAGAGAGACTGACCAAATTAAAGCATCTTTTTTTCCTTTTTAACTTTCTTAGTCCTTTAGAAACAAAAGCAAGTGCCTTTCATTAATAACTTTCATAAATAGAATGTTGCCATTGGTATTAGAGCCAAAAATCTCCCAATTTATAGCTTTAATTTTTTTTATAATCCAATTGTTGAATCTTAGTATCGTCAACAACATAATTATATATATATATATAGTCAAATATAAGCTTGGTTTACTGAGAAATGCCCATTTGCAGTCAAGACTCAAGAATAATAATTAAAAGAAATTCGCATGTGAAAATATTTATAAACACTGAATTAGTTATTTGACATGGTGGGCAAAGAACATAATTTTTAATTGATCTTACTGCCATTTCCAGTGATTCCAATAACTTAAATTTACACTTGAATGATAAAATAAAAAAATTAAGGTGAATTGAAATTTGGAAGACTCAACTAATAAAAAACCTCTTTATTATTATTATGAAAATGAAAAATGGTGATTAAATGATGATTCAATCGAGTAATATCAATTACTTACCTTGAGAAAACACGACCACAATCACAGGAATGACCTCTGGTGCCACAAGTCTTGAGATGTGCCTTATAATCCGATTGAACAGCATAACCCTTGGAGCACTTCTCACAAACCCATTGTTTATGGTTACTATGCTTCCTCCTGAAATGCTTCTTTATGCCAACAAGATCCCCTAGAGCGTGGCAGGGATCGTGGTGGAGACAACTGGGCTCGGGGCACACGAACACCCGCTTCCGCGCGATCGGTGTCTCCCTCTTCAAGAGCTTCCACGGCACCTTGTGCCGGCGGCGATGCATCTGTAGGTTTTGATCCCTTTGGAAACCTTGGTTGCAGATCTCGCACACGTAACGATCCGATTCCAGCAGCGTTTTTGGTGATAGCGAAACCACTTCCGCATCCGGATCTTTAAAAAAATAAGAAATAACAACAACCGAAAACATCGTAAGTCATATTAGATCAACTAGTAGTTACTAAAAAATAATCATGAAAAGTATGTTTATCTATAAAATAGAACATTAGAGACTAAAAATATTAGCTGCTGCCAATAATTATCATGGCTATTATAATAATAAGTATCTACTGTTGCAATTTTTATAATTAAAATATCGTAGATAGGTATATTTTACCTGGGGTACCAGCAGGCCTTCTTTTCCTCTTGTTGTTGGTACCATTTTCTAAGCAAGTGAAAGAGGAGGGATCAGAGAGAGAAGGTGGTGGTGGTGTTGAAATGTTGTCACTAATCATGGTTTTGGGTCTTTAAGCTAAGTGGTATATGGTGTCTGTTGTAGCTTTGATATATAGTTTTACAAAACCGATGTTGATGAGGATCTTTCTTTTTACCTTGGGGGTATCTTTTATGGAAGTGGGGATTATAGGAAGAAAGAAAGAGATAGAGAGAAAAAGGGAGGCTAGGCTAGAGAAGGGGTTACACTTACTTTAGAGCATGAAAGGAAGGAAAAAGCTCTCTCTTTCTCTAGGTTAATACATCAGCTTTCTTTTCAGCTTTAAAATTTTTCAGCTTTTCTGTGTTGTAACTTTTTTTTTTTTTCTCTTTCTTTCTCTATGTAGTCCTCTTCTTCACCAGGTGTAGCTGTGGAAGGTCCCCTTTAAAAGCTTCTTCTAAAGAGGAGAGAGAAAGAAGAAGAGGAGGAAAGAGGGATAGATAGAGAGAGAGAGAAGGGGTGGTGTGGTTGTGTGTTTGAGAGGGTAAGACCCAATCAAATAGGAAGAAGCTGGTTGATCCCACCACCAGCAATGGGCCAGAATAAGGAAAACATCCTCACAAGAAAACAAAACCCTCTTTAATAATAACATCATGTAAATACAGTACTTATTCTTGCATGCATGTGTAAATATTTTATATATTTATATATGTATATTTTGTAAATACAAAGCCAAAATTTTTTAAAAAAGAAAATTATAAATGTTATATTGTTTTATTTAATTATTTATTTTGTCAGTAGACTGTGTGTGATGATGAGTGATGACACTCTTTCAAGGGTTCTTCCATATCTATTTCTTTTTCACTTTCTCTAGCTAGCTTTTTGAATAAATCATTAATGTAAGGAGGGAGAGGGGGAAGTATATTTTTGTTACACATGGACGGAAATACCCCTCTTTTCCTTGACAGTTCAGACATCCTAATTAATTATGAATGAAGCAGCTTTTATAAAAGTGCTATTGAGGATGTTTAGTCAGCTTCAAGAGTGAGAAAACTAAGAATCAGGAGTCAAGAATTCCTATGGATTTAACCAGAACATTGTCACCTAGGATACTTTTGTTATTTTTAACGCAGCGTTATTTATTGGCAATAATAATAATAATAATAATAATAATAATAATAATAATAAAATAGCCATCAGCGTCATTTACTCATTTATTCATTTTATATAATCATTACGCAAAGAGTGGCGAATTAAGTATGATCGATAACCGTATAAGCTAAATGTTTATAAATTAATATGCTGGATTACACGACGCTTTGATTAATGTACGTAAGACATGTTTGGTTTAGAGAAATGTTTTAGATTTTTTTTTAATTTACTATAATATAAATTGGGTTAATATTACAAATGGTGCCTAAACTTTGATAAAATATGTAATTAAGTACCTGAATTTTAAAATTAATCAATTTAGTACATGAACCTTAAAATTGATTAATTTAATATCTAAAAAATTTTGAAATTGTTCATTTTAGTATTTGAAAGAATTTTTGAAGATAATGTTGATATGCACGAAAAGTTCTTTCAGTCATTAAATTAGTCAATTTTAAAATTTAAGTACTAGATTATCAATTTTAAAATTTAGGATACGTAATGAAATATTTTACTAAAATTTATATACTATTTATAACATTAACCCGATAATATTTTGTTTTGCTCCTTTGGTTGTTCTGCTACTCTTTTCTTATAATATATCTATCTCTTTTAAGCGGAAAAAAAAAGTGAAAAATCCCGATAAAATTTTGTCGCCGTGATATATTGCCAGAAATTATCAACAGGTCCTAAGGACATGGTTGTTGCAATTCGCAGTATTTAACAATCATTAAAAAATACTAATAAAAAATTATGAAAACGATTTCGTCCTTTTATAAATATATATCATAAATCCATTTCTCATTGACATTTTTTTTTTATTCCAATGGTTAATTACTATTAATAGCTTTCGGCTTTGAATTTCGCCATTCATTATTAGTTGTATCATATCTCATTTAAATTATGACATAATATTTGAAATCCTAAAGTCTAGATAATGATGGTAAATATCCAGATGTCATAAAAGGGGAAAAAAATCTTTTCAATAGAAGAAGCACACCCCTTTTTTTTTTTCGTGCAGAAAAAAGAAAAAGAAAAAAGGAAAATACAGAAGAAACTCAATTTGCTAGTCTAACAAATAACCACATTTTTAAGTTAGACGTAATCTATATTTAAATTCTCAATTTGCCAGTCTAACAAATAACCATATTTTTAAGTTAAACGTAATCTATATTTAAAATTATCAGCGGAGGAAATACTCAATTATATATAATCTTTTGGGAAGGGATAATTGTGGCCACCGACAACTTTTAACAATCTTCAATATAGAGATTAGTTTTTCCAGATTATTTATTCGGGTGTTTTTCTATTTATCTATATATTAAAGAAAATTCTGGTAAGATAATATCCATGCTAAAAGTTGGCATTTTTCTATATATTTGTTTTTAGACAATACCTATATAGTAATTTCACGGATAATAAAGAACTTTTGGGGGCTGTCTTCAATTAGGCTCAATTTCGATCAAGTACATGGGTGGAACACCTAATATAAGTTCTCCATCATGCGAATTTGATTTGCATGCAATACATAACATGTAATTCAATATAAAAATAACACGTAGGACTGATTTTGAAAATCGCTAAAGAACCTAGTGGAACTTTTTGTTATTTCATTTTAAATGAGTTGGCTAGCAGTTTAATGAAATATTCTTAAAATACGTTAAATGAGTTGAACAACGGCCAATACGACCAAAATCCCACTTTTTCTTAATAATGTTTTCTCTATTTCTTAGTATTCTTTTTGTAGAGATTAATCCTTATCTTTAGGGAAATCGATTAAAAAGAATGTTGCAATAACTTGGATTAGATCATCATCAGTCCTTATTCCAATTTGGCATCTTGGTTAATCTTTTGTAAAAGCATGGCATTTGAGGAACTGGATGTGGATTATAAATATACAAAGATCCTGTCAATTACGACGCATACAGATGGGGATTAGAATAGGTACATACATAGGAACAGAGGGATTTTAGGGGCATTTTTGTTCCCTTAATCGAATGGGGTTGCCATTGACGTCTCCTTGACATAGCCACACCAACTTACCGTAGGGGAGGCAGCAACAAGTTTGGTTCTGAGTACGTTGAAGTGATCGGTGGGAATCTTCATGACATTTATAAGTTAATTATTTGATAAACGGAAGCTAGGTGGCAACCCCGATCATTTATGCTTCATTTTTTCTCGTATATGTAGGAGATAACTCTAATTGTGAAACTGCTAAAGTTTGGAAGATTTGTGAAAATGGACAATGTTGCATGATATGATTTTCAAAATACTATTATCGTATTTATGAGGAAATTAAATATTCATATATTACTATTTGAGAGGATTATAATCGTAGGTTGTTTATTTACTTATTTTCTTACATACACTTTCTTATTCAATCTCTATAATCTCATTGGTAAGTGTATCGTTATAAAAAGTTAACTTCACATTTATACAATTAACCATGTGAACTTTAAAGTAGTTAATTTAATAAGTAATCAAAGTTTTCAATTCATTAACACTACCTCTCTGACTTTGTTAATTGAGCTACACTTCCAGTGACTATAAAATGATATGTGTTAAGTAGTCAATAAAAGATCGGACAATTACACAATTTAACAAGCAAGTTAATACACACATTGTCTAACTAAATAATTTGTAGGTAGATTAGCTTCGAGCAGCATTCATGTATGTGTTAATTCATTGGTTTAATTGTTTACTTTTTAATTTTTTGTTGGCTACTTCATATGTGTTACTTCCCTGCTCGCTAAGATTGTTAGTTTAGCGAATGAAGTTAACTCTTAGCTAAGATAGTATTAATTAATACAAAAACTTTGATTACATATTGAATTGAATATTATAAAGTTTATATAATTAATTATACATTTGAGGAAAGTTTAGGTAATGAACATAGTATCAACCCTTGCAGTAATTATGAATGTCACCTTACGGATGAAGGCAATTGGCAATCCTTTTGAATAAAACTTATATCTGATTGGATCCATATTCTTTCAAAATTCCACTACTTTTACCAGCCTTTTTTCGGTATTGTGGTAAACATAATTGTTTAGTTTATTCATGTGGGATATTAGATAGATTAAATTTAGTCTGACCTTCTTGATGCTAAACATCCAAGGAGGATTTGCTCATATCCTATTTCATTTTTAATTTAAAAAAAAAAACCATAAAAGTATAGTTGCAAGAATTGGTCTAATGCCTTATTTGTGCTTGTTCTCATCATATGCTTAACATTTATTACTTATAACTATATTTCAGATGGTTGTGTGCTTCTCAAGTGTTTATGTAACTTTGATCATGTTTCATAGTTATATGAGGAGATAAGGCATACCCTGATGTCTTATCTACTCTCATTTTTAAACATAGGTCAAGTAAAATCTAACATCAGACTTTTATTGAATCCAATCGCAACGAATCCTAAAATCTTACCATTTCAAGTCAAATTATTCTTCTTTCAATTTTTCATTAAATCTCCTTCCCCCTGTAAAACAGAATGAGAATTTAATGTTAACATTATTAATTATTCTTAAATTTAAAGTAGATTGTAATCATAGCAAAAGTAATGAATAAGATTTACCTTATATTAGTGGTTAATTCCACATATAGAAAAAGAGAGAGAGATAATAGCATTTAGGAGCTTTAGGGTTTATGTTTGACATAACGAGGGGGGGATAGGGTTAGTATGGAGACTAGGAGTACATTTAGGCCTTGTGATAAAGAGTGGGATTAGCTTTATATTTGTAAGGAGATAAACTTGTCCAAAAATCTATTTTATCCCCAATTTTAAAATATTTGGTAGAGTTATTTTAATAGGGTTAAAGAAGCATGCAACACAAACAACCTAATGTATAAAAAGGTTTATAACCAAGGTCTTTATTGTAAAAGACTACGAAGGAAATTTATTTGCATGAATGGTAATGTGAATCCTATCCATCGAATGTACAAATATAAAGAACACAAAATCTAATATGAAATAGGAAGTGATATGAGTAAGAAAGCACCAAGTCCATCTAATAACAAAAATTACTCGATTGTTATTTTTAGCATTTAGTATTAAAGGTTATGACTAAACTTATTCAAAGATTTCACTCATCAAGAGTAAACTAGCTTAAGATTTTTAGGTTGATATTGCTCATGATCCAAGCAATCTGATATTAGCCTTAGTCTATGGACAAATAAGAACATAAATTGAGGGAAACTCTATAAAGTAGGTGTCACGCCCCAAGTAGAGTCTAAAGTATCAACAATCTTGCTATGTATAACACATAAGCGTTATATGTAAAGACTATCATTAATTAAATGAATTTCTCACCAATTTTAGATCTAAGAAATCATTATTTAAATTATATAAATAATAGTATCTAATAAAATTTCACTTCTAAAGTCATCAAAAGTAGTCCCTTGGAACCTTACAATTCAAATATAAAACTCTTAGAAAATTACAATATAATATCTAGTGCACATAAATATCTTGCTTGTCCAATTCCTTACCAATTTCCACCCCATAATTCATGTAATGATAGCATCTATACCAAAATCATCATCATCACCTTAAAAAGAAAGGAATGAACCAAAGTCTAGTACAATAACAACACAAACACTTATGATATTATCACAAACACGTAATCTAAATCAAAATGTAGAAGCCAACAATTTAAATCTTTAATTTAAATGTGACAAAACAATAATAAAGCACTTACACTCCAATAACATGCTAGGAGCCTAGGGGTCCTGAGTAACAATAATTACTTAGGGGGTTGATATAAGCAATTCGATTATGTATATTTCCTATCTGTATATCAAGGTAATAGCCTCATATAGGGATCATAGTTGTTACTTATCTTTCCTTATCGCAATCCATAATATAATACAGTTCAGCAAGTTCTATAAACGTGAACTATAGTACATTACTTCACTCCAATCTAGATAGACATTGCCTACTATCGTTCCCCCTTTCAATTACCTGTGGAGCCCTCTTCAATTACATGAGCACCTAACTATTGTGCTACGTCACCTAACAAGATTGTCACCTTCAACCACTTCTTAAAAACGACTCTAAACACTCAGTAAGCATTTATTAAGTGGTCTTCAAGTATTAATTCATTTTAGTGTGCTTATCTTAACAACTAACACGTAAGTCACTGTATACTTGAACATAAAAAGGTATCCGCAACAAATCAAATGATAGACATAGTCAAGTGTAACGCCATAACCTGAAGGCATTACAACCTGCCACGTATCCTCTCTTATATAAGACACACAAAGGCTCTAATATCCATAATAATACATTAATCACCTGTAAATACACATAGGATATCTCATAGGATACGAAACCTGTTTAAACTAAAAACATATACTCATAAAACATAAACTCCTGGTTCAAACATAAAATCCAAGTCGGCATAACACAGCCAACAAAACAACAGAAACTAAAATTGTTTACATCAAAATCCTTTCATTTAAAACCAACCTAAACATCCAACTGTAACTTCAAATGACCTAAACATGTCTTTTCTTTAGAAATCTTGATATCTGAAGCCTAGCTCTCAACTAGGTAATCGGGTCTACTATCACTATCCCCATTATCAAAGAATAACTATATCCAGAAAGATCATATACTATATCCTCTTCACCTGTACTTGAAATTTAAAGAATAAGCGCCAACGCCTAGTACAAAAACTCCAATCCAAAAACAAATACATATGCACATACAACAGATAGATAATTCATGCAACTTAATCTAATGCAGACAATCGTATTATTATCTTTCTTAAGCCAATAAAACAACATAGTCCAGTATTAGATATACTCTAATCCCAAACTCGGAGTTACTTAAACTCTTTGAAAATCTTACAACTCTTTGAAAATAATAATCATATACATATATAGATGAGTGGGTACTCTCCAAACACCCCGAATACAAAACACCTATTTCTACCGGAATCATCTCAATGCACAAGTCTACTAGGGACAACCTCACACAAAGATCATTAAGATGCCAAATCAATATCACAGTCTACCAGGTCTTTACTGGTCATAGTCAATCACACCCAACAAACAAGTTATTAAGCCTTGGAAAATTTCAGTAAATAACTTCAAAATGAACTTCGAAAATAAACACTAAAAATGACTCCAAATTAAAATCGAGCTTCGACAAGTCCTAAATCCCGAACGAATCCAGAAACTTCTTAATCTTGAGAAAATGAAAGTCCTTAAAAATAAAATAAGAACTCAACATACTTCAAATCCAAAACCACTACCTATGACAAATTTCATACTTAACTTTGACTTATAAAATTGGGTAATATAGAACCCAAAAACAAATTATTAAAAAGTAAATAATGATGAAACTTTTGGAAAAAACTCAATTCAAGAATTCCGAAAATATTAAGAGATATTAAATACTTACAAAAATAAAATTTAAAATAAATTTCTCAAATTAAATATATTGTATAAACGTAAAATATCAGTTTCCAAATTGACAAAGATCTAAAACAAAGAATCACAGGAAACCTTAAGTGGAATACAATAGTTTAAGTCTGGAAATCTTGCGCCCTTAATCCTAGAGGCCGAGATGTAGTATAAGTGTATAGAATAGCTCGTAGTAATATAAGTTGCTTAAAAATATCAGATTGATAAATTTTTTACTTATTTCGAACCCGTTCGGATACAGACTTTGAAAAGTATGTCCCGGGCTCGAGATATAAAAAATATACCATTAGTACCGTTAGACTCGTATTTTCATAAGGATTTCAAAAATATAAGTTTTATAATTTTTTGATAACTAGAAAAATCTGATTTTACAATTACATTCTTATTTCATTACTACTGGTAATTAACTAGTCTTTGGTACTATTCACTACTATTCATTACACGATTTTATTATTCTTATAAACCCTTATATTTTTAGATAAATATTTTATATATCCTAGAAAATTTCGTTTTTCCAAAATTTAGTTCATTTCTGACTTATACAGGATCAGATTCTGTTTAAGACCCGATACTAAAAGTAAAATAAATTAATTTAATAATTGAAAAATATTTTTATTTTTATAAAATAATTTTTTAGAAATTTTTGGCTTATAAAAATATCATTCATAGCCCATATTCGCGTATTTTGATCATACCGATAACATATTTGTTGAAATACTAAAATAATTCAAATAATTATTTAATTTTATTTATGAAAATTCTGTCACTCATTTAAAAATATTATTCCTAATTTTATTTTGTATTCTTAATAAAAAGTATTTTTTCCAACCCATACTTCAAGTATACTTCATTTGTCACTTCTACACATTAATCAAGTTTTCTTTCACTCATTTTACACTCTACTTCCCCATAAATGGCAGCTGACCACACTCATTAAAATAGCCATTTTCTTTTATTTATTAATTTATTTAATGAATTAAAGTCTCATTTACTTAGCAAATTAAATGATACAAGTTACACTTTACAAGATAATTAAACCCCCTCTCTCCCTCTTACATTTCACGTGCACCTCCCCTCCCCATTTGCTGCCTTTTTTTTTATTTTTTTTCTTTCATTTAATACACCCCTCTCTTCACTTAATGCCTCTCATTTACTTCCCTTCATTACTTTGAAACCCTATCTCATTTACTCTCTCTTTTCCTCTCTTTTCCTCTCTTTCTTTCTTCTTTTGTTCTTGTTCTTGTAAGAACACAAGCTGCCCCCATTTCTAAACCTTGCTTCCACACTTCATTCTTGAAGATTTTTAAGTAAACTTTATTCTTAAAGCTTCCATAGATGATATAGGTAAGGTATAGTGAGAGTTTCATGCATCAAATGACCTTCCATAAGCTTAAAAGCTAAGGATGATAATGCAAAAAATGAAACAATCCTATTCTCCATGCTTATTATCTTGTCTCATTATATTTTTTTGCTAAAAGTAGATATATTTTGTAGATCTAACTTTTTGTAGCTTTGATTTTTGTTTATGCTTTAGATCTTGTTATTTGAGTTATTATTTTTGTTATTGCTAATGATTTATGCATATATTCATCATCCATATAACCATCATAGTGTTCATGTATTTATAACTAGTATAGTAAACTAGATATAGTGTTTTGAGTTCATAAATACATTAGACTTTTGTTTTATGTTCATAAACAACTTGTAGTAGCATGATGATAATAGGAAAGTTTTAGAAAGCTCAAGATCTATCTTAGTTTCAACAAAAATCATTTTTGAAAATTCGGATAAAAAGGGAACCATATTTAGAAAAGCTATTTTTCAACTTCAAAATGTGTATTTTTCATTTAAAATGAAGGGCTTAGGGAATATATAACATGAATGAATGATTTTGATGAGTAAAGTTTAGATCTATGAGTTTATAGTCTACTACCATGGATTTCTTTTATATTTATGTTCATATTAAGTGTAGAACTTAGTTTTGAACTCAAACAAAAATAGTGAAATTGTATTTAGGCAAGAGCCCTAATTAAAAACTACTTTCCAAGTGTCAAAATGAAATTTTTACTTGAGATAATGAAGGCTTGATGTATATATATCATCAAGACTTCATTTTATATGGTACAAAGATGATTTCAAAAGATTAAATTTCAAAACAAAATTTTATTTTTGGATTTAGGCCAAGGCATAGTTTAAAAACATGTTTTCCAACTTAAAAAAATAAGTTTTTATTCAAGATATGGAAAGCTCTTAAGATAGGTTATGTGAGGGATGAATTTCCATAAGTTTAGATAAATTTTAGCAAAAGGTATGTCCAAAAATAAATTTTGTAAATTTGGATCTCAACAAAGATTAATTTTAAAACCCAATTTTCAACTTCAAAACAAGACTTTTATTAAAGAAATTGAGGCCTTAAGGAGTAGGTTTGATTAGGAAGTGATTTTTGAAAGACTAAATGATTTTTACAAAGAAAACAAGCTCAAATGAATTTTTCAAAATTCGGATTTGAAAATAATCACCATTTAAACACCTATTTCCAAATGCCAAAACGATAATTTTTATGGGAAAATGGAAGTCCTAGGGAATATATGTAACAAAGAACAAGTTTGGACAAGGATAAAAGAGGTTTATCAAAATATAATCTTAGAACAACAAATGGTTTCCAAGAATAGGTTAAACAATGTTTTCATTCTTTAAAATTTTGTAAAATTTGTACTTTGGCAAACTACCTATGTAAATACCTATTTTCTAACCCCAAAATGAAGGTTTTTTGTTGAAATAATGAAGGTGATGGTTATATAGGTCATCAAGGTTGAGTTTTGATAAAAACAAGTATGATTTTACAATAAGAAAAACTATTTTTCTTAAGTCTATAAAATTCAAAGTTTTGCAAAATAAAGGTTTTCAAAAAGAATTCTCGGTACTATATATACATATAGGTAGATCATCTCATAACGTTCATAACAATAGCTTATAGGTAATACATATAGGCATGATGCATTGTAGAAATAAAGTAGGAAAATTTGAGTTGTTGTCATTTTAAGAAATTTGTAATAATGGAGTAATGACATGAAAACACTTACTTTCCAAACTCAAAATAGAAGTTTTATTAAAGAAATGAGTCCTTAGTGCAGGAATGGTTGAGCTTTGATTTTCTAAGTATCAAATGATTTTTACTTAAAGGAGTTACCACAAAAACAATTTTTACAAAATTCGGATTTTGGAATCTACCCTACTTGAAAACATGTTTACAAAGTGTAAAATAGAAATTTTTATGTAGAAAGGAAGGTCATAAGTAATAGATATAATGAAGACTCAATTTTAATAAGGATAATTATATTTTCTTAAGAAATAAATCCAAAAAAAATGGAAATTATCAAAGTTAGGAAACTAGTTTTCTTAAAAGTAAATAGCCATGGAGTCTTGCAAATAAAAAGTTCCTAAAATTCCTTTTAGTAAATATTGTCAAAAGCATGCATACGTCAAACTCATAACATGCCATTCATGATAGGAAATCATCAATATTGCATGTATAGTTAATCTATATAGTAGGAACATTATAAACATTTACAAAACTATTTTTCGGAATTGGAATTTGCTACTGATCAAAACTGATCAGAATATTTCATGACCCAAATATTTTCAAAACTTGAAAATAATATTAGAAATAGATAGATCTTTTGAAGTAAATAGAAATCGATATATTTTGCTAAATTCCGAGTTAAAACAATCAAGTTATTGCCGTTTTAAGTTAGAATTCCCGCTTAGGATAAGAGTTACGAATTTGATAGTTTGTATGAGATAGTTGGACTAGTTAAGTGATAAAATACTTATTAGGGTATTTCTTCCTTTTTAGGTGATCCCGATATCAACGATTTCTTGCAACCGGATTACTTGTACTAAGAGACGGTGATCCAATGGCCGAGTGAGTAATATTTCCGATTTCATTTATTGTATGTGATTGTAATGATAGTTGCACTAATATTTGGTAAAGATAAACTGGATATGCATGATGGGGATGAATGGGAACTATGTATGGTTGTTGTTGATATGAGAAATGGAATATAAGAATATCGAAGGGTGATTAACTATTGCTTGTATAGATGAATTAGAATTGACTGTTTGCGATTATTGATTGATCACTTAAAAGAATTGGTATAATTGATTATTCAGAATTGAAGATGAAATTGAACTCATTCATATCACGATGGGGATGGAGTATTAGCATTTGTTCAGTTTCCCGTGATCCTAAACGGTGTAAAGTTCGGTTAATCGTTGTCCTCAAACAAATTTATAGTTCAGTTGGCCGTGAACTTAAACGGCGTTGTACCGCAGGATTCGTTAATCTGCTAACCCAGGATGGAGGGGCAAGTCCATCCACATATGATTTCCGGCTGGTCATATATTTGTTGAATTCATATGTTTGATGCATATCACTTGTTTGACTAATCACTTGTTTGTATGATGTGCTATAAATGTGATCTTGGAAGTTCTCACTCACTAAGCTAGTGTAGATTATACCCCAATAGATGTTTGAATGAACAGGTTAACTCAAGAATGCTACGTAGGGAATGAGATGTCTAGAGCCGAGTATGATCTTGGGATTCCGACAAGGAGTATGAGTACTTGAAGATATTAGCTAGGTGTTATGAATTGCTTTGTAATACTTTTATATAGTGAAATCTTTTGATGAATTGAAATTAAAGTATAGTGAATTGTATTTAAAATATGGTGAGTTGTATTTCCTTTACTTTGTTACTCAAGTTGTATCAATATAAAATGTATTACTCCGACGTGTCTCCTCCATATGTTAGCCGCCTTATATATAGTATGAAAGCCATCGTGTGACTAAGATGTCATTCTTAGCTTTAATATTGTGTATGACAGACTACCACGTTTAGGATACCCTTCGACGTGATAGGTAATCTTAAGTTCAAGAAGTTAATGAAAGGGATTGAGAAACTGAGCATTAGAATTTCAAAACAAGGCCTAAAGAAGGAGACGACCATTATGGTATTAAAACCAACCTTGGTGGAAAAGAATAAAGGAGCTTAACGCTAAGATGAGAAGATACGAAGAATAAAGAAGAAAATATAGAAGGAAAGATGTGCGGATCAACAATAATATAGAAACTAAAGGATGAACTCAAGAACTAAGAACAAGGAAATAAGTAAGGAAAAAGTCATGAGTACAATCCGAAACTTAGGATTAACGGCCCATTCGAGAAGAACTCAAATATACTAAAGTTTTAAAAGAACGTTAGTAATAAGATAAGAAGAAACAAAGTGTCAACGAGAAAGTAAGAACGCTAAAGGACAGAAGATCTATGAAGCCTTTGCCAAATACCGAAATAAGAATGGAACCAGACTTCCCAAGAATCTGGATTACCCACAGTACTAACAAAAAGGTGAAAACGTTTATGGCATAGGTTGATCGATTAACCAAGTTGGATCGTTTCTTAGTCGATCAATATAACGTTCTCTATGTATAACTTGGCAAAATCTTATAAAGGAACTTGAGATGAAAGCAAGAAGTACTAGTCAAGATCATGACGAATCAGGACATACGAATGGTACATATATGAGGAGCTAACAAGAAATTTTGGAGAAAAAGAGGCCTTTTGATGCTACATAACGAACAATCAGAGAGAACAATCCAATTTTTGGAGGAACAATTAAGAGTGTCTCACGGGTTTCCAAGAATGAGAAAAGCACAAGATAAACAAAGAAGGTGAGACTGATCAGACAATGAGGACCCTAGAAATTTTGAACAGAGATCAAGTATGCTTAAGAGTAAGAAATGTTTATCGTATGATCCCTTGGAAGGTAATAAAATAAGTTGAGCTTGTCATCTAAACCTGTTAAGAACATGAGTAATGTTTGGTCAAAGGATCAGTTTCGGAGATAAAAAGTTGATACTCTTTAAGAAGGACCTTCCCTATAAGGAATACCTATTACAGATAATTGTCCAAAAGTTCAAAAGATGGAAAATAAGAAAGTTAAAGTCTAAGGAGAAATCTTTTTCAAGTAACTCAAGGAACTATGGATGAAGTGTGAGCCAAGTATCCACGTTCGTTTGAAGCTACAGTTATGAATTTCCAAGTTTTGAGGACAAAACTTTCTTTAAGGAGGGTAGGTTGTAAACCCCCAAATTTTTGGAATCGGTTTAGCCTAAAACCCTAAACCGGAAGTCAATCGAAACTCTAATGGTCAATAAAACCCTAGTTAGATGTAATAGCTTAAGTTCGGCACTCTCGAATAAGAAACTCGGTGACAATAAGTAGAAGTTTAGAAAGTAGAATAATGCGGAATTATCTAAGGTAGCATAAAAAGATCAGATTAGTGAAACGGTAACTCGTCTCGAACCCGATCGGACACGGTTCTTGAAAAACGTGTCTCGGAGCCGGGAATAGTAAAAATATTCCAAATATACCATTAGGCTCGTAAAACTACAAGGTTTTCAAAAATATCAATTTTGTAATTTTTCGGTAAGTAAAAATAACAAATATCGCATTTATACGCGTATTTTCTTACTACTGGTATTTTATTGGTCATATCTACTTTACATTACACTATTCATTACTATTCTACACTATTCTTTTATCTCTACTTTTTCGTACACCTACTCTTGCACACACCATAACCTATAATCTTTACTTTTTACCTTTCCCATAATTTTATTTCACATCTACCTTACTTATTACTTCATTTAATCCACAAAATACAAAAAAGTAAAAACATTCCCCTCTCATCTCTCTATGGTCGGCACCCCCTCCCCATATGCCCTCTCAATTTGTTTTATTTTTCTTTTATTTTAATCATACAAAAATCACCCTACAATTTCCTATAAATACCCCCTCCTCTTTCACTTCTTTCACACAATTACTACCCACAAATTTCTTACTAAAACTCTCTCGAAATCTCTTCTCAAAACTCTCTCCAACTATCTCTCAAAACTCTCTCAAATTTATTCCAAGACCACTTCTACCTACAACAAAAACCACAGCCACATAACACTACCAAAAGTCTTCTTTAGGTAACCATTTCATATTGTTTTCTTCTTCTCATGTCATGTAACTTTACATAACCATAGTGTGAGTTTCCAAACACTAAATGTTATGGAAGCTACATTATGTTCATGTATTGTTCTTGTTCATAAAAATTTATTTATTTATGTTTATGTTATTACTTTTGTTCATATTATTGTTACTATATCTAAGTATTATTATCTATATATATACATATTCTTTAGAGCATATAAGCTCATTTGCAATTTATTTATTTATTTATTCCTTGTTATTTTAAGACTAGTCTCTAGTCTTAAACTTGTCCTCATCAAGTCAAAACAAATTTTTCTTTCTTTCATTTTTTTTATTTTGGGACTAGTCTTTCTTAGTTCCGGGAGCCTTGAAAAAGCTAAGAATCCCAATATTTGACTTTATTATTTATGTTATTTTGCTTGCTATTATTCATGTTCATTTAAATTGTTGTCCAAAGTTTCAAGTTCTACAAATAATTGACAAAAAGGAGATTTTGACACTTAGAAATAAGTTTATGTAAAGTATAAGATCTATGGTTTAAACAAAAATAAAGTTATCTTTTTTTTTTTTTTAGTTACAAAAAGAACCCACTAAGATTTTAGAAACTATTTTTTATAAAAAGCTTCTTAAAATCACTTGTTATCCCACTTTGTTTCTATAAAGAAAACAAATTTTTATGCAAGGATAATTTCTATGAAAAACATAACATAATGAAAGAAGGAGGAATTTTCAAATAAAGATCTTTACAAATAAACAAGACAAAGAAATTTGTATAGGAAAAATAGTATTAATATAGAAAACTTAGAAAGAAGAAAATTTATTTTCAAAAAGTTACTAGGAAATATATATATATATATATATATATATATGCCAACATAAAGCATCTTTGAAAAACAAAAGAAACAAAATATTCATTTCAAGAGATTTACATAAATGAATTCTTGTAAACTATATTTTTCTAAAACTCCAAAACCGACATGATTTTACTTGAGTAAAATGATTTGAACAACAAACACTTGAGCATGAATAAATGTGAGCTAAGTAACCATAAAAAGAGTTTTTCAACTATACAGATAACTAAGTATTTATCAAACAAATTTTGATTGATTGAACCAAAGTTGTTTTTGAGATGAAAAATTCGTGGTGAATTTTATCACCACTGTTTCGAGGCCTAAATGGTTTAGTTTGATAAATATAGTTTTAGAAATGAATAGATCTTTTTGATAGGTAGAAATCGGTATATTATATGTGTGATTTCGAGTTAAAATGACCAAGTTATGACCATTTTAAGTTGGAACTTTCTTTTATACGAACGTTAACGTTCTTTTGATATTGTCTTGTCAAAATTCAAGAAAATCATCAAGAAATACTATTTTGGGTATTTTCTTTGGCTAGGTGACTCCAATGAAGGATACATATATCTCGAAGATTATTTCGATTGAGTGGAGTGTGTGAACGACTCATCCGTATAAAAGAATAGTCAACATGGCAGCGTAAGTTTATTTCCTTTAAATTTGTACTTGTTGTGCTTGTAATTTAGTTGCATTAAAGCTAGGAAAAGACAAATGGATATGTATGAAAAATGATTCTTTGAAAATATCCTAAGAATATCGAGGCCGGAATTGATTTAAATGATTGTTTTAATATAACTTGCTTTGTATGAAATTCTTTAATCGCCTTAAATTTGATAAAATAATATTATGATGTCATAAATAAATGGATATATGCATAACACGAAATGAGTCACATTGCACTTGGGTTATTATCCTTGGATGAGAAGGATAGTAAGCTCATGTCGAAAGCAACACTTGGCAAAGTGTCCGAAAGCGATTGCTTGGCGGCGTTATGGAAAAGGAAATACTTGGCGGAAGATCCGAAAGCAAGGCTCGATTCAAGTAGACTTCGCATGCTTGGCGACATTGGTGAAAGCATGAATCTTTTTAACTAAAACTACTTGTTTCGAGGTTATGTATCACCAAACCCCAAATGGAGGGCGCAATTCCATTCAACATTTAGTTCCCGGAAAACTATATGTCTTGTTTGCCCACGTGAATGTTGCATTTCATTTGTTTGATTAAATAACTTGTTTGAAATTTTGTTATAAGAAGTTATTTATAGAAATAATTCTCACTAAGCCTGTTAGCTTATACCCCATAGATATCTTTTGCAGTTTCCCTACTTATGGTTAAGGCCACGAGGACCCTGCAATCAGGTAATTTCTTTATGGATTAGGAAAATCGTAGATAAAGTTTAGTATTGAATAAGAGGTAAAATATTCTTATAATAGATTAGTGAAAAAGGGAAATGTCCCTAAGTTTGTAAAATCATTGTTATAAGTAAATGAATATTATGAATCCTCTTTTCTTATTATGTTATTATATCTTCTTAAGCTTCATGATTCCATGTATGGTCCTCTAAATTTGTGAGAGCACGCCTTACACTTAATATCAAGGCTTTTGGCAGTGGCTAAGGTTGTCATACTTAAGCTTTAATATTGAGTGTAGCGGACTGTTATGTTTAGGGTACTCCTTGGGGCGTGACAGTACGTTTCTCAGTTTCAGGAATTCTAATATGAATCTCCTAAAAATCCTTTATCGACAACACTTAACCACAACCAAATATCCCGAATCTCCACAATACTTCAACCAATAATGACAATACAACAACAACCCAAATCTCCAAATTCCTATCAATAACATACATATATAGAACAGATAAGAACACGATATAAACAAACCCTAATGTACTATAACTCTCGAAATCTTAACCTGACAAAGAAATTCACCAAGTTGTACCGTCTAACCCGATCAATTTCCACAACAATCTACAGAACTCAAAAATCCTCCAAAACCCTAAAATTCATAACAACAAGAACAATCACATTCATATCAAGAATGAACCTTTATTGAATCTTTACGTTTAAAAGACTTTATTTACTTGTTTAGATCACCAAACTCGAATCCTTTCTCAAAATTTCGGACTTCACATAGAGCTAGGGTTTTTCTCCAAAAACCTTCATAAAAAATCCATAAAACCCTAAGAAAAACTTATACAAATTCGCATACAACTCATAGGAGAAGATTAAGATCGCTTACTTTGGATCAAAAACACCCTCTTGATGATTCTCCAATCTTAGAACTCCAAGAATGCTCCAAAACTCTCTTTTACAAAGGAAAAAAATGATAAAATATTTTTGTCGAAAACCGTCCTCTCACGTCTCATATATATAGAAATTGCTCATACGCCGGCACTACGTCAGCAACGTATGTATTATTTTGCCGACGTATACTCTACGCAGGCAAAAATAACAAGGACACGGGCGACATTCATCGAGGCGTTGAATTCACAGAATTTTGATCTAACAACATACGCCAACAAATCCATGATTAATGCTGGCAGCGTTCCTATTCGAAGTTAAAAGAAATGACACTGATCAAAATCAATGCTCGCGTACACTGGTGGTGTTCCATCCAACGTTAAAGAAATGATACTGTTTCCTTCCTACGTCGTCTCTACGCCGGCAGTGTAGATTCTCCAGATGACGGTGTTGCATCTATCAAAAAAATTGCAAAAATCCGAACTTTAACATTCATTCCATAATCAAACTTAAACTTTTACAACTTAATTACCTTAAACTCATCCTATATCATCGTACGATTCATAATCTATTATATTTTCATCTTCATATTTTCATATATTACATCGAGCATAGAGATTTGTATAAATAAATCATCTCATATAAGATTTAGATTATCCATTCATAGGAAAATCAACAATTGATTAATTAACTAATCAAATTGAAGTTATATATATATATATATCATATAGTCCTATTAAAGTTTTACTTCCTTTTAAGTGTAAATCTAGAAATTAATATCATGTCCAAAAACATAAATTTGATACTAAGTCTATTAATCAGACATTAAAGTCCATGGTAAGCTTAGTCTAACTATTAAAATTACAGTAACTATGTCTATAAAGTGATACCTTAAGCAAATGACTTGTTATTAATGTCATCCCTCGAAGGTACCTTAAACATGATAGTCCGTCGTACACAATATTAAAACTTAGGAGTGACCATCTTAGTCATGCAAGAGCTTCGATATTATGCACAAGGCGTACTTTCGACATAAGAGTTGCCATCGGAGTTATGCAATTTAATGGGATGACATCATTATAGCATACAAGAAATTTGAAATAACAATTGCATAACTTAAATCCATGTCAAATTTTACATCAAAAATAGATAAAATCCTTCCATAAAAATTTACATATTTCTCCTTGAATCATCAGCCTACTAGAGTCCTAACAAAAGATCTTTACTACAAGTACTTCCAAGGCTTCTACTCTTAGCCAACAAAATCACAGTCTTGGATTAAAGCCATAAATATTTGTTATACTCCATCCGTAACAAGAATCTATAAAAGGGTAAGCTTTCAACTAGCTTGGTGAGATAATCCTGTAATAACATATTTGTAAACCCCCGAAAATTTCATAATTCTTAAAAATAATCCTAGAAGTCTAATATCAAAATTCAAATCCCAAAAATTGACTCAAGATAAAAACCAAATTCTAACCGAGTCAAAACACCGTAATCGAAACCCTAAAAATTAAATCAAGTTAAAACTTAATTCCAAATAAGATCAAAAATGAGTTTTCTCAATCTTGAGAAAACGATAACCCTTGAAACAAAATATAAAGTCTAACTATCGGTTTAATCAACGTTCGTATGCCAATTAAATCATCTACCCAATTCCTAAAACACGAATCAAAACGATAGATCCAAATACCACTTAACAATGAAATGATAAAATATTAAATCCTTTAGTAAAATTTTAGAATCACAATTTTCAATTTTCACTAAAAGTCAAACTAAGTCAACTCACAACCCTAGACTTGGTTAAACGATCCCGAGAACTAAAAACTATTAAATAATCACAAATAAAATAAGATAAAACATAGATATCAAGCTAAAAATATAAAACGATCAAAAACTCGAAAATTATACGATCTTATGAATATCTCGATGAAACCAGAAGTCAAACCGGAACCCTAAAGTCAACAAAGCCTATAACGAACCTTAGTGTTTAAGATCCGCAATCGTGTTTTCAAACCCTAGAAAACGAAATTAAGCCAATAGCTTAACATAGTTCGTAATAATATAGGGTAACATAAAAATATCAGATTCGCGAATTTTGAGTGTCCTTCGGACTCAAACGGGATCAATGCTCGAAAAGCGTGTCCCGAAGCTCGGAATATTAAAAATATTCCATTTATACCAATAGACTCGTAAAAATATAAGGATTCTAAAAATATCAGTTTTAGAATTTTTCGGTAGCTAAAAATTACAAATATCGCATTATTACGCATATTTTTATTATTATCGGTACTTTAATTGTCTATCTACTATTCATATACTTTTTACTATTCATTACTATTTCACTATCTCTACTTTTTCTTACACCTATTTCTTACTACCTACATACCTATTTTCTTACTTTTTATATTTCCAATACAACTTTAATCACATTAACTTTACACAATACTTCTTTTATTACACAACAAATAAAATAAATCAAATTTCCCTCCTAACACAAGCAAACCGGTGCCTCTTGTCCCATTTCATCCAATTTTATTTCTTTTTCAATTTATTTTATTACATCAATAATTCACTCAAAAATTCTATAAATACCCCCTTCCTCCTTCATTCTTTCACACACTCATTTTATATAACAAAACTCTACCAAAATACTCTCTCAAAACCTCTCTCCAACCATTCCCTCTCAAAATACTCTCTACCCATTTCTACTCTTCAAGAAGAAAATCAAACACAAAACCCATTCATCTCTTTTCAAACCTTCCATTAAACCTTAGGTAAAAGTTTCTTTCATATATACTATCATGTTCACATAACTTAACATGAGTTTAGTGTATGTTTCTTAGACCCATTAAGTTAAAGAAGCAACAATTTATTCATGTTTTGTTTTTGTTTATGTTTCTACTCCTTTCTTTATGTTAATAATATGTTGTTATTATTATTGTTGTTATTTACTTCTAATCTAACTTATATAAAGTATTATGTATATTATGTATATATATTTATTTAGACATATAAGCTCATTTGTTATTTATTTACTTTCAAGTTATGTAATTTATTTATTTCATGTTATTATTAAGACGAGTCTTTCTAGTTTTAGACTTGTCCATATCAAGTCAAAACAATCTATTGTTTATTTTATTTTCTATAATCTTTCGAGACTAGTCCAATCTGAGTCCTGGGATGCCTTGATGAAGCTAAGGCTCCAATACTTGACCGGGATACCTTGATAAAGCTAAGGTTCCTAATACTTGATATTTTATTTTCTTGCTCATTATTTATTTCTAGTATTTTCTTATGTTCTTATTACTTTATATGCTCATGATACTTGCATCTACATAATATTAATGTCTCAACTAATCTAAAAATAGAATTTTACTTTACTAAATAAACTCCAAGCTAGATTTTTGATTATATGATTTATCACAAAATCATAAAGTTATTATCAACAACATAAAAATAGAGTTTTCTTAACGTTTTCTTAAATACAAAGATAGATTACAAAGGAGACCTAAGAAATAAATATTTTCTTTGTATATTATGTTAACCTAAGCTTTAGTAAAATAATATTAAAAGTTTTACAAAAAGCTTAAGATTAGACTCTTTTAAACTTCATAATAAGACTAAGAAAACAAACTAGTTTTCAAAGTTAAGATAAAAATCAACTCATAAAGTTATTAACCCACTTAGGAAAAATAATGATTTTCAAATTTCTAAAAAGAAGAAACTCATTTTCAAAAGAATATATAAAGTAAGATTAACAATAATGGATTTTATCAATAAAGATAATTCTTTTCAAAATAAATAAAAGAACAAGTTTTAGAAAGCAAAAAGTTATATTTTAGAAATAAATATAAAGACAAGATTCATTTCTAAAACATCTAAATACAAAATTATAAAAAGGTTTTCAACAACCTAATATACTTTTTGATAAAATTGATCTTTTGTCACTAAAAGTGAAAATTATGAAAGACTAAAGTTAAAAGAAAAATTTACTTGTTTTGGGAAAAAGGAATGGAGGAAATAAAATAAGAATATACTCATTTATAATAAAAGTATAAAGTTCCTTTCAAATACTTGAAAAGGAATTTATCAAGATAAGTTTTAACACTCTAAAAAGAATGGTTTTATGAAATAAATTGTTAAGACACTACCATTAGAAATATTGCATATAAAATGAGCTTATCTATATACTCAAAGTATTTATCAAATATATGTTCATATATATATATATATATATATGGTTACAGAAAGATTTTCTTTAAAATAAAGTTGAGTTAGAAAACGGATTTGCAAAAGTTTGGTAATTTTCATACCCAATTTTCGGAACCCAAATGACTTATATGACAAAGATAACCTTAGAAACGGATAGATCTTTTCGAATAGGTAGAAAACGGTATATTATATGAGAAATTCCGAGTTAAAATGAGTGAGTTATGGCCATTTTAAGTTGGAATTTCCTCTTATACGATTTTACAACGATTTTAGAAAGGATTAGAATCTCAAAGAATAGAAATTTCATGAAAGACTTACCCCGGGTATTTCTTTTGTCTAGGTGACGAAAGATATGAGATTACCCTACCCGAGGATTACTACGACTAAGAAGATCACAAAATGAACGAGTGAGTTATTCTTCTTAATTTCGTTATCTTGCTTGTGCTTGTAAAGTAGCAGCATCAGTATACTAAGAAAAGATAAAAATGGATATATATTTGGGGAATTCGGGATTATGTGTATATATGTGATTCTATGTTTATACGTGAAATGAGAATTAAGAATATCGCAAATTCGAACTGCTTGTTAAAATAATTTTGTTTGCTTACTTGTATGACTGTTTATTGTTTGCTAAATTGATTGATCGCCCCTAATAAACCTTAATAAGGTTTGGCTTAAGAAAATTTAAAACGCTCATGTGTAGCATCCATCGAGTCATATCTAATTCGGAAGGCTACTACTCTTACGTGTAGAGTTGGATTGGCTGTGATCGTGCGGTGCCACGGGCTATGTTCCTTCCTGGAGAATCTAAATCGCTCGGGGAAAGTGACTCTAGGTTCGGAGCCGAGCCAACCGAACGCTGTGGGTGAGGATCTGGGGACTAGCAGTAGGAGGTCGAGGACTTTCAACCCTGATTCCCTAACCTTTGATACGGAGGAGTAAATCCATTATATATATGGTTTCCGGATAACTATATATATTTGCGTAATCATGTGATTGTTGCATTGTATGCATAGCATATGTGTGAAAATATAAATAAACTTGTTTGAATATATGGTGCGAATGAAAAGGAATATCTCACTAAGCTAGTTGTAGCTTATACCCCTATAGATTTTGTTGAAACAGGTATACCCGTGGCTTAAATTGAGGATCATGACATTAGGAAGTCATGGAAGGATGATTAAGCTTCTATGAAGGAAATGGAATCATAAGATGAAGTAATGTTGTAAGGTTCTTTATATGTGATGACCTATATGATTAGTGATGTATGTTTATTTGAAGAGGGATATGCCCCTAAGAGTTGAAATGAAATATGTATGTTTTATGATAAGTATTCTCTTTGCCTTGTTATTTATTATCAATATAAATTGCGCTACTCCGATGCGTTTCCTTGGTTGTGATGTACACCTTGTACATAATATGGAAGCCTTTGCATGACTAAGGTAATCATTCCTAGGCTTTAGTATTGTGTATGGCGGACTGCCACATTTAGGGTACCCCTCGGGGTGTGATAATATTCATATCAACCAAGACAAACAAGTTAGTTAGGCAACCATATGAAATGCATCAAACATATACTCACACATACAATCATGATTTACTAGTGTCATGAGCAGAATGGATTTACACCCTTCATATTAAGGGTTAGAGAATATTGCACTTTTGGGGTCCATCCGACTGTCTAAGGTTTTGAAAACTGACCATTACTAATTCCCCTTTAACATGCAATCCGAAAGGGCTTCTCCATGAGCCATATTCCTTGGATGTTGTAGTTCCTCATGCTAGAGCTAGGTATCTTTACCTACCGACCGCATGCATAGGAATAGTAGTGCAATGCAATGTGACTTACTTTATGCCATGCATGATCCATTGTTTATAATTTCCCAATCCAACTTAAGTTTTTCCAAGTGACTAAACAATTATCACAAACATACAATAAATAGATATCAACCATGCAATACATTTAGCAACCACATGGTGTCTTGATATGCTTATTGTTTCTTTAATCAATCAACGAATCACAAACATAGATTTCCCCATTTCCCTTAAGCAATCCATTTTTATCTTTTTCCTAACTTCTAGTACTCTATTTTACAAACACAAGCATAAATACATAAAGCAAAGGAAACTTACTCAGCTATTGTGGAATATTTTCAATCGAAATAGTCCTCAGAAATGATAAGCCTTCACTTTGTCACCTACCAAAATGAGTATTCCATATAAACTTTGCTCAAACCTACAATCGATAAAACTTATTCTAGGTAGTCAGGTGTTTATGTAAATCCTATCTCAAAAGCAGCTACAAGTTATCCATCTAAATCTCACACTTCGAAAACAATAGCGTTTGATAGTTAACAAACTTTCTTAAATGAAATCAAACTTATACATATCGTATATCATAGTAGTGTATATATATAATAATGGTTCATGATTCATGAATGATCATAGTAATGTTGCTTGAGTTCATATCTTGCAAAAATGGCCTTGATGGTTTAATTAGAATCCTTGTACTCTCATAAACTTGATGAGTTCATAATAAAACTTGTTTCTCATGGTTTAAAATTTTCTTAAAAATAAGCTTTATTATCTATATGGAAAAATATGGACAATGTGGGTCCTAAATGACTTTCATAAATCATCATTTTTCCAACTTACTAGTTTGATGCATGAGAATGAAGTTGGTTAGAAAAATTCTTATTACTTGACAATAGTACCATTGAACAAATTTTTGGATGTAAAAATCAAGTTTTCCCTCCTTTAATATTTTAGCCTTTCTATAGTTTATTCTCATTTTTATCGTTCTCAAAAGGTGTTTTTAAGTAATTTCTTGTAAGAAAAGTTCAACGTTGCAGTATTTCCATTTAACTTAAAATTTCAGCATTCTAGGAAAATAACGTGATATATCAGCTTTCAAATTTTCCATTTCACACATGTATTTCATGTTATTAACACAAATTTTTAAGTCATGAGTTTTGCCAAAATGGGATTTGTCAAGTTTTTAAGGGATAAGGTGATATCAATATGGGCATGATATGAGCATGAACACAAAAAAACATAAGTATTAGAAATAATAAAATAAGGAGAATAATATAAGTAAAATAAGAATATGGGAGTCTTAGCTTTAAAATCAAGGCTCCCCCAGACTTGAAGTGATTCTGGTCTCATGAACAACAAAATTAAATAAAATTTGGGGGTCGTAGCCTATAACAAGGCTCCAAAGGCTCGGATATTTACAATCTCATAATAAGCAAATAAATCAAGCAACAAACAAAAAGTTTGGGAGTCTTAGACTATAACAAGGCTCTCAGAACTTGAATATGGACAAGTCCAAAACTAGATACTAGTCTTTTTAGTGACTTGAAGTGGACAAGTCTTGAGAATAATAGTAAAAGCAAGAAAACAAAATAGAATCATAAATAAAAGTTAGGTTAGTGAGCTCTATACTCTTATAGATATGCATAACTATAGATATAAATATAGAAATTTAGATTAGATGATAATATGAAACAAAATAAACAAGATATAATCAATATTATAAGCTTGACATGATATGGCTTAGATCTAGCATGATACTTCAAATTTTTGAGCATGATAAAAGGATTTTTGGTAAGAAGATGAAATCACAACCAATATTGTCACCCAAAGAGTACCCAATACGTGACATCCACCATATTCGATATTTAAACTTAAGTATGACAACCTTAGTCATCCCATAAGTTTACATTCCGGGTGTAAGGTATACTTGCACAATTTTTAGGGTCACACTTTGAATCGAATAGTCTTAGGAAGGCATACAATAGCATTAAGAATAGAAATCACAACAAGACAAATAAGTTAAGTCTTTACAAAAGTCAAGGGGGCATACCCCCACTAAAATAATAACAGAAGTCTATCTAGTCTAAAACCATATTACAAACGTTAGGATTTATTTTAAAGAGATTTTCCTAGAAGTCCACACCTCTAGCTAGGTCTCGACTTCTTCAAAAGCTTATTCATCCAAAAGAAAACCCTGTAAAAAGTGTTCTCTCGGAACAACCAAAAATAGAAACACCACAACAAAACTATCGGGGTGTAAGCTAACAGGCTTAGTGAGATTCATTCCCAAATATTTAATACTCAACAACAGTATATAACAGACAAGTTATTAGCAGCCATATGAAATGCAAGCAAATGATCATATAAGCATATGACTTTCCAGGAGCCATAAGTGAATGGATTTACGGCCTCCATTCGGGGTTAGGATGGTCCATAAGACATGCAACCATAAATTCCAATTTTGAGTGGGGTGGTCCATAAGTCATGCAACCATCATCCTAAGCTCTTTCTCTTAGTTATACAACTTCTGTTGTTTTATTGTTGTAGTTTTATGTACGTACTCCACATCCGTTAAGTTAAGCGATCTCACATCCTTAATATTAACATAGGCCCCCTCGCCTTCCGCTAATATACTTTTGTCCCACCAAAGGTATATTAGCTAATGCAATGTGACTCAATACGTGATATGCATGTATAATTTATTCATATGATCGTGGCATGTTAATTATGTAGATTAAATGCGATCATCAAGAATTTCAGACAATCCAAGTCTATACTAGCTCACACAATGATACTTACAACAAGTCTCGTCTCGATATACTTATTATTCATTCAACCAAGATTAATTCACAACTCATCATAGTTTTATCTTTTCCTAATTCTAGTGTCACTACAATTACAAGCATATACATGAGCACAACTATTTAAGAAATGAACTCACTCGGCCATGGAGAGAAATCCACTAGTCGTAGTAGTCCTCAGGGAGTGGAAATCCATCCTCCAATTCACCTAAGTACAAGGAATACCTGAAATGAGTATTTCTTATAAAGTTCTAATAACTTAACAATTCTAACTACTAAGTCCGTCAATTCCCGCATAAGCTAAAGTCCTAACTTTAAATGACCATATCTAACTCATTTTAACTCGGAATTGAACATATAATATACCAATTCCTATCTACTTTGAAAGATCTATCCATTCCTAATATTATTTCCAAGTTTTGAAAAGGTTTAGGTCATGAAATAAGCTGATCAGTTCTGATCGGTCGAAGATTCCAATTTAAAAAAAAAATAGTTTTGTGAATGTTTGTGATGTTTCTAGCATATAGATTAACTACACATGCAATATTGATGATTTCCTATCATGAATGACATGATATGAACTTGATGCATGCATGATATTGACATATTTACAAAAAGGAAATTTAAGAAACTTTTTATTTTTAAAACTCCATGGCTATATACTTTCAAGAAACTAGTTTCCTAACTTTGACCATCCCCTTTGTTTTGGATTTATTTTCTTAAGAAAATCAAGTTATTCTTGTTCAAATTGAGTCTTCATTATACCTATTACCTAAGCCTTCATTTCTACATAAAAACTTGCATTTTACACTTTGCAATTATGTTTTCGAATAGGATTTATCCAAAAATCCGAATTTCTTGAAATTAAATTTTTGAATGATTCTTTTGGGAAAAACTTGTTTAATGCATTAAAACTTAAGACTTTAAGATACCTATTACTTAAGGACTCCATTTAATACATTAAACTTCTATTTTGAGCTTAGATGATAGGTGTTCTTATGGCCTACATTCAAAGTTACGAATTTCATATGTTGACTATTAACTCAAAATTTTCCATCTAGATTCCACTTCTTGTTTTATACATTATTCTCATCAAAACTCATTTCAACTTATAAAAATCACTACTTAATGATACCTATTACCTATATCCTTCATTTTTCACATAAAACATGAGTCTTAAAGTTGATAATAGGGTTTGCAAAATAGGTCTTTAAAACCATACGGATTTGTCTTTGAACATTTCAAACAAAAACTTTTCCTCTGTAAGTTCCTTGTTTTATTTGCCTAATGATCTACTAACTACAACATCTATATACACAAACAAAGCCTTCATGAGTATGAAAACATAAATCATCCATAAGATCATAAATGTCAAGCATGGTATAAGCATCTAAAAGCTAGATCTACTACTTATGATGTATGAAATGAAGTTTAAAAACATGAACATGGGTTTTTATGCTGGATCTCTACTTTACCCTACTTTTACATGCATAATCATGAAAATACTTTAACAAAAACTTAATCAAACACAAGATCCACTCTTGTGATGGCTTGATATTCATGTAGTAGCATTTTCTTATCCCTAGCAAATGCTTATGGGGACCTAGAGTGAAAACTACTCATGAATAATCTTGCCATTATAAGATTAGATGGTAGTAAGGCTTAAGAATCATCACCTAAGGTTAGATTTAGTGAAGAAAAGAAGAAGAATGAAGCTTCTTGTATGTGTATGAGGGGAGTAGAGCTCCACGGCAAAAGAAAAAAAAAAGAGAGAGAGTTTGAGAGTTTTTTGAGACAAATGAAATGAAAATGAAAGAGAGAGAAAATAAAAGACTATTCATATTAAGTGAATTAGGGTTAGTTTTCTTTATAAAAATGAGATAAAATAAAACAAATTGAAGGGGAAAAAGGAGGGGGGTGTGCGGCCACAAGGAGTGAGAGAGAGGGAGTGATTTGATTTTATTTGAAATTATAATTTATGTAATAAATGTATTAAATGTAATAATTTAGTAAGAAACAAAATTTCTTGGAAAAGAAAATTTAATGAGTAGTTGTAGGGTGTAAGACTAGGGTATGGGTGTGTATGTAGTAGGTTGTACTTATGAATAATAGTAAATAGTAGATAAGACATCTACTTTACTTATAGTAAAAAAAATACGGGAAAAAAGCTATAACTGTAATTTTTATAACCTGAAAAATTATAAAACATATATTTTTGAATTCCTTATAAAATTTCGGTTCTAAAGAGTATTTCGGAATATTTTTCTGAGTTTCTAGTTCCGAGGCTCGCTTTTCCGTAATGAGCTCGGGAAAGCCCGGAATAGAAAGTTTTTCAAAATCAAAACTTTTTATGATTTGAAATATATTTTAAAATAATAATCCACATTAAATTATTCTATAGAGGTTCTTTTATATAGAAATCGAAGAAAGCTGGACCTAGGGTTCTTAGGTTGCTTGTACTAATCCTATTTAGGGTTTTGGTTTCGATTTACGGAGTTTACTCTGTTACTAAGAAAGTCGGGGTTTAGAAATATTACTAAGAAGTTAGAAGATGTGTATACCTCAAAAGATGAAGCAAAGATATGTTTTTAAAATGGACAAATATGGGAGGCAGAGTAGCAAGGGAGGACGCCACCAGCAAGGAAGAAGAGAGGAAAATAAGAGAGAAAAGAAAGAAAAATTAGAAGGAGATGTATGGGGGGTAAAAGTAAGGTGAGAAGGGGTATATATAGATGGTGATGGAGTATTCTAGATGATGAATTGAAAAAATAAAAAATAAAAAAATTGCAGTTTCCATTTGCTGCATGTAGCAGGCGTGAATCGTAAGCTAGATGGGGAAGGAAGAAAAAAAATTTCAAATGTGAAAAGACAATACATCCTCTTGCATAAAAAATTGTAAGTATTGGTTTTAAGCTATAGTTTGTAGGTAATAGGTATATCTAATTATGAAAAATATGGCAACCATGCTTGCTACAAATTTAAGAGAAAAAGACAATAAATAGTAATAGTAAAATATCAGATAAGTTATTGGTAGAGATGAAATATGCGTATATAAATGATAATTTTAGGAGCCAAAAAATTTTTATCTGATATTTTATGGATACCTTGATATTTTTCTAGTATAAATTAGTTTCCGAAGTATTTATCTCGTTTCACGCATTTATAGACGGATACAGAAACTGATCCCGTAAAGGCCTGAAACGATAGTATTTTTAGGCTATCTAATCTTTTTAGGGTTTCTGTTATTTTTGTCAACCATAATTTGAGTTTATCTCATTTTTAATTTTATTTCATTTTTTAGGGCTCTTTTATTCGATCTAGTCTATCGGCTGATCTATTCTAACTTCCAGAGTCTTAATTTTCGAAACCAGATTTAAACTTTACATATAAACTATCTTAAAATCTAGGGATTTACAATTAAACTAATATACTTTAATGAATTAGGAAAGCTTTTTTGTTTTTTTTTTGGTCCTAAGGAAAGCTTATTTTAAGTTAAGTTAACCACTTTTATCATAAATAAGTTAACTACACCAAAAAATATGCTAATGAATCTAAACCACTTCCCTATTAGGTCTACACTGACATTATAACCCATTATTTGTACCTATTTAGTATTAATTAATTCCTAATATCAAATTATTTAATTATTCAACTTAAAAATAATATTTTAATATGAAATTATATTATTTACAATTAATTTATATATTTTTAACAAAATCTAGAATTAGCTCACGTCAAACAATTCATTGCAATATTCGGTTCATAGTACATGACATATTTTACAGGCGAATTTTATGTTAATTTTTAAAAATAATATATGTATTTCAAAAATTACAAAAATTTCCAATTTATGTAAACACATTAAACTACCATTTCTGTGAATTTTATTCAAAATAAATTTATTTGATATTTTATAGATTTTAAAACTCAAATTAACAGATAACCAACATGTGTTTATATATATATATATATCTCTGTGTGTGTGTGTGTGAATTGAATTTTCAATACTTATTACATTATCCTCAATCATCATCAAATCCTATTTTCTACGATTTAGTTGATACCCAAACCATTAGGTTACATGCATGAAAGGGTTCAAAGAGCAACAATAAAGAAGTGGAGATCACATCAGCCGCAAGCCTTGCGTGAAGACCTGTACGCCAACTTCAAGCCATCGGCCTTCATATTTATGCCACCGACATATGGCTTTAAGCCGCCGGCCTTCACACATCACAAATTCAATTTTTTTAAAGCCACCTCAAAGGCTGCTAGCCTTTTATAGATAAGTTGTCAACTTATGTACACAAATGTTATATTTTTCTTTTATGGCTTTAGGTTTTTCTTTGTAGTTTATATATAGTCCTTTGCTTTGTTTTGTAAAAGAAGTCCTTTTTTGAGTGTTTTGACATTTTGTTGAATAAAAATTCTCTTGAGAGAGCTTTCTCCATTGTGAGAGTTTATCTTTGGTTCTTGTGATAAGAACTTGTTGTCTTTGATTGCTTTGGTTCTAATGAATAGGTGTAATTAGGGTCAAGCTCCATTTGGATAATTGTGGTTCTAATCGATAGGTTTGGTTGGGGTCAGGTTCTGATTGCGATTTGGTTTCAATTGATAGGATCAATGGGGGTCAAATTCCTTTTTATCTATTCCAAAATGATCCTAGGGTTTGAATTGCATTTCTGATCACTTGGATCTTAGGTTTTACATACCTAAGGTTTACATTATCGTATCAGTTGATATCAAAGTTTTGACTTCTTGATTTGATTAATCCTATTCTTTACTTTTAATTGTTGGGTTTGTCTTTGTTTTTTTTTTTCTTTTTTGTAAAAGTAGTGGTGGAGAAAATACTGAAAGAAGTGATATGAAATTGTTCATGAAAGTTGTACAAGATCAGTTTGCCAAATTTAATAAGAGATTAGATGATCTTGAATCTCCATCTAAGTTTAAATTCTCTAGAAGGCATATGGATGAGGAAGAGGAGGATGAGGAACTTGAATCTAGAATGAGTGGTGTTCAAAAAGGAAAAAGAATTGTTCATAAGCAAGATAGAAATTCGGGTAGTATTATAATGGAAATCCCTAGCTTTTAAGGAAAGAATGACCCAAACTTGTATTTGGCATGGGAAAGGAAGGTAGAACACATATTTGAACTATTCTGAGGAGAAGAAAGTGAAATAGGCTGCAGTTGAGTTTACAAATTATGCAAGTACTAGTAGGATCAATTTGTGCATAATAGGAGAAGATGTAGAGAAAGATCTATAAGTTCTTAGGAAGAGATGAAAGTTGTGATGCACAAGAATATATTCCAAGTTACTAATGTAGGGATTTGTGTACAAAATTGCAAAGCTTGACCTACTAAAAAGAGATAGAGATAGCCATGATTAGAGCTAATGTGGAGGAAGATTATGAGGTTATTATGGCAATATTCATATGTGGGTTGAACAAGAAGATTGCTGATATTATAGGTTTACAGCACTATGTAGAGATGGAGGAGTTGCCGCATAAAGCCATCAAAGTAGAAAAGCAATTGAAGTCTAGGAGCAATTAAAGATATGGGACATCTTCTTCATGGAAATAAAATTGGAAGAATCACAAAGCTAACTCAAAATATGAAGATGATGCAAAGGCCAAGGAGTCTACTTTTGATTCTAGAGGTAACATTAAAAATCCTTCTTCTAGACATGAGATATTCAATGTTTTAAATGTCAAGGAAGTATCAGATTCAATGTTTTAAATGGTGATTTGGAAAGTATCAGATCAAATGATGATGATATGCCACCATTAAGAGATGCTAGTGATGTTAAAAAAGCTGCAATGGGAAAATTAGTAGCAATTGTGAAGCGAGTCTCAAATGTGTAGGTGGTTGAGAGCGATCTTGAGCAGTAACGAGAGAATATATTTCATACTAGGTACCATGTGAATGATAACGTATGTAGCATGATCATTGATAGTAGTAGATGTACTAATGTTGTTTGTACATTGTTAGTTGATAAATTGAAGCTGCTTACTACTAAACATCCTAAGCCATATAAGCTACAATAGTTAAATGAATGTGGAGAGGTCAAGGTGAAAAAGCAAGTGATCATTACTTTTTCCATTGTAGCTACAAGGATTTGGTGCCTATGCATGCAGACCATGTTATGTTGGGGAGGCCATGACAATATGATAGAAAGGTTAAACATGATGGCATTCATGATGTGTATTATTTTGTTTTGAAGGGTAAGAACGTGATGCTTGCACCTTTAACTCCAAGTCAAACTTATGAAGATCAAAAGAGGATGTTGGAGGCTCATGATCAACATAAAGAAAGTGAGATTAAATGTAATCAAGAGCAAAAGAGTGTGAGTGTGAGGAGAAAGAAGAACAAAAGAGTGAAAAATCATAAGAGAAGAGAAAAGCAAGTAAGATTGAGAGATGAAAAGGCAAAGAATGTGAGAGATATGAAAAATAAGATTAAAAATTCTTTGTTTGCAAGGAAACTTCTTTTATCATTGGAGAAGGAGACATCTGTTAACACTAATAATCTTAATCCTTTTCTATCTAGTGTGGATACTTCATTGTTTCCAGAGTTTGAAAGTGTTCAAGATGAATCGCCTCCTCAAGGATTGCATCCAAGAGTAGATGTTCAATTCCAATTGAATGCTAAGATTTGAGGGAGAATCTTTTCGAAGAAGGAGGGAATGATAAGGTTCAAAGAGCGACAACAAAAAAGTGGAGATCACATTAGCCGCAAGCCGTGCATGAAGACTTGTATGCCGGCTTCATGTCGCTGGCCTGGAAAATTACTGTACTGGTGTATGGCTTTAAGCCGTTGGCCTTCACACATCATAGATTCAAAATTTTTACAGCCACCTCCAAGGATGCTAGCGTATGTGTTCAAGGCCGCCAGCCTTATAGATAAGCCACTAGCTTATGTACACGAACGTTGTATTTTTCTTTTATATATTTAGGGTTTCCTTTGTAGTTTATATATAGTCTTTTGCTTTGTTTTTTAAAGGAAGTTTTTTTAGTGTTTTGATATTTTTTTTTACAAATTCTCTTAAGAGACTTTTCTCCATTGTAAGGGTTTATCTTTGGTTCTTGTGATAAGAACTTGTTCTCTTTGATTGCATTGGTTCTAATTAATAGGTGTAATTAGGGTCAAGCTCTGTTTGGATAACAGTGGTTCCAATTGACAGGTTTAGTTGGGGTCAGGTTTCGATTATGATTTGGTTTCAATTGATGGGTTCAATTGGGGTCAATTTCATTTTTATTTGTTTCAAGGCAATCGTAGGATTCAAATTGCATTGCTAATTGCTTGGGTCTTAGGTGTTGCATACCTAGGGTTTGCATTATCACATCAATGCACGTAGTTATTTGCGTCAATCGAACAACTTAATTCATAAATCCTAATATATGTTCACCATATATTCTTGCATAATCAAGTTAAATTAAGCATTTGATGATTGTCATGCCCTAAATGTCATGCCCCGAAGGGTATCCTAAATGTGGCAGTCCATCGTATACAATACTAAGGCCTAAGAATGACTACCTCAGTCACACAAAGGCTTCTATATCATGTATAAGGCATACATCACAACCAAGGGAACGCATCGGAGAAGCACAATTTACATTAATAATGATTAAGTAACAAGGCAAGGAGAATACTTATCATAAAACATAAACATGGTAAATTACAATTCTTAGAGGCATATCCCTCTATTGTTATCAAGTCAAAATAAATACACTTCTTAAAAATTTCCATAACACTAACATAGCATACATTACATATAAGGAACCTTACAAAGTAACTTCATCTTATGTTCCCATTGCCTTCATAAAAGTTTAACATCCTTCCATGACTTCCTTAATGTCATGATCTTCGATTAGAGCCACAGGTATACCTATTTCAACAAAATCTATGAGGATATAAGCTTACAACTAGCTTAGTGAGGTATTCCTTTTCATTCGCACCATGGTTTCAAACAAGTACATTTAAATTTTCACGCATATGCTATGCATACAAAGCAACAATCATGTGATTACACAAATATATATAGTTATCCGTAAACCATATATAGAATGGATTTACTTCTCCATATCAAAGATTAAGGAATTGTTGATGAAGATCCTCAACCTTCTACTACTAGTCCATAGGCCCCCACCTAAAGTGTTCGGTTGGCTTGGCTCAGCTCCGAACCTAGAGTCGTATTCCCTGATCGATTTGGATTCTCTAGAAGGAACATGGCCCGTGTCCTAGTATGATAACAACCATTCCAACTCTACGCGTAGAAGTAGCAGCCTTTTGAAAGAGATGTGATTCGATGGATCTATGCATGAGCATTTTATTTTTCTTAAGCCAAACCTTATTAAGGTTTATTAGGGGGCGATCGGTCAATTTGGCAAGCGATAAGCATCATACAAGTAAGTAAACAAAACACTTATACAGAAATTTGAAGTTGCGATATTCTTAATTCTCATTTCACACATAAGCATAGAATCACATATATGCATATCCCCGGATTCTCTATACATATCCATTTTTATCTTTTTTTAATATACTAATGTCACTACTTTACAAGCACAAGCAAGGTAACGAAATTAAGATGAATAACTCACTCGTCCATTTCGCAATCTTCTTAGTCGTAGCAATCCTCAGGAAGGGTAACCTCATATCCTTCTTCACCTAGACAAAAGAAATACTAGGATGAGTATTTCATAGAAATTCTACTTAAACTTTCTAATTCTATTTCACTATGTTCGTCAAAATCGCATAGAATGAAATTCCAATTTAAAATGGCTATAACTTGTTCATTTTAACTCGAATTTCGCATATAATATACCGTTTTCTATTTATTCGAAAAGATCTATCCATTTATAAGGTTATTTTTGTCATATAGGATCGTTTGGGTTCCAAAACTATAGGGTACATATTCAAAACGAATATTTCCAGATTTTGTGAAACAATTTTCTAACTCAACTTCATTAAAAAAATCATTTAGTAAAATATATATATATATATATATATATGATTGATAAATCCTTTGAATATATGGATAAGCTTACTTTATATTCAAAAATTCTAATGGTAGTGTCTCAACAATTTATTTGTAAAACAATTCATTTTGAAATGTTAAAACTTAACTTGTCAAATTTCTTTTCAAGTATTTTAAAGAAACTTTATTTTTTCCTAGGTTATTATAAATGAATATATTCTTATTTTTTTTTCATCATTCCTTTTTCCAAAACAAGTCAATTTTCCTTTAACTTTGGTGTTTTATAATTTTTACTTCTAGTGATAAAAGATCAAAGTTATCAAAAGTTTATTAAGTTGTTGATAACCTATTTATAAATTTGTATTTAGAATGGTTTTAGAAAATGAGTTTTTTCTTCTTATATTTCTTTCTTGAAATATAAGTTCTTGTTTCCTAAAATTTGGTCTTTGTTTCCTCTATAAATTTTATTTGAAAAGAATCCTCTTTATTGATAAAATCATTTGTTTTTTTATCTTATCATATTTATTTCTTTGAAAATAAGTTTTTTCTTTCGAAACTTGAAAATCATTATTTTCCTAAGTGGGTTTATAACTTTATGGGTTGATTTATCTTAACTTTGAAAACTAGTTTGCTTCTTAGTTTTATTATGGAGTTGAAAAGAGTTTAATCTTAAGCTTTTTATGAAAAATTTGAATATCAACAAATTATTTTCCTAAGACTTAGGTTACCATATATATGAAAAAAAGTGTTTATTTATTATAGGTAAAGCTATCTTCGTTATTTGAGAAAACTTAAAGAAAACTTGTATTTTTCATTTCTATATTGTTGATAATAACTCCATTATTTAATAACGAGTCACATAATATAAAATTTAGTTTCAATTTCCTTATTAAAGAAAAATTCTACTTTTAAATTTAGTTGAGATAATATTATTATGTAGATGCATTTATTATGAGCATGTAGTATGTAGATGATGAAAATATAAGAAAAAGGTGAGAAGCAAGATAATAATAATAAGCAATGTAATAATATCAAGTATTGGGAATCTTAACTTCATCAAGGTATCCCGAGACTAAGAATAGATTAGTCCCAAAAAGAATAAAGAAAAGAAAGAAAAGGTTGTTTTGACTTGATATGGACAAGTCTAAGACTAGAAGGACTAATCTTAAAATAGCATAAAATAAATAAATTGCAAAACATGAAAATAACTAAATAACAAGTGAGCTTATATGCTCTAAGGATTATATATAAATACATAAATATATTCAGTTATATATAAATAAGAAGTTAGCACAATAATAACAATGATAATAACGAATAATAACATTAATAACAACATATATAAAAGTATAATATCAAGATAATAAAATAGGAATTTCATGTGCAAGAACAAAACATGAATATGTTGTTGCTTTTACTGCTCATGTGAATTTCAAAACAACACCATAGTCATGTTAAGTTGCATGACATAGATAAACTAAATGGTTGGAAGAATTTTTACCTAAAGTATTTATGTGATATGAAGAAGTAGATGAATGAGATATTATGTAGGTAGTAGAAAATAGGAGATGGTTTATGTGTAGAGGAGGATTTTTATGAGTATTTGGTTAAAGAGAATTTTAGTAGAGAGAAATCTTTATAGAGAGTGTTTATGTAGTGAATTTGAGAGGGTTTTGGTACTAAAATGAGTTGTATGAAAGAATGAAGGACGAATGGAGTATCTATAAAGTTTTAGAGTGAAAATTAGATATAATTAAATTAATTGAAAAACAAAATAATTGAGAGTGAAGAGAGAGAGGGGGGTGGACGGCAAGCAAGGGAAGAGAAAGAGAGGAGTGATTAAAAATTAATTTTGGAAGAAAAGTGTAAGAGAAGTTTAGTAATATGTGGTGTAGAATTTTTATGGGAAAAGTAAATTGTAAGAAATAGGTATATAGGTTGTAAGAATAGGTAGTAAGAAAAAGTAGAGATGCATGAATAGTAATGAATAGAAGAAAAGTATTATGAATAGTAGACTAGACAAATAAAATACCAGTAGTAATAAAAATACACTTATAAATGCAATATATGTAATTTTTAGCTATTGAAAAATTCTAAAACTGATATTTTTGGAAACTTTATATTTTTATGAGTCTATTGGTATTAACGGAATATTTTTGTCGTCCAGTGTACCATGGCACGTTTTTTGAAAACTGATCTCGTTCGGATTCAAAGCACACTAGAAATTTACGAATCTGATATTTTTAAGCTTCTTTATGTTATTATGAACTATTATCGACAAATATTTTTCGTTCTGTTGCTTAGGGTTTAAGAGCGTGGGATTGACAGATCTTAAACACTAGGGTTTGGTATAAGCTTTATTAACTTTTAGGGTCCGGTTTGACTTCGGCTTGTTGATTTTATTCGTATGATTATAAAACTGTGGGGTTTTATCCGTATTATGTTTTTAGTTCAACATCTATGGTTTATTTCATTTTATTTGTGATAATTTAATATTTTTCAATTCTTGGGATCATTTAACCAAGTTTAGGGTTATGGGTTGACTCAATTTGACTTTTGGTGAAAATTGAAAATTTTTATTTTAAAATTCACCAAAGGATTTAAGATCTTAGTATTTCATTATCGAGCGTTATTTGGATATATCGTCTTGATTTGCGTGTTAGAAATTAGATAGATGATTTGATTAGTGAACGGATGTTAAATCAACCGATAGTTGGATTTTCAATTTTGCTTTTAGGGTTCTCTTTTTCTCAAGATTAAGAATTCTCGTGTTTGTTCTTATTTAGAATTTTGGTTTTAACTTGGGTTGATTTTCACGGTTTTGATTTTTAGTTTCTGAATTCTATGATTATTTTCTAAAAATTATAAAAATTTCAGGGGTTTACACCAAAGGGTACTCTAAACGCGACAGTTTGCCACACTCGATATTTAAACTCAAGTATGACAATCTTAGTCATCCCATGAGTTTAGACATCGGGTGTAAGGCTTACTTTCGCCATGTAGAGAACCTTACTTTGAATTGAAATAGCTTAAGAAGACATACATAATAATAAGCATATAAATCATAACAGTTATGACCAAGATTAAACTATTACAAAAATCTAAAGAGCATACCCTTATCAAAATAATAAGTCTTTAGGATCCACAAAAGTCTCTTATAACGACATATATATATGCATAATTAAAGAGATTTAACTAGAAGTCTATGCCAAACATCTACGTCCCAACTTCTTCCAAAAAGCTCCTTAAATTCCAAAAGCTGTACCTGAGAGAAATGTCCCCTTGGGGGTGGCCATAGGTAATCATACTACAATAGGAAACTATAAGGGTATAAGCTTGCAGCTTAGTGAGATTCACTTCCAAAATTAAATACTCAATCAAGCAATAAAGCAAGTAAGTTATATTAGATAACCATATGGAATGCACAAGCACGTGAGCATACAATACATAAGACTTTCCGGGAGTCCTATGTTGAATGAATTTACGCCCTCCATTCGGGGTTAGGTGTTTCATACCTATACAACCATATATTTCAATTTTTCTCTCATTTATTTAGTGGTTGTTTTAGGTGCCCACCCACTCGTTAATTTTGCAGTTGATTAAAGTGCTTACTCCACTTCCATTTTAACTTAGGCGACCTCGCGCCAATGATCCGAGTTTTCATGCCTACCCATTGCCTTGTTATTATAACTTTTTCTCACAAAGGTATAATAACGAAAGTAATGTAACACAATATATGTTATACATGGACAATTTAGTTATATGGTCATGGCATATTATTTAAGTGAATTACAGGCAATCATAGAGATTTCAGACACTTTAATTCTATACGAAATCATATAAATATTTATAGCAATTCCCATTTCAATATTCTTATCATCAATTCAACCAAGTAGAATTCACATGCATATTCCAATTTTATCTTATCCTAATTCTAATGTCACTATTATTACAAGCAAAATCATAAGCGTGTAATTTAAAGCAAGTGAACTCACTTTGCCATGATGCGAAATTCCTCTTAATCGTAATAATCTTCGGGAAGGTCTAGTCCATCTCCCAAGTCACCTAACAAAAGAAATATCTCCAATGAATATTTCTATGAAGTTTAAATGAAAATAATAAATTCTATTATAACAAGTTCATTAAAATTTGTCTACGAGGAAATTCCAACTTAAAAATGGCTATAACTTGGTCATTTTAACTCGGAATTTCACATATTATATATCAATTCCTACATATTCGATAAGTGCTATCCATTTATAAAGTTATTTTCACCATATAAGGTCATTTGGGTCACAAACAATAAGGTACAGAATGTTACACGAAATTCCCAGCCCACAAATCAAGTTCTAGATTCACATCAAACATCATCCAAAAGCTTTGATAGATACTAGCTATCAACATATATAACTCAATATCATGCATGATTCATGGGTTGATGATCAATCTACTTCATTATGTATTCAAAGAATGTTTTGTGGAGTTTGCAAGACATTAACTTCCCAAACTTGGTTGTTGAAAAATTTCCAAGTAAACCATGATTTCTTTAAAAGATTATTACTCTATGCTTATTCTATTATTTTACTCTTGGAGTTTATAAAAAAAAAAAATCATCTTTCATATACTAACTTGTTTTTATCATTAATCTCTTAAATATTCCCTAGATGGCTTCTAGATCCATTTTTCTAGCTTGAAAAACTCACTTATTTCTTGAAAGTGTTTTACAAGAGTTCTTGGTCTTAATCTTCTTAAGAAAATTTTGTAGAATCAAGGATCATTATTTTTAAGTCTTGAGAGCGAAAATCCTATATTTATATCACTAAAGTTTATGCAAAGTTCTTTAGTTTTAACAACACTTATGTGGTGTGATTTTTATGTTTGTAAAACTAAGATTTATATTTTTTTCCTTTGCAAACTTTTAAGATCTCTTTTATTTCATTTTGAAAGACACCTCTTTTATCAAATCATACAATTTGAACTTTGTTTTAAATTTTTCCTTTGAATTTTTGAAAATGTCGTGACCCATTAAAGAAGAAGAAAAATTATTTCTTTTTTCAAAATTTGTTTCTTGAGTCATCCTCATCTTGTCTTAAAACTTGTTATTTTAGAAAAAACCATTTGTGACCTTTATGAGATCACGATCATAATCTCATCTCTAAGTTTTTCAAAAACTTTCCTTGTTAAATTTTAGATCTAGTCATTTTCTTAAGATCAAAGCTTTTGGTTAAGAACCTAGTCTCATTTTGGTATTATAACATTTTGTCCATGAATCATTTATGTTTATGAGCATAAATAGAAAATAAGAAGAGAGGAAGCAAAGTATATGTGTAGCATAAAGTAGGTTAAGTATTGGGAGAACAAAGCTCTCGGGATATGGAAAAGTTTCCATCCCAAAAGAAAAAGAAAGAAAGAAAAAGTGCATAAATGTAGATATTAGGTTTGTTTGGATGGTCTGTTTTTCATCTGTATCTGTATCATTTTAAAAATGATGTGTGTAAATATATCCGATTTGCATCTATATTATTTCTATATTTGATCTATTTGATTTTTTGATGGGAAATGTCAACTTTTTTTTTTATCTATATCTATTTCTTAATAAATAATTTGTTAAAAAAAGTTTGAAAAAAAAAGTGTCTATATCTGTTGGAAAATGCCAAACAAATAGACCCTTTGAAAGCAACAATATAAGAGTAAGTATAATAATAATATGAGCATAAAGAAAAAGCAATATATAGGAAAGTTATAGCAAGATTATGGCAAGATACATATATAAGAGTATGATGGTAGTTCCATGAATATGAACCAAACATGATCATAATGTTGTTTCTTTAGCTTTTCAACCTAAGAAACAACACTAAAGCCATGTAAGGCTACTTGACATGGAAGATCTTTAAGAAATAAGCTTATTACCTAGAAGAAGAATGGATGGAAAGAAGATGTGGGTAGTTGTTTTAGTGTATGAGGAGTGTTTTAGTTGTAGATCTTGTATGGAGATGATTTGTGTTTGTGTAGAGAGGGGTTTGCTCTTGACAAAAGAAAGAGTTTGTACGAAGAAGATGGAGAGAAAAGATTAGACTGTGTTTGTGTGTAGAGATTTTGGCATAGTAACTTTAGGTTAAAAAGTGATGTAACTAGTGCAAGAAATGGGGGGGGGTATTCATAAAAAAATGAGAGTGAATTTTTGAGAGAATTAAATAAAAGAAATTAAAATTGATATCATTATTATAGGGTGGGTGGGGGGCACCGACCATGAAGGGATTTTGGGGGAAAGTGGCTTATTTTATTTATTTTGTGTAATTTAAAGTAATAATATGTAAAGTAGATAAAAACCGCATATCGTTTTGAACCTAAACGGACACAGTTCTTGAAAAACGTGTCTTGGGGCTCGAAATAGTAAAAATATTCTGAATATACCGTTAGACTCGTAAAAATATAAGGTTTTCAAAAATACCAGTTTTATAATTTTTCGGTAAGTAAAAATAATAGATATCGTAATTATACGCATATTTTCTTACTCTCTTAAAATAATCTCTAACCACTTCTACCTACACAAAACCCATAACCACATAACACTTCAAAAACCTTCTTTAGATAAACATTTTTTTATATTTTTTCTTCTCATATCATGTAACTTTACATGACTAGGGTGTGAGTTTTCAAAAACTAAATATTATGGAAGCTATACTATGTTCATGTATTGTTCTTGTTCATAAAAATCCATTTATGTTTATATTGTTTTACTTTGTTCATATTATTGTTATTATATCTAAGTATTATTATGTATATATATATATATATATATATATTCTTTAGAGCATATAAGCTCACTTGCAATTTATTTATTTTCATGCAAAGTAATTTCTTTATTCCTTCCATTGCAATTTATTTATTTCTTATTATTTTAAGACTAGTCTCTAGTCTTAAACTTGTCTCATCAAGTCAAAACAAATTTTTCTTTCTTTCATTTTTTTTTCTTTTGGGACTAGTCTACTTTTTATTTTCGAGAGCCTTGAAGAAGCTAAGACTCCCAATACTTGACTTTATTTATTATTTATGTTATTTTTACTTGCTATTATATTCTCATAGATCATGCCATTAAGATTGTTGTCCAAATTTTTCCAAGCTCTAAAAATATTTGATAAAAAGGAGATTTTATCACTTAGGAATAAGTTTATATGAAATATAAAATTTACGATTTAACAAAAATAAAGTCATTCATTTCCAAGTTATAAGAAGAACTCACTACAATTTTAGAAGCTACTTTTGTTTTGAAAAGCTTTTAAATCATTTCTATATCACCTTGTTTTTAAAAAAAAAATGATTTTTGATACAAAAATGATTTCTATGAAAACTTGATATAAAGGAAACCTTATGAGAAAGGAATGAGAATTTTCAAATTAAGATCTTTTCAAATAAATAGTCAAAGAAGAATGGTATAGAAAATAAATAGGAAAAGTAGTACTAATATATATAATTTAGAAAAGAAGAAAATTACTTTTCGAAAAAGTCATCTAGAAAAAATAATGAGTCAAACATAAAGTAGTTCTTTGAAAACAAAAGAATCAAAGTATTCATTTCAAAAGATTTACAAAATAAAATTTTGTAAACTATAGTTTTTAAAACTCCTAATTTACATTGTTTTACTCAAGAAACATGGTTTGACAACAAACACTCGAGCATGAATAAATATGAGCTAAGTAGCTATAAAAAGATAATTTTTCAACTATATAGATAACTAAGTATTTATCAAACAAATTTTGAATGATTTAAAGTTTGAAAAAAAATTGTTTTTGAGATAGAAAAATTCGTGATGAATTTGATCATCACTGTTGTGGGGCCTAAATGGTTTAGTTTGATAAAAATAGTTTTAGAAATGGGTAGATCTTTTTGAGTAGGGAGAAATCGGTATATTATATGCACGATTCCGAGTTAAAATGACCAAGTTATAGCTATTTTAAATTGGAATTCTCCTTTATATGAACTTTAACGTTCTTATGACATTGTTTTGTCAAAATTCAAGAAAATCATCAAGAAATACTCATTTTGGGTATTTTCTTTGATTAGGTGATTCCGAGGAAGAATACCTATACCTCGAGGACTATTTTGACTAAGTGGATTATGTAAGCGACTCATCCATTTGGAGGCATTGTTGACATGGCATCGTGAGTTTATTTCTTTAAAATGCTTGTAATGTAGTCGCATTATAATTAAGAAAAGACAAATGGATATGTATGTAAGATAATTTGTTGAAAGGATCCTAAGAATATCGAGGCCGAAATTGATTTAAATGTTTGTTTTAGTATAACACTTGATTTGTATGAGATTCTATGATCACCTTAAATTTGATAATAATGATGCTATGATATCATAAATAAATGGATTCATGCATACCATGAAGTGAGTCACATTGCATTGGGTTATTATCCTTGGGTAAGAGGGATTATAGCTCAGGTCGAAAGCAACACTTGGCGGAGTAACCGAAAGCGATTGCTTGGCGACATGAAGGAAATGCTTGACGGAAAGTCCGAAAGCAAGGCTTAATTCAAGTAGACTTAATATGCTTGGCGATATTGGTCGAAAGCATAAATCTTTTTAACTAAAACTACTTGTTTTGAGGTTACATATCAACAAACCCTGAATGGAGGGGGTAAATCTATTCAACATATAGTTCTTGGAAAACTATATGCCTTGTTTGCCCACGTGTATGTTGCATTTCATTTGTCTACTTAAATAACTTGTTTGAATTCCATTACACAAGAAGTTATTTATGGAAATAGTTCTCACTAAGCCTATTAGCTTATACTCTTATAGATATCTTTTGCAGTTCACTTATTTATGGTTGAGGCCACGTAGACCCTATAGCCAGGTATTTTCCTTTTAGGTTAATGAATTTCTAAATGAAGTGTAGTGTTGGATAAGATATAGAAATATTTTTATAATAGATTTATGACTGGGGAATGCCCCTAAGATTTGTAAGACTGTTGTTTTAAACAAAAAAATATTATGAATCCTCTTTTCTTAAATTGTTATTATATCTTCTTAAGCTTCATAATTCCATGTATGGTCCTTATATTTATGAGAACACACTTTACACTTAATATCAAAGCTTCTGGAAATGACTAAGGTTGTCATACTTAAGCTTTAATATTGAGTATGTCGGACTATTACGTTTAGGGTATCTTTTGGGGCGTGACAATAGAAATTAAAATAAATATCGAGATATGACACTTAGACAATCATAGAAGTTTAGTTACGTTATCTATATTATGTTAATAAGTGTTTTGTCTTAATAAGTAAAAATGAATTGTAAATAATATGAATAAAACTAATAAATCTTAATTGAATTATTTTACTAAGTGAAATCATATTAGGACGATTAAACTACTTAAAGTAGATTTAGTAATTGAATTAGGTAATTAGATTCAATCAATTTGACTTAGATTAATATACTAGGTAAAACCATAAAAAGAAAGGAGTATATAATTTCTAAAATACGTCTAATTTAGAATCAGTGTAAATTATAGTATAAGTTATACTATAATTAATATGGCGAATATGTTGTTTCAAATATCTTATTTTCGAAACTAATAAAATGATAGATTAAATAAATAATAAAATTAAATAACCATTACAAATAGGAAGACATCTCTTATGAATTCTATAACTTTGATCATAAGAAAATATATATATATATATATATAAATAAAATTCCTAGTTAAATAAGTAAAAAATATACCAAAACTAATAACTAGGATATAAAAGAATACCATCAATATCGTTATAAATAACAATAAATATCTGTTATTCCATTTTCATAGGAAAAATAGATGGATTCTCGAATTTCCAGTAGCATATTCCGATAGTTTAGTGAGGACCATAGGTGAGTAACTTTAATTTATCACATTGTTTGTGCTTGTAGTATAGCTACATCTGAATAATATATATTCAACTAATATGCATGCGGGATGGGGTATAATGCATGATGATTGGTGTATGATTGAATTCCAAATAATCATAATATAAGTGATAATTCTATTGTATGATAATTACTATATGAAGCATGTTGATATTGTCTGTGAATTGTATGATCACTTTAATATTGACTAAACACTATTGGTACCGTAAATGAAAATGGACATGCAATGCATTATATGCACATATTGCATTTTCAAAAGGAGGATAACCCCGCTCGTATTAGCATTTCAGTTCTCTGGTGACACGCCTGGTTTTTCTAGATGACATTTTCCTAGTTCTTCCAAGAGCACCTTTGTTGTGTTCTGTTCCATGAGAACTAATTGGTATTGAAGGAACACCGCTCGTGGTATTGACATGAAATGGCTAATACTTAATAGTGTTTCTTTGTTCCAAGGATAAGAGTGAAATGTTTTAAAGTAATTTATGAAAGTTTATGGTACCCATACTTCCTTGGTTCTCTGATTCTCCTGGGCACAGTATATCACTCATAATGACTTCCTTCCAACCCCAATGAGAGGGCGTAAATCTACATCCTGTTTGGATTCCAGATTTCCAAACTTGTATTGCACATATGATTGATTGTTGCATGGCATACGTTTGATAACTAAACTTGTTTGTTATTGCTTGATGTGTGGTCTGGCCAGGTTATCTCACTGAGCCTGTGGTTTGCTTACCCCCCAACAGTTTTTGTGTAGGAATAACACTATCTGGGATTGGACTAGGAATGTGTGAAGAGTGCTTTTTCATCATACTTACTGGAATTATAAATGTAGGTTATGATAAATTTGGCATACAAAATTTGATAGTTTGTATAAACAAGTAAATATTGTAATTTTGTTAGTTGTTACTTGATTTTCATTATTTGGTAAAGGATATTGATTCTCTGCGATCTTGACAGATTATGGAAAAATCAAAATCCGTAATGAAATTAGATAAAGATCTTATATCTATATTATATAATGTAAATAAATATGATAGAGACTTGTAAACTCTGACTTGTAAGATGGTTCTTATATTACAAGTGTACACGTGGTATGATAACTTTAGATTAATCCTACTAGGCCCCCCTTTTGAGGCATCACAGATGTGATTTTTTTTGTATTTTGTATATTAAGAGTAATAATATGTAATGTAGATATGATATAAAGTTATGGGAAAGATAAAAAGTAAAGAAAATAGGTGTGGAGAGTGTAAGGGTAGGTGGTAGAAAAACTAGAGATAAAATGAATAGTGTAGAATAGTAATGAATAGTATAATGTAAAGTAGATGTGACTAATAAAGTACCGGTAGTAAGAAAATACGTGTAAAAATGCGATATCTGATATTTTTTGTTATCGAAAAATTATAAATATGATATTTTGAAAACCTTATATTTTTACGAGTCCAACGGTATATCCAGAATACTTTTACTATTCCAATCCCGGGACATATTTTTCAAAAACTGTATCCGTTCAAGTTTAAAATGGATTGCGGTTTGGCTAATCTCTTACTTACTCACTTAAAGTTACGAACATGGGATTACCGGACTTAAACTGTTACGTCTAACTAGGGTTGTGTTGATTTTAGGGATTTCGGTTGACCTTCCGATTAAGGTTTAAGCTTAATTGACCGTAAAACTTTGGGGTTTTATAATTCTAATGTAAGAAAGGTAACCTATTCTTATTTCAGTGAGAAGTTGAGTGGGGATACTTTGAATTATTCAGTTTATGAGAAGAAATTTCATTCTCTGATTCAAGCTCTTACAGTATAGGAATATTATTTGTTGCCAAAAGAATTAATAATTTATACCAATCATGAAGCACTTGAGCACTTTAAGGGTCTTTAAAGACTTTCTAAAAGACAAGCTAAGTGGCTACAGTTTCTAGAGAGTTTCAGATATGTAATCAAGTACAAGAAGGGAAGTACCAATGTAGTTGTAGATGTATTATCATGAAAGTATGTACTTGTTGCTTCGCTTCAAACTAAGATGTTAGGGTTTAAGCTATTGAAAGAACAAAATGTTGGCGATGCTTTCTTTGGTTTCACTATGGCACGATGTGTTGATGGAAGAGTAGTTGATGTTATGTAATAGATGGATTTTTGTATGGAGGAGGCAAATTTTGTAATCCTAGTGGATTTGTTAGAGAATTATTAACACATGAAGCATATAGAGGAGGATTGTTGGGCATTTAGGAGAAAAGAATACCTTAGAAATATTGAAGGAGCATTTTTATTGGAAGGGAAATGTTCTACATGTAAAAAGCAAAGGGGAAGAAGGAGTCATTGGGAGAATACATGTCATTACCATTACCTACATGACTATAGGTTGATGTTAGCATAGGTTTTGTCTTGGGTTTGCCTAAGACTCAGAGAGGGAAAGATGCAATTATGGTAGCTGTTGATCGTATCAACAAGATGTCACATTTTCTACCTTGCCATAAAAATGGATGATACTTTGTATATTGCTAACTTGTTCTTGTAAGACATAGTGAGATTGCATGGTGTGCCATAAAGTATTGTCTTAGACATAGATTTGAAGTTATTGAGTTTCTTTTAGAAGACATTGTGGAGAAGACTAGGGACTAAGTTGATGTACATCACTACATGTCATCCATAGATCGATCGATAGACAAAAGCTGTTAACCGTAGTCTTGGATCTTTGCTTAGAGCCACAATTGGCAAGAATCTTTTTGATTGGGTGTTGTGCCTTCCTATTGTTGAATTTACTCATAATCGATTTACACATAGTTCAATGTGAAAATCACATTCTGAAGTTGTATATGGTTTTAGTCCCGCTTTGCCTTTGGATTTGATAGCCAAGCTTGCAGCAAAGGAGGAAAGTCTTAGTGGAGTTGAGCGAGCTAAGGATCTAAAAGTTGCATGAGAATACTTCTAAGTATCTTAAGAAGACTCAAGAAAGACAGAGATAGTAGGGTAATAAGCATAAAAAACATAAATCTTCTAACATTAGAGATTTAGTTTAGATATATCTTAGTAAAGATTAGTTTCCACACAAGAAATCACACAAGTTATCATCTAGAGCAATGGACCTTTTAGAATCATTGAGAAAATCGACAACACTGCTTATCAAATTGAACTTCCAGGGGATTATGGAGTTTCAGCTACATTTGATATTATATTTATGTCCATATATTCCAAAGAATGAGGATTTTGTTGAAGAGCCATCAAATTCGAGGACAAATCTTCAACAACCCTAAGATGATGATTGGATTCAAGTTAAGGGTCCTATTACAAAAGCTAGAGCTGAGGGATTATGAAGATGAGCTTGACTTCCTTTGTAGCGATGGAATTCATTAGATTGTGAATTGTGTAAAAAATTGTGCAACGAATGAAGATAAATATGAAGGAAGTGTAGCATACTTGTTTTTCATACTCATGATCCAGGCTATGAGATTGCTTAATGAAGACACTAGATATCACTATACACATGCCCGTGATGAATGGCATAACCATATGACAGCACCCATGATACAACCCGTTATTGACACTAGCATGAAGATCTGTGAGGATTACAGTGCTAAAGATACCCATGATCATACACATCATGGCTAGCCTCACGTCTGTGATTGACATGAAGATTGAAGACCAGAGCAGATCGCAGCCCATATCCCTGCCATGACTCGGCCTGTTATGATGTCGATGTATTGCATTATTTTAAATCTTTTCTTTATTTTATTAGGTTTCTTTTATTAGATTTGGTTAAATAATTACTATTTGTCCCTAATTAAGCTACAAGTATATAAAGGGCTTTCTTTGTAAACATGACAATCAATTTATTAGTTAATTGAAATTTATTCCTTTCTTGAGAGCATTCTCTAGAAACCTTAACTCTTACCAATCTTCTTGATTGTGAGGAGTTGCAAATATAAGTGAATAACTGTGAGTCATATTGGTTATTTAGGAGTGTTATATCTTACTTTACCTTTCCTAGTGAGCCATATCCTAGAATTGTAAAGAATCAATCTTTATCTTTAAAAACCCTAATACTTGTGTTAGCTCTTTAGGCTTTCTTTTAGGGTTAATTAGTATTCACCCATAGATACAATAGTGATTAAGTTTCTAGATGTATCAATTACATTGTAAATTTTTTATATAATATGTTATTATGTATAAAATATAATGTAATATATAGAGATATAAATTATACATGATATTGATATAATATAATTGTAACGCCCTAACTTAACGACATTACAACTCCGCGCGTGTCCTTCTCTTGGAAAGGACATGCTAAGGCTATAAAATAGTAAACCACAAATATAATTATCTCCAAATTTCACATAAAAGTTTATTTAAATTTATCATTACTACAATTCATCTCTTAGAAACATAAACTGATATTATCCAAAAGAACCTATAAAAAATCCAAGCCATAACAACTTATCTTATAAACATCTTCAATAATAATCTAAATAAACTCTATATACTTGTATGGTCTTCAAAGATCCTTTCTCCTATACTTCTTTTTCTAGAATCTACTAGTCACCAATAGAAAAGTCAAATCTACTGACGTCATCCCCCATGGTAAACACAAAAGTCATATCCAGACAATTCTCAACCAACATCATCTACACCTGCACTTGAAAAATAAAGCAATGAGAGAAAATGCTCAGTATGCCATACTACACACACATATGCGTGATCACGCATCAAGCAAATTCACATGCATCATATACTTATGTAACATCCACAGGTTTATTATCTTTTGATTAAACAATAAGTAGCACAGTTTAGGACTATTCATGACTAATCCTAAACCCGGAGTAACTCACGACCCTGATAAAAACAATAGTATTGATAAAAAAAAAAAAAATATATATATATATAGTTGCGTTCCACAATTAAGTTGGTAATGATTCCTAATCTACCAGCATCATCTCCAAGTGCCACTCCACCGAGACAACGATACACAAGGATCATGAGGTTGCCAACATTAGTATCACCCTCCACCATGGTTTCTCTCTACCATGAGTTCTATACTAATCGCAACCAAGCATAAGTAGCAAATCAAATTAAAAGGTCTAATAGAATTAGGTCAATTTATTTCTCTAATCCTACACGCACAAACAGTAAGCAAGGTAAGGTCGTACTTGGATTCGCTTCCAAACTTTAATCCATCAATAGATCTTCTTAAAAAATAGAACCCTAATCCCACAAATATTCCTGATCAACAGCATATCTTAATCAATTCCAATTGCAATACATAATTAAACTCTAATCCTTAATTTCATAACCTTACTTAAAGGATCTATAACCCTAATTATAGATCTACGAAAAGAGGTTAACATACCTATCTCCTTTGTTTATAATTCAATGAAACCTTCAAACTCAGCTTTCTCCTTAATTTCTAATTTCTCCATAATTCCTTCAATACATATATAAAATCTCCAATTAACAATTCGATTTACAATAGCAAATAAATTTCATTTAATGACAAGATTGGATAGATCCTTACTTGCCTAGAACTTGTAGATCTTGATTTGAAACAAAATCCTAAATCAATCAATCTCCTGATCACAATCAATTTATTCCCAATTACTATAACTTCCAAATTATCATATTCTTATAATCATCAAATCCTAAAATTCACAAAACACTAAGAAAGATCTTACCTTTTTCTTCGAATTGAAACCACGCAAATCTTCAAATCCGACCTTAAGGTTTCTCCAAACTCTTATTGATCTTGAATCTCCTAGGTTTGATACTCAAAACCGCTTGATCTCCCAAAAGCAAATCTTCAAAAGAATTGCAGGGTTGCTTCAAAGAATTCTCCACGGTGTTTTCCTTACAAATAGATAGATAGATCTTAGATTGTGAAAAGATCAAGAGGGAAAACACTCACTAAGACTTTTTTCTCTTGCTCCGCTTAGGGTTTCTGAAAGCTCAGTCAAAGGAATAGAAAACTAGGCTAAGGCATCTCTATATAAGCTAACTTAGCTTAGGAAAAATGCTAAAGGTAGGCGGGCTTTGTTTATAAGAAAAGCTGGTGACTTTCCAAGGAAACTTCGTCGGCCATCATTCAACATTGGCCCAACACATCAGCTTTAAAGCCAACGCCGATGGCATCGAGGGAAAGGCCGGCAGCCTTTAGCCGGCCTTCGACCAAATTTCTTCCAATTCTCCATTTGATCAACTAAAACATTCCAAACACATATGTATCTCACGATAGACTATAAAACCCTCTTATAAATAATTAAATTACCGTATTACCCTTTTTATGATTTATTTATTTGCATATTACAATAATTTTATAGATTTTTTTTATATATAATATAAAAAATATATTATATGTCAATAAAAAACATATCATAAATGAAATATAATATAGAGTATATGATATCAAATTATATATGTTATATTATTAATTATATTTTATAAATACACGGTTAATTATAAAAATATGACATGTTTTGACCAATTTGTAGACATATGACGTGTTTTTATTTTTGACAAATATGCAACCTTAGTTTCATACAAAAGTATGAATATTATTTAATAATTTTAGAATGACACATGTCAATATTTTGTCAATCATAAAAATTAATTTTACATTTTCTCTTTTTTCATTTTTTAAAAGATATTTTTTAATATTTATCTATTTCTTTTTATTTAGTAATATTTTTATTAAATTAATTTTTAGACCAATAAGAATAACACATATCTTTGTAAAAGTAATTAATTATAATGATACTTTTGTATGAAACTCGGGCAATTTATTTGTCAAAAAAATTAACACATGTCATGTATTTGTAAATTGATTAAAACATATATCATGTTTTTACAATTAATTCATAAATATATTATATAATAAAATTAATTTACCTATCTCACGCCCCAATAGTATCCTAGTAGTAATATGTATAATATGATACAGCCTGATAACCCAGACAATATTAAATACACATATTATTACTAGAATTACTTTGGAAAATGACATGAGTTTAACAAAACAGGATCTATTTGGTTGCGCAATAAGAAATGATGAAAGTAAATAAAATCACAAAACCATAAATAAATCTTACTGTCTGAATAATAACTATTACAAACCATGAAACTTTCTAAGTTCTCAGATGATAAAATTGATCTACTAACACCAATTAATCCATATAAATAATGAAACTATTCTCCTTGTTTCCAAGACTTTTCCAGCTTTAGAAACATACTAGCTCTAAGCTCCTAGAAGCCACCAACCAAGGCTTTAAGTGTCATCCTATAAGGAATGTAGGAGTGTGAGCATAAACCACGAGCTCAGTGAATAACCAGAACTTATCACACAATAAGCAAGTTATTATCAATCATATGTAATGCGTCAATCAAACACATGAATAATTACAAGCTTGGATAATCCGGAATCCAAACAGAATGGAGATTTACGCCCTCTCATCAGGGTTGAAGGAAAACCGATTTATGAATCGCCTACCTACGAGAAACTAAGTACATAGGAAAATCACAATCCTCACAATTATTATCTCTTTATGTTAAAGTTGTTTTAAACATTCATTTCCTATTTTAAGCCTTAAAAACTCCACTAAGTATTAGACATTTCACACATACCATGGGCGACGTCCTTCATTACCGGTTAGTTTTCATGGAACTGATAGAACAAAGGAAAACTTGAGTAAAACTACTAGCCTCTTGCCAAGAAAAACCAAGTATTACTAGATAACCAAAATTCTAACACGTAGTAGGCTATCACATAATTATAATGCAGTATGTGCAATTTATGCAATGCATGTTTCATTTATTTATGATTCCAATAATTTTTAGTCAGGTTATAAGTGTTCAAACTTCATTTAGACACTCAACATGCTTCACATATAGTAAATTCACAAGTAATCCATTACCACTTTTAGTTAATATTATTTATCAAATAAATAATTTCAAGCAGCAAGCAAAACCCATAACCCATATACACGAGTTCATCATTATTATTCTTATATCACAATGCAGCTAAACTACAATCACAACTAATGTCATAAGTCTGAGTTACTCATCTGCTCATATTGATCAGTAGCAGTAATCGATCGGGAAATCCTCAACACTATCGAAATTACCTATTGAAATGAAAATATTCATCAATAATATTTATAAATAGAATATTAAATTCCTATGAGTGTCTAAGTGTTATATATCGGTACTTGATATAATTTCTATGCTTATATCGATTTCTTAAGGTATTGATTCTTATAGAAAAGGATATCTAATGTTTAGTTCTATTAAGTTTTTTATTGTATATTATTTTAGAGGATCTCATTTTATCATTTAAACCTTCATTCATATCTTAAGCTCATTCATAACTTATAGAGGTATTAATATGTGTAATTTCTATTAATTTGTTCATAATATTTTTCTTGTAATGTAGAACTCCTAATCATGCTTTTAAAGCTTGTTTTATCAAGTTTTATGTTCATATAAGGTCCTAGAAGCATTAGACATGAGTTAAACTAGATTAGATGAAATTTGAGTCTTGTTTTGTCCACCTCATTCCTAAATCCGAATTTACGATTAATATCTTTATAATATTTCTAAGTTGTTGTCTTTCTTAGCCAACAATATCTAAACATTTCTAACACATCAACCATCCATCCACTTGAATTCATCAATGGATTAACAATTTCTTCCAACTCCATAACCTTTCTTCAACGCTAAACAATTATCCTAATGTCATACACAATATAACAAGGACATGTTGATAGTTTAGAATTTACCTTGGCTTGGAATGGAAAAGGATTTCCAACTCCCTTTCTAAGCAAGAATCAAACCTATATCAAAGGTTAGATGATAAGTTCCTAGCTAAATTAGAAGTTAACTACATTAACTATAATGAAAGTTTACTAATTCTAACAAAGATTTTTACCTTGTTGAGCTAGGTTCCCACTTGGGTTTATGGTAAACCAAGACTTTTTAACTTGGTTTTAGATGTTGTTGGAGAGGAGGAATTGATATTCTTAATGTGTTTAGTGTATATATGGAATATGGGAAACAACTAGAGGTTTATGTCTTGTCTTAAGAGGTTTCCAAGCTAAGCAAAGTGTTGCAAAGGAGGGGAAAAGAAGTGGCTGGAGGCACTTCTTTTGTAGCTATATTTTTAGGGTGATTTTGTGGGAGTTGTGAGCTAAATTTGTACCTAACTTAAGACTATATATATGTATTAGAGTTAAGCTAAAGTTAGGAGGCTAAAAAGAGTGTTTTGGGCTTAAGAAGAACTCAAATTTGCAGCTGGAAATTTCATACGAATTTGGCAAATTTGGATCACAAATTTTGACTTTGTTTTGACAGATTTGTGGCTAATTTTGAGGGGCATTAATTGTGTTTTTTTAGTAGTTATTTAATGTCATTTATATGTGTAAATTTAGGAGCTCAACTTGTTTGAAAATCGGATCAAAATCGGATTAAATCTAGAGTTGAAAAAGTTGAAATTTCTAAAACAGTTTTTCATGAATTTTTGGACAGATTTCTATATCCGATTTTTAATTAATTGTTGATGTTTGAAGTGTCCATTTAAAGGCCTTCTATTGGTGTTTAATTAGTAAAAAATATCATCTCAAATGAGCCTTGGAATCTTACAAAAATCGGAGCTCAAATTGGATATGTGTGCTGCTGCATTTTGGTTTGAATTTTCCCCTGCTGTAGCTTGTTGGACCCGATTTTGCAAGAACATTTGGAGTTGTTTTGGTTGTTTATTTAAGCTGAAATTCTTGTAATTTATTTTTGCTCACATGTGAAGTGTTTTGGTTGGATTATAGGTCAGTTTCATTTGGATTTTACAGCTCAAATTTCATATCAAAGTTGGACATAAAAAAATGGAATTCTGCAGCTGGAATTTCTATTTGTTGCTGCTAATCATGGGACTTTGAGTTCCAATTTGCAGCTGTTTTACTCTTTCATTTGATCTGAAATTCTTGTACATTAAATGTGGATTATAGGTGGAGCTTTTGGATTAGTTAGAGTGTCTTTTTCAAGTTGAATTTGGGTGTTAAATTTGAAGCAAAGTTGGACAAAAATCAGCTTGCTGCAACCAAGATTTCCCTTTGCTGCTGACTGTTGCTGTACGTGGATGCTCTGCTCCAAATATGAAGGCTCTGTTTCCAACTTGTATTTGTATTATTTGTTCTGTTCTAACGTGCAATTCGATAGCCAAATCCTCCAAATCGTGATTTCCATCTGCTGCCATAGTGAAGCCTTTGTCCGTGATTTCAATGTGCAGCTCTACTCATGGATTCAAAATGCAGCAGTTCTGTTTTAATTTTTTTTTCATTGATTTGTTTATTAGTTGATTAATAGTAATTAACTAAAATATTTTTACTAATATTAAATTATAAACGTATATCTATAACCGTTACGTATGAGTTTTATCTAGATAAAATTATCTAAGTTACTACAAAAAATCTAGATTATTTATATATTCAAATTTTTAGTTTAAAGTTTACACGATTAACTATTTTTAGTATTTTAACTTACACAATTAAATTTTTCAAATTTAATAAATTAAATTAGGAACCAAGTCCTAATGAATTCAAAATTTCCTAACAAGTATAACAGCGGGTTTGGAATTTTTATTTTAGATCTAGATTAATATTTATTGACCGGTATTACTATCTATTATGTATTTATAATCTTAGTAATTCCTCTTTGGATTATTGTTTTATACCGATAAGCTCTATTAATAAATTGTATCTTATCTGTTTTGAAATTTATAGCTACTTCTAATTATATCTTGAACTATTAGTTCAAGATATGAAATCTCGTTTTTGGTATCTATTAAGGTCGAGGAAATTTTTATTTGGGTTTTTCAAACTAGGAATGAGTTTATTACAATTCATAGATCTATTCTAGGATTTTTATTGGGTTTTAAATTCACTATCTAGTTCACGTTTTCTATTTTATTATCATATACTATTGTGAAAAATCTCAGGGTTTACAACCTATATGTAGTAAGTCTATATTATATACTATATATTAAGATATATTATATGTAATACATGTAATTGAAAGTATTTTATACTATACTATAAAAATATATTTTTATTTATATGTTTAAATATTTAATTTACTTTTAGATGTTTGATTTTATTTGTCTCCAAAATCACGTCTGCAATTTTAATATCAAAAAATGATTTGCAACATGATTAAAGAAAAGGGTGCTAAATATTACATTTTTTACTAAAAGTAAAAAAAAAAATTATGACAAAAAAAAAGAAATATCGAAAATCTATTTATAATCCTCTACAAATTCCAAGGGTAAAGCCTATATGAATTGCAAAATTTATTATATTTTTTTATCATCACAAATTTATCAAAAATCTATTGCTATATCAAGCTTTTATTTACAAAAATTTTCTTATCCAAAATATCTATCTCTAGAGACTAGTAAAAAGAATTATAAAAGCTAAACCAAATTAATATGAACTCATAATTTTATTATGTTTGGGGCTTTTCTTCAACTATTGTTGAGATTATTACTTATTTTATTTTTACTTGGCCTTAGCTTCTTTTAGTAAGTTCATGCATAGTGTAAATAGTGGATTGTTGTATGTGTCATGTAAATCGTGACTTACTGTATCAGTTTAAATACTTTTTCTTGTAACACTTTTTGGGATGAATAATAGACAGCCTCCTTCATAACAATTTTTTCCTCTCTTCCCCTATTTTCTCTCTTTTCACAGCCATAAATTAGATTGAGCACCTTTTCTATATGGTATCAAAGCAAGGCTTCTTGATCACTATTTGATTGTTGATTCAACTCTTTTGTTCATTTGATTCGATTACTGTTTGTTTCTTGATCTCTTTTCTTGATTATCTACTATGAATACTGATATGATGAAAAATAATTCAGATATTAATGATCCTATTTATTTTTCATCATCTAATGGTTTTAGTAATTCAATTACATCTATATCTTTAAGTAGAGCAAATTTTCTAGTGCAGAGTCATTCCATTAGGCTCGCTTTAGCATCAAACGCAAAATCAGGGTTTATAACTAGTGAAAGTGTAAAAGCTGATGTGAATGATGTTGAATTTCAACGATGGGATAGATGTGATAGTATGATTAAATGTTGGTTGTTGAATTCACTAAGTAATGAATTAGCAGAATCTTTTATTTACACCCAATCCTCAAAGGAGTTATGGGATGACAATTGTAAGAGATTTGGTTTGACAAACAGACCTCTTTTATATCAATTGCAACATGATATTATTAATCTGAGATAGGGAACACAAGTTGTAGCAATATATTTTAACAAATTAAAAGGGTTACGGGATGAATTGCAAAATTTAAGTGGTGTTTCCCAATGTGTTTATGGTGGCTTGAATCAGTGTACTTGCAAAAAGACTGGTCACTTGGTTGAAAGTTATTTTGAAAAGATTAGGTTTCCAAATTGGTGCAAGCAAACAAACACTTGTAAGTTTAGCCATGGGAGAAAATGTATGAATAAAATCTATGCCCTCAATTTGTGTAAAACCTTTTGCAACCAATCTAGCTTTAAAACACTTAATAGTCCATCAAACCATTAAGTGTTTTAAAGCTAGATTGGTTGCAATAGTTTTTACACAAATTGAGGGCATAGATTTTATTCATACATTTTCTCCTGTGGCTAAATTTACAACTATCCATTTGCTTCTTGCTATTTCTTCAATTAGAAATTGGCATGTATATCAACTCGATGTCAATAATGCTTTTTTACGTGGATTCATTGATGAAGAGATTTATATAAACTCCTGTAATGGTAATTCTCAAGCAAAGCTTGGACAAGTTTGCAAGCTTGTGAGATCAATTTATGGTCTTAAACAAGTTTCTAGATAGTAGAACAAAGAATTTACCAATTTTATTTGTTCGTTGGGATTCAATCAATCAGAAGCAAATCATTCTTTGTTCACTTAGCAAAACATAATGGATTTCTAGCCATTTTAATATACAAAGATGATGTTTTGATTGCAGAAGACAGTTTGTCATATATTTCACTTGTTAAAGCAGCCATAGATCAAGCATTTACCATCAAAGATTTTAGTGATGTGACATTTTTCTTGGGACTAGAAATTTGTAAGACTTCCAAATGTTTTTATTCGCATCAGCAAAAATTTCTTCTTAATATTCTTCAAGATATTAGTATAGGAGCTTGTGAACCACAGTCACATCCATTTCCTTTGAATTTGCATTTAGATTGTGGTTCTGGAGATTAATTTATTGAATGTTACATGGCGAGATATATCATTTTCAGTGTAACAATTAAGTCAATTTATTGCTAGAACTCAGTCCATTCATCTTGATGTAGCTTTTCATGTGTTACGCTACTTGAAAGGCACATTTAGATATGGTCTTTTCTATTGTAATGAGGCTTCTTTTTCTTTGGTTGGATATTCTAATGCTGATTGGGGTTCTTTTGTAATTGATCGTAAATCATTATCGGGATATTATGTTTTTCATGGATCTTCCTTTCTTTCTTGGAAGACTAAAAAGCAAAACACTGTTTCAACCTCATCTATTAAAGAAAAATATTGGAACCATGCTTTTATAGTAATAGAGTTGCATTGGATCTTTTATTTGTTGAAGCATTTGCAAGTGGATATAGTGTCATCGGTTGATCTTTTTGTTGACAATGAATCTGCTTGTCAGCTTATGGAAAATTCAGTTTTTCAGAGTCGTACAAAACATTTAGATGTGAATGTCCACTTTCTCACACATCATACTTTATTGGTTCATTTGGTCAAGTTGCTGGATGTCCACTTTCTCACACATCATACTTCAACTGGTTTTCTCAAGCTACAACATATTGGTTCATCTGGTCAAGTTGCTGATATCATGACCAAATCCATATCCACTTTGCATTTGCAAACCTTTTTATCCAAATTAGGTCTCGAAGACTTTCCAACTTTTTCTTTTGGTGTACGTGTGTGTGTTTGTGGGGGGTGGGGGGGGGGGTGGGGGTGTTGTTGTTAGTGCTGAGATTATTACTTATTTTATTTTACTTAGTCTTAGTTGCTTTTAGTAAGTACATGTGTCATATAAATAGTGGCTTACTGTATCAGTATAAATACTCTCTTCTGTAACTCTTTTAGGATGAATAATAGACAACCTCCTTCAGAACAATTTTTTTCTCTCTTATTCAACAATTAAAGGTTTTTTTTTCCTAAATTAGATAAAACTATTAGTAAAGGTAATAGTTATAACACAAGTTTAACACTACATCATTTATTTAAAATATATAGACATCGGTTTCGAAAACATTCTCATCAAAATGTTAGGCTAAAATTATTACAAATAATTTTGCAACCCACTTATTATATCATCTTATACCATATGAAATATATTCAAAATTTAAGATTATATATTATTAAAACTAGTAGACGATGCACCCACATTGTGGGTGTAAAAATTAAATAAGAAAATAAACTTCTACAATGGACTACATAGTTGAAGTTAATTATATACAAGATTGGTAGACAAGGGAAGAAACTAAAAACATTGCATAAATTGCATAAAAATACATGAAAGAGAAATCAAGAGAGTAATGAAATAATACTCTACTACACTGTAAATATTTATTACAAAGTTTATGACAAATGAATTGTAATCGCAATTATTTTGCTTCATCGAAGATGTAGCCATATACCTATAAAACAAATGAGATGTTAGAAAGATAATTTATTTAATCAGATTATATTTCTGTGTATACGCTTAAGTAACTTGGTAATTAATTTATTGAACTCCTTGTATAACAGCTCATTTGCAAAAGTTTTGGCCTTGAAGAACTGCATATTAAATGAAATATAATGGAGTAAATGAAATAAAGAGTTTATACTTATTAAATTGAAAAAAATTGTAGTAAGACGGATTTAAAACCTTAGTAAGATAGAATTTGATATATGTAATAACTTTTGCTCTGCGAAATGAAAGAAGCAACATATTTAAATTAAATAAAAGCTAACATATAAAGGGGATGATGTTTGTTAATATCATACTACAACAACAATCGTATATGATAATCATAATTAGATTTATCTTACCTATCATATTTCACATTTTGCTCGTGTTGTACTTAATGATTAAGCCCATCTTCATATCTGCAAGTAATTGACAATATAATGAAAAGGAAATCATACTTTTGCACGTAATTAGCAACGTAATATTTGAAAATTATACAGTGGAAGTTACGAACTTTGTTTATATAGTGGTATATTACTTGTGTTGTTGAAGCTTTCCAATTTCTTATTTTATCATCTAAATGAATGTTCTTTTGCCAATTTTAATAGAGAATGCCTGACAAAAACTATAGATCCTCAAATAATTTGTCTGCAGGAGGAAAAGACTTATCTAATCAGTAAAATTTCATACCTTCTTAGAATTGTAAAGTCTTAATCCAAAAAGGAGAAATATGTAATAAAAAGAAAATATACGTGATAGATATAGATACCGTATAAGGGGATTGTTGGGGACATATTGTGAAAATATCTAAATTAGTCAACTAAGCATCAAAAGGAATTACATAATTTAATGTGAATGAAATAAACGTGGGATAAATTATACTTCATTATTCCCTCAAATGGGTATGAAGACGAATAAGAAAATTCTCACTTAAATTATAAAGATGATCAAATAATAATATTAGAGATATTGATAAATTACTATATAAAACTATATGATAAAAACATATGACAAATGAAAGGGTTTAGACTTAAATTATATAGATGATGATTCTTTTCTTTAGTCGATATTCTTAAATGTAATGATAAGTTTATTTCCTTAAATAAAATGATCAAATAATAATATTAGAAATATTGATAAATTACTATATAAAACTATATAATAAAAATATGCGATGAATGAAAGGATTATAACTTAAATTATATAGATAATTCTTAACATCTACCAATATGTAAAAATATACTTAATCATTAAGAATAGAGATGAGATACACATTTGTGGATTAGAAGCCATGCACCACCAAGCATGTGCTAAAGAATAAAAATACATAAATAAATGAAGGGAAACCTGATCAACGTGACCTATGTTCAGATGAGCTTTCTTTTTTTATTTTTAAATAATTTTCTAATACTTTTGTTCGGGTGCTGATATTGTGTGGATCTTTGTCCCTTTGTACAGGCAGCGTTCAAATTGACCTGCGCAATCCACTCTGGTACTGTTGAGAGTAATTAAAAGTGTAGATCATATATGTTCTGCTTGGTTAAGCGTGCAATACCATCATTATGTTAAACGTTGCATTGTGTGTACGTACCATATACATATAAATATATAGTAAAATTTGAAACCATTCAATACTGGTGGATGATGCATCTGTATTGTGCGTGTGGAGAGAAAAAAAAAAAAAAAAAAAGGAAGCAAAGGATGGAGGAGGGAGATGAGTACTTTTGGAGAACGATTTGTTACAGAAAGTAATGAGTAAGTAGAGAGTAAAATAAAAAAATTATAAAATAAATAAGGTAATTATATGCATAATTACAAAGATGAACGACTTAATTTTGTCATTGTACAATACAGAAACTTCATTTTATGTAATTAAGTATACTTGTACATCTATTTAAAAAAGTCACTAAACTTTCAAACGATTCAAGTCAAATCACCTAAAAGCTTCAATTTCAAGTAATATTAATATTCCTAAATTTTAAGTTAGCCTTATTAAAAGACCGTACCCTTATATGAGTAAAGAAGTTGGTAAAAAGATAGCAAAGTGAGTTTTTGTGCCATGCATAAACTTGAGGCTTTATTTGTTATTAGCAAGAATGTACTTGTTATGTGTATATAAAAATTAAGTAGAAGGATAAAAAATAATTAAAAAAAAATAAAAGAATTATTTAATTAACATTAATGAATTTGGGGAAAAAATATTATGCATAATGAATATTAAAATGTTTTTAAAAAATAATAGATATACAATTATAATTTTACATTATATATGTATTTGTTAAATTTAAAAAAAATAATCACATTACATTTGTTTTGTTAAAGATGTCACCATATACATAACAATACAATCTATGTGATTTGATTATTCAATTTATATATAACAATGTAAAACTTTTTAGTATAATCTAATTGTTTAGTACAAGCGCACAATCATTGTGTGCATGGACCATAACATTATACAAATTAACTAAAAAGGAAAAATTGCAGTCAGTAATGCATGCTAATGAATTAGGTATAAAAATAATTTTAAGTTCATATCCTATTATAATCCCTCACTGTGCTTTATTATTATTTACAGAGAGGAAAAGTTTTATAGATAAAAACTGTATTCTTTTTGTTAAATTTCAATAAGATCCTTCAGTAAAATATTTACGGGTTACTTGTACTATATTTTAATATAGTATTGAAAAGCATTTAAGTGATTTTAAAGAATGTTAAGGATATGGAGTCCAAACTCGAAGTATTTTCTTAATAATATATACATGTAAAAATATAAGAATTTTAAATTGACAGGTGTCTAATTATATAAACACGAATAAAATGCAGATAAGACAACTCTCAAATAATTTCCAAAAATTAATTGTAAGATTAAAGAAGAAATAATATCAGTAAAGAAAAGTGCGAATTAAAGAAAACAACATAAGCAACAAACTCTTGATACAATGAAGAATGCTTTGTTTGTGGTGCATGAGAGTAGGCTGTGATGTTGCATTAGGTCGGCAATGCATGTGAACAGTATGGTTATAAATTACCTGAGAATGGAAAGAATCTCTCATAAAGAAAAGTGGGGAGAGAGAGAGAGACTCCGACACCAAAAATGTGGCCTCCTTGTTTGGTGGCTGCCGGACTTGAAAAGAAGTAGGGCCCTATGCTACCCCCCATAATTTCACCACCTCATCACATTCCGTCCTTATCTATAGTGTGAATTAATTAAATCCTCCATGAATAAGCTAATTTAGGAGGGGGGAAAAAAGCAAAAAAAGTAATGGTGATAAGTCAATGTATTAACATCTTCATATGTAGTGACACTTTTTTTCCCCTAATTAAATTTATGTATCAGTATTCTTGGATATAATTATATAAGTCCAATTTAAATTCTCTTGATCTAATTTGTGAAAAAGTTATAGATCACAAAAAATTAACTAGAAAGATGGATCTTGGTAACTAGCATTGGAGATGTGAAAGTCAATAGTATGGTAAGTTCATCACATATACACGACGAATTTGAAGTTTCAATTATCGACAAAACAATTAGGTCTATTTGGATTATCGGACTTTTATCAGTATTGTATTTGTATCTGATTTGTATGTATAACTTGTCTGCATAATTCTATACCTATTTGTTTGATTTGTTTATGAGTTAAATTGTCAGATTTTTATTGATATTTATTTCTTGATAAATATTTGTTTAAAAATTATAAAAATATAATACAAAAATATTCAAAATATGATGAAACAAGCACACACCAATGTTTAAGTTTAAGTGCAAAAGGGTTACGTACTTTTAATGTTGAAAATAAATAATAAACATTACATATTATGGTATATAAAGATGATTTAACATTTTAGTTATGCAAATAAGGGACAAATGTTACAAAAATTTGCCAATTTGAATGATCATGTTTTGAACATCGTAGAAGTATAAGTTGTTTTTATGCAGCATCTTGAATAACATTCATTTTATATTTGTATCGGTAAAACATCAAGAATTACATTTTTATGATGTAAGATTGAACTTGGAATACCCCAATTAATTATTCAAAGATTTTTCTTTAACAATAAGCAAGCTTTCTATCTGGTACTTAGAAATGAAAATAAGCCTAAAAATTTGAGAGGGGAAAAAAGGAACCAAATTGGTGCGCATATGATTGGGTCTATCAAATCGAAAATTACTAGTTACTCCACCAAACAAAAGGGCATAAAATTACTAACCGCAATTAAAGCTTAATCTTATATAAAAAAAAAAAAAAAACTATCCAACCCCATCACACATTACAACACAAAATATTCATTTTGATAGGTGGGACTTTAAAGAGTTATTATTCAATTCCAGTACATTTTAAAAGCCTAATTTATTGCAACATGATTATAGTATGTTTGCTGTGGCACGTGAGACGTGAGAGAAAGGAAAGGGAAGACATATATAAGTTTATATTTATATATTTGCGCAATAGAGTGGTTTCATTTGGTACTAAATTTAAAACCTAGAAGTGGATTATTCTAATAAAACATGATTAGATTCGGGATCGAAAACACTTGGGGAAGATGATTGCAAAGGACATTCTGTTCTGAAGACTGCATGTGTTAAGAGAATCTGACTCCCATCATCCCCCCATTCCCCCACCCTCAACATAATAAACAAAAACAAACAACAACCCTCCTTCATCAGTTCAACAGCTTTGCTTTTTCATTGTCATTATTCTACATGCATCATGAGCCCAAGACCGCAGACAAGTTTCTATGTATGTCCTATCCATCACCCCCCTTTCTCTCTCTCTTTCTTTTTCTTTCTTTTTTTAATGTTTAAGTACTAAACAATCAAGACTTCTTCTTCTTCTTTTTTTAAAGTTCTTTATATAATATTCATATATAATAATAAATAGTGTGGACAGTAAACCAAAAAGCTGGGATTCTCTCTTACTCACCCTGCGTCATCAAATGCAAAATCAAGGGATAATATGGGTGATATCTTTTTGGCATGCTCAATATTTAAGCCTTTGATATAGGATTTCGTCAGAATCCCATAGTGGTTGAGGTGGGTCTGTTTGTTTTTATCAATTTTGACCATTTTAATATCATATATTTATCTTTTTTAAATAGATATTTATCCAAAAATAAATATTGATGAAAATTAATAGTTTTACTCATAAATTATCCAAAACAGATATAATATAAATATAAATCAAATTTAGATTCAATACAAATAAAAATCTGATAATCCAAATAGAATCTATACTCTAATGATATCTACATCAGTTTCTTAATTTGATGGATTGGATTTAATTTCACACTTCTTTAGTAAAGGTAATAATATATAAAAACCCAAGTGAGAATTTATACGTAAAATATGCTAAAGTTTAATAATATTATTTTAGATATAAGCCTTATATCTAAGGTATAAGGATGATGGTTCATAAGATAGATATTTCAAGTTGCGGATATGTTATATACCAAGTATATGAATATGATTAGTAGGGATATTTTGGAGAAAAAAAATATAAGACATCAAATACATATTCCGGATTCGTATGTGGTACGAACATAGACGGGTTGGCAGCGTGTACCAAACATCACATACCATAGATCCTATTTCGTACGAGCTTTTCATGGATGACCAAATTCATCATATTATTTTTCCTTTTCATTTCTTTGTTTTTTTTTTTTGACATATATTATTTGTGATATTACCTGGGAAATTTCATAATTTGGCGTGCTCAGCATCCTCACTGTGCCAGTTTATTCTTTTGTGAGACCATTCTCATTTTTAATTGGCTAAAAGGCAAAAATGGTTTCCATCTTTTCTTTGTTTTATTTTATGAATTCGTTATATTCCTTAAACAAGAAGAATGAGGGTAATTTCCCAAATCCATCACTTGATCGTGGACTATATATCTAAATTGTTCTTCTGCATATAAATACATAATTCATCTTTAACAAATTTTATAATACTCAAAACTTGAATTATGTTGTCTTCGAATCTCACAATGGAGCATATTTTCAATTGAATCATGGATGATTTGAAATATCGTATATAAAATTGCGAGAACGCAGAGGTACGAATGTCGGGTATGTGATGGACGATGGTATCTGTGTCATCAAATGGTTTCATGATGTGTTTCACAGACCCTATGGGCCCCTGGCTTTCTCCATTATTCTCTCATGCCATGTATGCCAATTATTCAATTTGTTTTCAATCTCACTCTGTTGTGTAATACGACCTTTGGAGGAAAAATACAAATAAAGATGTCTCTAGTCTTTAAATAATGCGGTCTTTATTTCAAATGCATCTACAATTAAATTTAATGGCTGTTTATCTGAATTCTGACTCCTAATGTAACTACTTGATGAATCAATCAAATTGAGATAGGGAAGTATAAATTTATTGGTAACTTATTTATTTATTTTTTTCAGTACATCAAGCGCCATTTGGCCGTTATATATATAATCATAATCCTAAGATCGACGTCCCTAAATATTGAGGGTTTTATGGGTTAATTTTTCAGTTACTTACACACTGCTTTTTCAGTTACAATGAGTATTTCAATTTGAATGGGTTGATCATCTATTTGGATACAAAATATATCAAATTTATTAGGCATTTGTTCATTTACTTTCTCTAAAGAAGGACAATGCATCTTAACTTTGAAGTTTTTATGATATTTCATGTGGGACTTACTGGCAGCTTTCCTAAAATTGTCATGTTTCGCATGTACGCAATTCATGATAAGTATCCCAATTATGTTAATTAATGACCACATGGACACGCACAGAAGATTATAAAACCTAACAAAAGATACAATTTAACTATTAAAATACATATAAAACCAATCAGTTTACGATCCATCAGTTTCCACTTATCTCAAAGCTAACCCATATCTTGCATCTAGAGTTGCGCCTAACTTGGATCCGATCCGAGCATGGAGACACACTCACCCCGTACACCTTAAGCATCCTGTTTCTTCTATGGTTTCTTGTGAAAAAGCCTCAAAGGAGAAAGCTATGCACCTCCGTGAGAACGAACCTTCATTCCTCCTAGTCACACTCACACAGCAATAAACGTGGCATGAAGCAAGTTATCATTTGTTGATCACAATAATTATGATTTATGTATACTATGATGCAAATGCACACTCATGAATGCAAAAACCTACTACAAAATTGCATGGCTCGTTGAGGAATGGAATAACGCAACATTAGAAATTTCTAAGGATCGAATCAAAATATGATTGTCAGAATCTTAATTTGACTCCTACGATTTTACAATCCTATAGGGTATTTCCTACTTAAATTCTATTAAGGATTTTTTCCCCATGTAAAAATATGATGGTATGATAGATCCCGATTTAAAATCTTAAAATTGGTACGATCCCGATTTTATATTTGAATATGTGATTTTACATAAATATATGTTCGTTTGGATTTGGCCAAAATAATATATATTCGTTTAGACCTAATACTGTGGATTTTAGACTAGCTCATAATTTTTATTAATGTGACCAATAATAATTCAATAAATATTTTTTTAATATTTTTAATAGGCTTTAATTGGATATTTAATTACTTTTCATTTATGTCTTTTAATGACATTTTTTTCAGTTATCATTCAAAAGAATATTTTTTGTTTGTAATTAATATCATTTAATAGGATGTCTCTTTTAGTCTTTTTTCTTTTTAGTAGTTTCAAGCTTGCCTATAAATGGATTTCCTAGGGTAAAGAAAAAAGTCAGTTATCATTTTTCAGTGAAATTATATAGAGCTGTCATTGCTTTTTTCCTCAAATCTTGAAATTAAATTACATTTCAATTTTTTATGCCAACAACCTAGGAATTCTCAGAATCAATAGATGTTGAAGATCACAAGCCGAGTATTTTTGTGTGAATCAACGTCTTGCAATAAATCCCTAATTAATCTGCTGCGTCATTTGGTATTAGAGTTGTGTTCACTTTGGGATTGTCATGGTGCCTTGCAAACAAACCAATCAATGATGTGTGGACGACATCTATGAACGCGATAGACATGCTTATCCATTGGAGATGTAGAACAAATTTTATACGAACATGACAATTGGAAGGAATGATTGTCTTGTTATCATTGATGATCTCTAAATATGTTGTTGAGAAATTACGTTTAACTATAGTAGACCATTTGTGTCCATATGATGTGATTCGTAACAATCAACCAATTTAAGTAACAAAACAAGCAACATATCTTTTTCTTTAGGGATAAATTATAAAGATTTAATTTTATGTGATATCGCACATATGGATGATTGTCACATACACTTGGGCCAACCATGGATATCTTATCGTGATGTAAGTCACAATCATATTAACAATTATTATTGCTTTAATATGGGAAAAAATTCGTCTTGGTACCTATGACAAAGGAATATGTGCTACCAGAGATAGAATCGTTAACGGGTCGAGTGAAAGATTGGTTGGATGAAAAATTTGAGGTTGATGTTATAAAAAAAGTTAAAGAGAATATAGATGAAGATATTTTTTATACTGGTGTTGTTGAACAGGAGATTGTGACTATAGATGGTAAGGAAACAATGATGGATAAGGAGATTGTTGAAGAAATTGCAATTCCAACAATAGCAAGTTATATTATGGCAGAGTTTCACAATGTATTTTCTATTGATTTCCTAGATGGACTGCCTCCGTCACTTAATATTAAACATTAGATTGATCTTGAACATGGAGCATAACATAAAGAGTTATTTGCTAAGGGTTTAATTTGGAAGAGCCTATGCTCTTGTGAGCCTTTATAATACCTAATAAGAAAGAGCCATGGCATTTGTGCATGGTTAACTCCAAGCAATTCTTGCATGACAAAATGAAAAATTGAGGGTGAATTTTTTCAAACCCGAGGGAATAATGCGGTCAACAATGATTCAATCAATATATTTTCAATATCTTTTAATAGGCTTTAATTGGATATTTAATTACTTTCCATTCATGTCTTTTAATAACTTTTTTTTTTTTCAGTTATCATTCAAAAGAATATCTTTTGGATGAAATTTAATATTATTTAATGGGATGTCTTTTTTAATCTTTGTTTCCTTTTTAGCAGTTTCAAGCTTGCCTATAAATGAAATTTAATATTATTTAATGGGATGTCTTTTTTAATCTTTGTTTCCTTTTTAGCAGTTTCAAGCTTGCCTATAAATGCATGCCCAGGGCAATGAAAAAAGTCAGTTATCATTTTTCAATAAAATTATATAGAGCACTTTTCCCTAAATCTCAAAATTACATTATATATCTATTTTTTATGCCAACGACTTAGGAATTCTTATAATTAATAGGTGTTAAAGATAACAAGCTGGGTATTTGTGCGCGAATCAACGTCTTGCGATAAATCCCTAATTAATCCGCTGCATCACTTATAGATTTAACCAACCCGTTATTCTTATTTTATGTAAGGCTAAAGCACATTTCCATCTTTTGAAGTTATGTAAATGTTATTAATAGCGGTATCAATAACGATTTTGACAATGATAATGCCAAAAATGATGATGAGGGTGATAAGGAAAATGCTTGTGATTTTGATGATGACAAGATAACTAAAGTTTATTTATATATTTTATTGTAATAATATATGCTATAATATTTGCAAAGCAATTTATGCATGATTATTTGTATTAAAGCTAATATTATGCCATGATTAATTATAAATTTCGTTATTTCAATTTTTAAGGGTTATTGTAATTATACTAACAATTTTCAAAAAATAGTTTACTTGGATAATCTTCGATTTTAGTTCTTCTAGTCTTAGAATTGTCTTCATCAAGTCAAAACAATTTTCTTTTTCTTTTGGGACTAGTCTATTCTTAGTCCTGAGAAGCCTTGAAGAAGCTAAGGCTCCCAATACTTGACAATTATTATTATGCTTATTTATTTCTTAAGTTCTTTATTATCTTATCTTGTGATATTTTTATCTTTTATAAACTACATGATCATATTCATGCATGGCTAATAAGTTGTTATCCAAATAAAAATGAATTTTTTGATGAAAGAATAAAATTTGATCAAAGTTTTTCCAAAGACTTAGAAAAATATTTTCAAATAAATCTCTTTTAAAAGTTTATGTAAACTCATCATGAAATTTCAAACTATTAATAAATGAAGTTCTTTAAAGTCTAAAGATATTTCCTTTTTAAATAGCAAAAGAAGTCTTGATACATAGAGAATAACTTGGTACCATTTTTTACCAACTTTCTAAACCAAAAGCTAAATAAGTTTTCAAGAAAATCAACTTACAAGGAAAATGAAAATAAATTTTCAAAGAATAAACTCATTAAGTACTACTAAAGAAAACTTTTGGAAACTCTATTTTTAATTTCCTAGAAATAAATTTTGTAGATAAAAAAAGACCAAACTTTATTTTCAACTCACTTCTGATAAACTAAAGTCAAAATATAGTATATTAGATTTTGATTATCCAAAAATTTTGTGAGTTACTTCACCCACATAAAGTAAGGTCTAACAAATCCAAATTTTTCCAAAACACTAGAAATGTTTGTTTTAAGAAAATAAATTAAATAAGATAACACCTATAGCTTCATGCATAATTTATGAGTCTATTTATATACATAAGGAATCCATTTCAAAAATATACATATTTGAGTTTTACTTAAACAAACCTTAGTAAAGGAAAGATTAGATAATATTGTTTTTCAAGAATGGAATTTTCGTATTAGATCTATACCCTTATAATTTGAGACTCAAATGACCTATTATAGTAAAGGTAACCTTAGAAATGGATAGATCTTTTCGAGCAGGTAGAAAACGACACATAATATGCGAAATTTCGAGTTAAAATGAGCAAGTTATGGCTATTTAAATTGGAACTTCCTACAATCTGATTTTTACCACAATTTCGAGTTAGATTTAGAATCTTCAAAATAGAAATTCTAAGAAAGACTCATTTTGGGTATTTCATCTTATTTAGGTGAAAAAGGAATCGATATCACCTTCTTGGAAGATTATTTCGACTAGGAGCGATCATCATGGAGTGAGTTAATCCCTTACTAATTACGTTTCCTTGATTTTGCTTGTAAGTAGTAGCACTAGAGAGTAAGGAAAAAAGATAAATGAGTAAATGTTGTGTGATTTGAATTCATGATTGAATGATATGGTTGTTGAATAAAAGCTAAGTATATCGAAAGAGGAATGGATGAATAGCTTATGTTTTCTTGCAAATGGTATGATAAATATTGTTTTGGTCACCTTTAACTTAAACTAGACGATAATTGAATAAACCACTATTAAAAACGATTCTTTCATAACATATTATGAGTCATAATTATTTTTCGCTACTATTCTTCGTATGGGGAAACGACGAGTCGTAGTGGTGGCTAGTAGGAGCCGGAAAGTCTACATAGGTAAGTAGAAGCCAGTAAGACTGCAACTATTGATGGTCGTATGGGCCGATAACCAACCAACCCTCGACATGGAGGGTGTAAAATCCATGCTACACATGGTTTCCAGTTAATCGTGTGTACTTTATTTTCTCATGTGATTGATACATTCCCATATGATTGTCTAAAATATTTATATGTTTTATGGAAATGTTTTGAAGATGGGAGTTATCTCACTAAGCTTGTTTTGCTTATACCCCTATAGCTTTTTATTACAGTTTGATTACTTGTGGTTGGCACCAAGGAGCCCCTTTTGTCAGGTATGAGCGAAGGCTATTAGGAGTTTTTGGAAGAAGTTTATATATTTAGTTTTGGATGTAGACTTCTAAGAGAAATCTCTATAGTAGACTTATGTTATATTCAATTATGCTTTGAAGATGACTTAGTTTAAGCAAGGCTTTTAGAACCGAGGAATGCCCTTAAGAAGTTATAAGAAACTTTTATCTTAATAATTATTACATGTTTACCTTTATAAGTTCTTACATGCTTTTATTATCTGCTTAAACGTAATACCCCTTTGAGTCTCCTACTATATATCTTGGAAGCATGCCTTGCATGTGATATTGAATCTCATGCGTGACTAAGGTTGTCATTCATTAGCTTTAATATTATATGCAGTGGACTGCCACGTTTAGGGTACCCTTCGGGGCATGACAGTTTACCTAATTACGAATTTTGCAAGATTTTATGGAATGAAAACATTGTTTAATCTATATTTTGAAACCTTTCCTTGTTTTAGGATTATACTTTGATAAATTTCATTTATCCTTGTCAAAATTAGGTCTTTATTACATGTATTCCCTAGGACTCCTATTTTTACATTAAAAAACTCATTTTGGCAGTTGGAATAGATGTTTAAATAGAGGTCATTTCCAAATCCGAAATTTGAAATTTATATTTGGGATTGTTTCTTTTGTAAAACTCATTTAATATTTCTAAAACTAACTCCTAATCAAACCTACTTCTTAAGGCTTCCATTTCTTTAATAAAAACTTGTTTTGGGTTGAAAAATAAGTGTTTACATATCATGCTTTCCTAATTATGAATTTTAAGTTTGTTGTTGGGATTGAAAAATAATGCTAACATAACTTTTGTAAACTTTTCTTGTTTCGAAAATATTCCTTAGTGCTTTACTCATCAAAACTACTCATTTATAATACGTATTCCCTAAGACTTTTATTTTTAATGTAAAATACTTATTTTGAAGTTGAAAAATAACTTTTCTAAATAGGGTTCATTTTAGATCCGAATTTTCAAAAATTATTTTTGCTGAAACTAAAATAGATCTTAAGCTTTCTAATATTTTTCTACTATTACCATGCTACTACAAGTCCTTTATGTACATAAAACAAAAACCTAAGGCATTTATGTACTCAAAACAACTAGATTTAGTTTATTAGTCATAAATGCAAATGCACTATGATCATTATGTAGATAAGGTTAAATGATGAATACATGCACAAAACATTAATAATAACAACATAACTAAAAAATAAAGCATAATAATAGCAAAAACAACTTGAATAACAAGATTTATAACATTGTGATAACAATGATCTCATATTCAAGTATTTCCACATCCCTAGCATAAAGATCATAGGGATTTTGAGTGGAATCACACATGTATGATCTTGCAATTACATGTTTTTAAAGTGATAGGATGTATATCAATTACCTATTGAGTGTTTGGAACAAGAAACTTGAAGAAAGATATAATGTGTGTGTGTGTATGAGGGAGGTCACGGCAACTAGAGGAGAGGAGGAGAGGAAAGAAAAAAAATTACAAGAGTTTGTTTAGATGAAAAGTGAGAAAGTGAAATGAAGTTGGTATAAAGGGGTATTTATAGAAAAGTGGATTAGGGTTTGTGTGTTAAATAAATTGAAGAAAATAAAACAAATTGAGGGAGGAAAAAAGAGGGAGGGGCGGCGGTTTGGTAAAGGGAGAGAGATAGATGTTTGATATTTGTTTTGTGTAATAAATTCAAATTTAAAAGTAATTTAAGTAATAAAATGTATTGAAAAAGTAAATGTAAGGAAAATAACGTAATATTGAAAGAATAGGTTGTGAGAACGTGAGAATAGGGTATGGGTGGTTGTACTTGTGAATAGTATGATTAGAAATCAAAAAGTAGATTAGACAATTAAAGTACTAGTAGTAATGAAAATACGATAAAAATGCTATAAATATAATTATGACTTTTATAAATTGAAAAATTATATAACTGATATATTTGGAAATCTTATGAAATTATGAATCTAACAGTACTAATAACATATTTTTCAGTATCTCGATCCCCGGGACATGCTTTTTAAAGTCTGCATCCAATCGAGTTTGAAATGGGTCGAAAAATCACTAATCTGATATTTTTAATCATCCTAATATTATTACGAACCAATCTATACTCTCCACTCATATTTTGACTTCTTAGTTCAAGAACACGGGGTTGCTGGATCTTATCTACTAGGGTTTTCTAGGGATTTGTTGACTTAAAGTTTCCAGTTGACTTTCTAGTTTAGAGTCTAAACTTGATATTACCTTAAAAATTAGGGGTTTACAGGATGCAATCCTAGAGATAGGATGACATGATTCTTCGAGCTTAGGGTAAAACCAAATGCGGTAATTCTGGACCGATGAAGCCATCTAAGGATTTTTAATTAAGAAGAAATTTCAATTAATCAACCAAGGACAAGATTCGAGTAGTCTCAAGAGACATATTGGATTACATTAAGAGTCTTTTCCATTGAAGAAAATCAACAATAATATTAGAATAATCTTTTGTGCATGCACATATCATCTAGCGAAGATTCAAGATCTAAAAAATTTTTGCAATTTAGAATATCTTTTGGTTTACTTATGTTCTTCTAATTTTAGCAATAGTATCATATACTTTGCTTAATCAATCTCTTTTGTAGGTTGAACAATAGAAGAATAGTAATTATTAGCATTCATTAGTCCCTGTAGGATTGATACTTGTGCTCTAAATCTATGTTACTATCGTCAATAGGTATAATTGCTTTTAAGTATGGCTATAGCATGATTTAGGCATAAGTTTTAACTTGTTATTATTGAGCTTATGTGTTCAACGTATAATTTTGATGAGGAAATTAGCAACATAATTAACCATTCGATAGTGTTAAAGTTGCACTTAATTTGTTAAAGAAGATTGTTGAGTAATATATGCAATATATGCTTATACTTGTGTTTTTGTGTGCTGGAGTTTTCCTATAGAATGTGCAAGTGAAAAGCACCAGTGAGCCAGCACATACTAAATCTCTAGGGGCACTAATTAAAAGAGATTGTAGCAAAGATCACGAGTGTGATTCATGCACTGGCAAGTCAATGGGTTTTAGACCGGTAAGCTAGTGCGCTAAAAACCAGCTATTGGGAGTTTTTGCATCCAATTGTTGGAAAAAACTTAGAGGGTAATGGCTAGGCTTTAGAAGATGTTGGTGATTGTTAGAGTTAGTAAGAACATATATTTTGCAAGCTTAATCGTTGTAAACACTCTCCATTCATTAATTGGGATTTGAGTTAATTTGAGAGAGAAAGAGAAAAGTATAATGCCCTTTGTCTTTTAATTGCTATAATTTGTAACAACACTATACTTAGTTTGTTTGAGTGTTTCAAGTGAAGTCTTGAGTTGAGTTTATAGTGCTTGAGATTGTAAAGATTCAACTCAAGCATTTGTGTTGTTGTTGTAGTGTTAAAATCCTCTATTGAAGCAAATTGTTTGTTATGAATGAAAGTGTGAAGTCCTCCTTAAGTGAGGCATTAGTCTGCTCCGTGGGGACTAAGGAGCAAATAGAAATTCACATGATATCACAGTGCAAACTTTCCTTTCCCTATCTCTCTTTATTATTGTTATTGTTCATGAATTAGCTTCAAGTTTTGAAAAAGAATCAAAATTAGGCATAATCCAAGTGTTGCTAGTAGTCAATTATTGATTTTGTTTGCTATATGATCAATACCAAGTTTGAAGCACTGTTGTCAGGAACTAGTGATATTAAGAAAGTGGTTATTTTATTGATGCAACCACTCTCTTACTTTTTATTGATTCTTTCTCTTCTCTATTTTTGATGAAAAGGATTCTAACTTCTTTTACTTTTTCTTCATATTTATATAAGAAGGGGTGATCCCAAAGAGTTACTAGAATATAGCTTTGAGATCGAACATACTTTTTGATGCTTGTAAGGAACAAAGAGAAGAACTTGTGCTTTATAAAGAGCTATCATAGAAGAAAACAACAACATCAACGAGACGATAACCATGTCAGAGTACTCCCATCTCGCTCCTAATAGAATACAATCTATTATTGTTCGGCCCCTTTTGTAGCAACCAACAATTTTGAGATCAAATCAAACATTATTCATATAGTGCAACAGTCGGTGCAATTTGATGGTCTTTAGAATGAGTATCCAAATACCTATCTTCGAAATCTTGCTGAAATATGTGATACTTTTAAGATTAAAGGTGCAACTAAAGATGTAATAAAACTAAGACATTTCTTTTTTCTTTGTGAGGTAAGGTGAAGCAATGGCTCAATTTTCTTTCAAAGGATTCGCTCACTACATGGCATTTTATGGTAGAGAAATTTTTTGACAGATATTGTCCACCTGTTAAGACCACCAAATTAAGGTATGATATTTCCTCTTGCTCTCAACATGAATTCAAGATTCTCTATGATACTTAGAGAGATTTAAAGAACTTTAAAGGAAGTTTCCATACCACAATATTCCCCCATGGCTTCATGTTCAAACCTTCTATAATGGTTTGAACTACACTACATGCTAGATGATTGATGCAACTACTAGCAAGAGCTTGAATAGCAAAAAGTCAGAGGAATGCATGAATCTCTTTGAAGAGATAGCCACCAACAATTACCATGTTCAAATTCACGAGGTAAGTAAAAAGTTGTTGGTGTTTATGATGTTGATTTTTTTTACCCCCCTTGCTGCTTAATTTGAGGTTTTGAATAAGAAGATCGATGGGTTAACACTCCAGCAACTCAATTTTGTAGACCATGTTGCTAATGTTATAGGATTGGAGTAGTTAAAGTAGGTATACTATCTTAGAAACACAACAATGCAACAAAACAACCCCTATAGCAACACCTATAATATAGGGTGGAGAAATCATCCAAACTTCTCTTTGAGCAATCAATCTGCCCATAGATGGAATCCCTCTCCACCAGAATTTCAAAGAATTTAACCTCAAGCGAAGCTAAATTTGGAGGAATTGGTGACTACATTCATTCAATCATCTAAGGTTCATCACCAATCCACTGAGACAGCCTTGAAAAATCAAGAAGCTATCTTATGAAACCATGAGGCTACCTGTCGCAATTTGGAGAATCAAATTGGGTAAATTTCCAAAATTCTCTCAAAGATACCGCAAGGCTTCCTTCTAGGTAATACCACGCCTAATCCTAGGGAACAAGTAAAGGTGTTTACCTTAAGAACTGGCACAGAGCTACAAGAGGCTGACAAAGGAAAGAAACCAAAGGTGGTAGTTAAGAAAAGGGAGGCCAACTTAGCTAGTGAGAAGAAGAAGGAAGAAAGTGACAAACCACCACCAATCAAGCATACTGCTCTCCCATTCCATATCTTGGATGTTTGAAGAAAGACTGCCAATATGAGCACTACAATAACTTTTTAGAACTTTAAGCAATTACATATTAACTTACCTTTTGTTGATACTTTGTTGTAGATGCTTAAATACAGTAAGTTTCTCAAAGACCTATTGACGAACAAGAAGAATCTTGAGGAAATTTCAATTGACTCTAGGTAAGGAGTGCTCATAAATTCTTTAAAACAAGCTACTAAAAAATTAAAATATCTATGGAGTTTTACTATCCCTTGCTTAATTGGTAACTTGTCTGTTGAAAAGGCATTAGCCAATCTTGGTCCTAATATTAATCGATGCCTTATAAATTGTTTAAACTTTTGAAGCTTAGAAAACCTAAACTGACAAGTAAGGGCTTGCAACTTGCTGATGCCATGCCCCGAAGGGTACTCTAAACGTGGCAGTCCACCGCACATAATATTAAAACTAATGAATAAAAACTTTAGTCATGCAAGAGCTTTGATATCACGTGTAAGGCGTGCTTCCAAGATAGTAGAAGACTCAAAGGGTATTACATTTAAGCAGATAATAAAAGCATGCAAGGACTTATAAATTTAAACATGTAATAATCATTAAGATAAAAGTTTCTTATAACTTCTTAGGGGCATTCCCCTATTCTAAAAGCGTTGCTCAAACTAAGACATCTTCAAAACATACATGAATATGACATAAGTCTACTATAGAGATTTGTCTTAGAAGTCTACATCCAAAACTAAATATATAAACTTCCTCCAAAAACTCCTAGTAGCTTTTGCTCATACCTGACAAAAAGGGCTCCTTGGTGCCAACTACAAGTAATCAAACTGTAACAAAAAGCTATAGGGGTATAAGCAAAACTAGCTTAGTGAGATAACTCCCTTCTTCAAATCATTTCTATAAAACATACAAGTATTTTAGACAATCAAATGGGAATGCATCAATCACATGAGCAAACAAAATGCATATGATTAACCGGAAACCATGTGTAGCATGGATTTTATGCCCTCCATGTTGGGGGTTGGGTGGTTACCGAGCCATACGACCATCAGTAGTTGCAGACTTATCAGCTCCTACTTGCCCTGTAGACTTTCTGGCTCCTACTAGCCTATATAGACTTTCCGGCTCCTATTAGCTACCACTACGACTCTTTGTTTCCCCACACGAAGAATAGTAGTGAAAAATAAATGTGACTCACAATATGTTATGCATGAATTGTTTTTAATATTGGTTTATTCAATTATGGTCAAGTTCAAGCGAAAGGTAACCAAAACAATATTCATCACACAATTGCAAGAAAACATAAGTTATTCATCAATTCCTCTTTCAATATACTTAGCTGTTATTCAACAATCACATCATTCAATCATGATTCCAAATCATACAAAATTTATTCATTTATCTTTTTCCTTACTCTCTAGTGCTACTACTTACAAACATAATCAATGAAACATAATTAGTAAGGGATTAACTCACTCATGACGATCACTCCTAGTCGAAATAATCTTCTAGGAAGGAGATATCAGTTCCTTCTTCAAATAAACAAATGAAATACCAAAAATGAGTCTTTCATAGAATTTCTATTTTGAAGATTCTAAATCTAACTCGAAATTGTGGTAAAAATCGGATTGAAGGAACTTCCAACTTAAAATAGCCACAACTTGCTCATTTTAAGTCGTAATTTAGCATATTATATGTTGATTTATACCTACTCGAAAAGATCTATCCATTTTTAAGGTTAATTTTACTATAAAAGGTCATTTGAGTCTTGGATTAGAAGGATACAAATCTATTACGAAAATTCCTTTCTTGAAAAACAAAATTTTCTAATCCTTCCTTTACTAAGGCTTGTTTAAGTAAAACTCATATATATATATATATATATATTTTAAAAGAATTCCTTATGTATATAAATACACTCATAATTTATGCATGAAGCTATAGGTGTTGTCTTATTTAATTTATTTCCTTAAAACAACCTTTTTTAGTGTTTTAGAAATTGTGGATTTGTTAGACTTTACTTTATGAGGGTGAAGTAAATTATAAATTTTTGGATAATCAAAATCTAATATAATATATTTTGATTCTTTAGTTTATCAAAAGTGAGTTAAACATAAAGTTTAGTCTTTTGAGGTTATCTACAAAATTTATTTCTAGGAATTGAAAAATAGAGTTTCCAAAAGTTTACTTTAGTAGTACTTGATGAGTTTATTCTTTGAAAATTTATTTTCATTTTAATTGTAAGTTGATTTCTTGAAAACTTATTTAGCTCTTGTTTAGAAAGTTGGTAAAAAATAGTACCAAGTTATTATATATCAAGACTTCTTTTGTTATTTAAAAAGGAAATATCTTTAGACTTTGAAGAAACTTCTTTTATTAATAGTTCGAAATTTCATGATGAGTTTACATAAACTTTTAAAAGAGATTTATTTGAAAATATTTTTATAAGTCTTTGGAAAAACGTTGATCAAATTTTATTCTTTCATTAAAAAGATTCATTTTTAGTGGACAACAACTTATTAGCCCTGCATGAATATGATCATGTAGTTTATAAAAGCTAAAAATATCATAAGATAAGATAATAAAGAATATAACAAATAAATAAGCATAATAATAATTGTCAAGTATTGGGAGTCTTAGCTTCTTCAAGCTTCCCGGGACTAAGAATAGACTAGCCCTAAAAGAAAAATAAAATTGTTTTGACTTGATGAGAACAAGTCTAAGACTAGAAAAATTAGTCTTAAAACAACTTGAAAGTAAATAAACTGCAAGGTAAGTAAATAAATTAAAAGGAAAGTAAATAAATTGCAATAACAAATGAGCTTATATGCTCTAGAAGATATGTATAATTACATAGACATATTTAGTTAGATAAACATAAGAACAACATAAAGGAAAATAGCTTCATGAACAAGAACAAAGTATGAACATATTGTTGCTTTCCTAATCTTCATGGGTTTAGAAAACACACACTATGTTCATACTAAGCAAATAAACATAAGGAAGACTTAAAGAAGCATTACCTATGAAAGATAAACTAGAGAGAATTTTGAGAGAACTTTTGGAGAGCTTTTGAGAGAGTATGTCATGCCCCAAAGTGTGCCCTACACGTGACAGTCCGCCACACTCAACTTTTAATCTCAAGTAAGACAACCTTAGCCTCCCCATGAGTTTAAACATCGAGTGTAAGGCTCGCTCTCAACATTTATAGATCATACTTTGCTTCGTAGTAGCTTAAAGAAATATACACAGCAATAAGAATGTAAATCATAACCGTCTTACAGATTATTCTATTACATGATCTAGGGGGCATAACCCCCGATAATATCAATTACCAATTCTCAAATCCACACCTTTCCTTACATTAACCTTCGGGAAACAGGATTAGAGTCCATTTCTAATCTTTAGGCCCCGGCCTCATCAAAAGCTCCTTAATATCTAAAGCCATACCTGATGTCCACGGGTCCTCGAGAAAGCCAAAGTACTCATACTGCAACAGGAAACTATAGGTATAAGCTACACACTTAGTGAGTGGAACTTCTGAATTACAATTAACACAACACATTTAACCAAGTAATTAAGCAACCAAGTGAAATGCATCAACAATGAGTTTAGCAAACATATGACCAGCCGAAACATATGTGGATGGACTTGCGCCTCCATCCCGGTTAGCAGATTAACGAATCCTGCGATACGACGCCGTTTAAGTTCACGGTCAACTGAACATAAATTCGTTTATGGATCACGATTAACCAACAAGTATTCGTTTTATGGATCACGAAAAACCAACCAATGCTAATGCTCCATCCCTATCTTGATATGAATGAATCCAATACAATTAAGTCAAATATTCATTAATTCAATTCTTTTAGGTGGCCAACAATTATTCACAGACATTCAATATAATATACTAAAAATCAATCAGTAGCTTAACACCCGATTTCGATATTTCTAAGGTCCATTTCACACTTCAACAACAGACAAATCTATAATTCCCATATAACCCTATCATACACATCATTCTTTTCATCTTCACCTAGCTACTAGTGCGAATATCATTACAATCACAAGCAATAATGAAATCGGAAGAGGACTCACTCGGCCATGGTACGCCAGTTTCTTATCAATGGGTCGGGTGATACGTATCGTCGTGTTCGGTTTACCTACCAATAAGAACAGCCTAATAAGAATCTCATCACTAAACTAATTTAAACTATGTATCTATACTTCACAAAACGGAATTCACGCTATTTGCGGAAGTTCCAACTTAAAACGGCCATAACCCGTCATTTTAACTCGGAATTTTCGCAAATTTTATATCGATCTCTATCTACTTCGAAAGATCTATCTATTTCTAGTATTATTTTCAAGTTTTGAAAATAGTAAGGCCACGGAACAGTGGGATCAGTTCTGTTCTGTCACTTTTCCGATTTCGAAAAATTGTATCGCTTTTGATAAAAATGTTCCTAGTTGATGATTCATGCATGAATGGTATAGGAATGAATTACTAACATGAATGGCATGTAATGGACTCAATATATGCATAGTCATGATGATTTTGTGATAATAAACTCTTATGAACTCCTAAGTGTTAGAAAATTCCATAAAGGCTATTTCCAAAAAGCTATTCTTCCACTTTACACTCCTTAGGGTTTCTTTGGCTTTTAATCTTGTAATCCACTTGTTATCTAACTAAAATTAAGTTCTCAAAGTCTATATTAATCATGGCCTTCATTCATGTATAAAAATTCCCATTTTTCATTTAGTAAACATGTCTTTGAACAAGCTTTTTGTAAAAATCCGAATTTTCCAAATTTCATTTTCTTGCATTTTTCTTAAGGAAAAACTTGTCTAATGCATTAAAAATTGAAGCTCCAATATATATATTATCTAAGGACTTCATTTAGCTTATAAAACATCCAATTTAGACTTAAATACCAAGTGTTCTTGTAGGCATGAACCTAAGTTACGAATTTTAACTATTGATCAACATACCAATATTTTCCATTCTAACTCCACCACTTGTTTTACATTCTATCATGCCTAAACTCATCTAAACTTATGAAAATTATTCTTTCAAGATATCTACTATATACCCTTCATTTTTCATATGAAATGAGTTCAAAAGTGATTTTGGTGGTCTTTAAAGTAGGGTTTCCATTTCATCCGAATTTTCAACATTTCATATTTGACAAAGTCCTTCCTTTTTCAATGTTCTTGCTTCCTATATGCAAAGACCCACTATCTAACACCTCTATACATGATCAAGACTACACTTTTATGATCATCAATGCATGAAAATCAAAATAATCATATGAACATGAATATAGATGAAGATGTGAATGTCTAACCACGATCTACTAATATCATGTATGATTCATGAGTCTCATGACATGAACATGAATATCTATGCATGATCCCTACTTTACATGCATGAACATAACACTATCTTCAACAAAAACTCATTTAAACTCTAGATCCACTTCTTGTGATGGCTTGAGATTCTTGTATTAGTGTTTTCATCCCCTTGCACATGCTCATTGGGATTAAAGGTGGAAAACACACAAGAATGACCTTGCCATTACAAGATTTGGGAGGAACAAGGCTTGAAATCAACACTTAAATGAAGATTTAGAGATGAAAAGAAGAGAAAATTAAAGTTGTGAGTGTGTGTATGCATGGAGGAGGGTCACGGCATTATGGGAGGAGGAGGAGAGAGTTTTTCACCTTGATAAAAATTGGAAACAAGTGAAATGAGAGAGAGAATGAATATTTAGTTTATATATTGGATGGATTAGGGTTTTAGTTAGTAAAATAAATGAAGAAAAGGCAAAAATGAGGGGGAAAGAAGGGGAGGGGCGGCCATAGGGGGGGGGGGGGGGGGGGGGGGGGGGGGGGGTGTTTGTGTGTGTGTGTTGAATTTTGAAAATTGTATTTTGTGTAATAAAATGTAATATTTGTGTTAATTAATTAGGAAACAAAATTTCTTGGAAAAGAAAATTGTAATGAGTAGTTGTAAGGATAAGAATAGGGTATGGGTAGTGTGTAGTGTAGGTTGTACTTGTGAATAGTAGACAAGACATCTACTTTACCGGTTGTAGCGAAAACAGGAAAAGCTATAACTGTAATTTTTATAGCTCGGAAAATTATAAAATTGATATTTTTGGAATCCTTATAAAATTACGGTTCTAATGAATATTCCGAACATTTTTCTGAATCCGTGGTCCGGGCACGCTTTTCCGTAATTGAGCTCGGGAAGGCCCGGAATTGAAAAATTCCCGAATTTAAAACTTTCAAAGGTTTAAAATGTACTTTAGAACAATAATTCAAATTCATTTACTTTATAAAATTTCTTTTATTGTGAAATCGAAGGAAAGCCGGATCTAGGGTTTCTAGGCTCCTCTCACTAAACTGGAATCGGACCGATATAGGGTTTCGTTCTCTGGTTTCCAAAGTTCGTCCGATTACTATCCGATTACTAGGAGAACTAGGGTATACCTTATAAGAATAGTAATAATAATAATAATAACAATTTAGGTGACTAAAAATATTAAATCGTACTGGAAGACTCACTAATTACCGGTAGTAACGAAATACGAACAGATTTGTAAAACTAGATAATTCTAGCTATGTGAAAATTTGTAAAACTAATAACTTAGAGATCCTTTAGAAATATAAGTCTAACGGCATTAAAACATATTCTTAACATTTCGAATCCCAGAGCGTGTTTTTCGAAACTGGCACCTGATCTGATTGGAATAGGTCGGAATTTCATTGATCTCATCTTTACAGAGTATCCTAGACTTAATACGAACCGATTACACCTTTTTCCTCTTGTTCCAACTCCTGGGTTTAGGAATACGCGATTGCCGGGTCTAGGTATGGAGTTTCTCGGGAGATTCAAGGACTTAGGTTTCCGGGTTGGCCTCCCGGTTCGCCCCATTGCCAAAATAAAAACTAATATTTTATACTTACATGACTTATTTGATTGGTGAGATTTATTTTAAGGGCGATTTCATAAGAACTTAGTATCTTACAACGTTCTCGGAATTCTTTGGATTGGGTTTTATTTCCGAAGGTTAATCACTATTTACTTCTTAGCAATTTGCTTTAGGGCTCCATTTTACCCCAATTTGTAAGTTATAGCTAATTAGAAAATTTGTCATACGTAGGGGTTTTAGAATGGAAGTATGTTGAGTTGCTAGCTTATTTCTGAGATTTCTTATTTCTCTCACGATTGAGAAATTTCCAGGTTCGTTCAGAGTTTGGGACCTATCTAAGTTCGGTTTTTAATTCGGAGTGGCTTTTAGGGTTTTATTTTCCAAGTTCATCTCCTAGACTATTTACTGAAATTTTCTGGGCTTACAGAGTAATTGTAGAGTATGAAAGGTGTGAAGGAAATGGAAGGGAGAGAGGGTATTTATAGGAAAAAGTATGTGGGGGTGGGGGGTGTAAATTGTGTTAATTTAATATATGAAAAATAAAACAAATTGAGGGGAAAGGGAAAGGGGGCCGACACATATTTGAGTGGGAGAGAGAGAGAAATTTTATTTTTTTTGTATTTTTGTTAATGAAAAGTAAGATATGAGAGATGTGAAGTTGTATTGGAAATGAAAATTGTAAGAAAATAGGTGTATGGTTGTAAGAGTAGGTTGTAAGAAAAAGTAGAGATAGATAAATAGTGTAGAATAGTAATGGATAATATAATGTAAGGTGGATATGTCAAATAAAGTACTGGTAGTAAGAAAATATACGTATAATTGTGATATGTGATATTTTTAGTTACCGAAAAATTATAAAACTGATATTTTTGAAAACCTTATCTCTTTACTAGTCTAACGGTATATCCGAAATATTTTTAATATTCTAAGCCTCGAGACAAGCTTTTCGAAAACTGTATCAGATCGGGCTCAAAACGAATAACAGTTTAACTAATCTGATATTTTTAAGCTTTCTCATGTTATTACGAACTATTCAACATACTAATCTCTCACTTAATCACTTAGGGTTATGAACACGGAATTGCCGGACTTAAACGGTTGCGTGTGACTAGGGTTTTGTTGACTTTAGGATTTTCGGTTGACTTTTTAATTAAGGTTTAAGCTTAATCGATCGTAAAACTTTGGGGGCTCACAGCTGATCGTTCTGTTAAGTTTCCTATGGGAATTATCGAGGACGTGTTCGATAAGGTTGAGAATTTTGTTTTCCCAGTGGACTTTGTGATTTTGGACATGGAAAAGGACATTTCCTAGCTACCTCTAGTGCTATAATTGACATTTGTGATGGAAAGCTAACTTTAAGAGCAAGAGATGAGGAGCTAGTATTAAAATTCCAGTAACTGTGCAAAACTCTTTATCTAATGATGATCAATGCTTTTCTATAGATGTTATTGACTATTCCATTTCCTTGTAGGTACAAGAACTCTTGAGTAAGGACCCATTTGAGACATGCTTAATGCAAGAAGAGGAAGAACCATTAGAAGAACCCATCTCTATGGATTCTATGAATTTGGTATGTTAGTATTGTGGAAATACCCCTCTACATGAGTACACGAACCTATTGATGAGGATTTGGGCACATCACCTATGTTATTTTGATTTACCACCATGTATTGTATTACCCGCTTTATATGAAGAAAAGAAACGATGCAACAAAATTATGGGTAAACTAATCTAAGAACATTGGCATAAATATAGAAGTTTTGATATGAGTACCTTTACTCATATTATATCTCGCCTGATAATAAGTGATCTAAAGGAAGTACCAAACTCGAAACAGAAGCTGGTCATAAATAATACAGCTTAGCTTAAACATCCAAAAATAGGCACCTTCAAGGTAAATGGTCATAGGCTTAAGCACTATATGAGAGGAGACTTTGCACATGCTAAGATAGATAAGTTAAGGCTCCAATCACCACCAACTTGAAGCAAAACCACCATCGAGCTGATAGTGATAACTAAAAGCACTACGTAGGAGGTAACTCATACCTAACCTACCCTTTTCTCTTCCTTTTTTACTTTATCTTCTTTTTAGGCCCATGCTTACATCGTAATTTTTTTTTTTCATGATTAAGTGCAAATTTTCAACACTAGAGTGGAATTGAAGGGCAATACATAGTGGAAATACCATGAAAGTTATTGTCAAATTGACATGGGACGGACATGACCTGTAGGAGGTCGTATCCTTATTGTTTCCATGCATTTTAAGGACTTTTGCATGACACAACAAGGAAATGACCTTTCCTTGTATCGTGTAACTCACTGAGGGTGGACTTTTAGAATGACATAACCAAGACATAACTTGTCCTTGAGTCGTGTCACTTATAATGGGAATTAAGAGAAATCTCCAATATGACACGACTGAGACATGACTTTTCCCTGTGTCGTGCAACTTTCTGAGGACTTAAGCTTAAAATGATACGATTGGGACATGACGTATCCCTAAGTCATATAACTTTCTGTACCCATATGTTCAAAAACAACATGAGCAGCACAAGTCATGTCCCTATCCCATCTCTTCGATAATATAAAAGTCACACTTAATTTTTCGTTGAACTCTTTTTACACCTTTAAACACTCCAAAACACTCTTAGACAGACATACCCACTCCAATTCGATATAACAACCTTAAAGGCACTAAGTTATCATGATTAAGTCATCTAAGTAAGTACACCTCTCTCTTTATCTATTTTTCCTCTATATTATATGATTTCTTATTATAAGCGTATGAAAACTCTCATTAATAGCTATAATTTGAAGTTTACTAGTCTTAGTTCGTGATTGTTGACAATGTGATTTAATTGGTTTTTAAACCCTAAAGATCATTAGTATGCTTTGTGATGCATGAGATGTTAGTTGTTGTTTGGGCCTGCTAAGGATTGATAAAAGTATGTTTAAGGATGATGTTGGGATGGCTAAACATTTCTTTGTAGTGCAGATTGACCAAAAATGATCCCCTCTCTCCCCCTTCCCTCCCTCTATTTTTGTCAAAGGGACACAATTGGGACCTGACATGTCCTAGTCGTGTCATACTATAAATGCATTTCTTCCTTGTTTATGCCACAACATGACTTGAGACATGACATGTCTCAATCTTATTGATCTGGGGAACATATTTTAGTAACTTTCTTGACTTATTTTTCCTCTAATTGACATGATGCTTAATATTATATTAACATTTTATGATGTGTCAAATACCTATGTTCCACTTAAACTCACTTTGTTTTCGTTTTGTTTTAGGATGAGGGAAAAACAAATAGCTAGGAGGCGCACTTTAGCTATGCTTCAGTTAGTTCAAAATTTACTAAACCTCAGGACCTACTCAGGCACTTACATGAATGGAGCAAGAGGAAGCATAGAGGAGATGATGATGATGACCCCAACTATAAAGGGATTGATTTGATGATTGACTAATTTTTCCTTGTTTTAGACTACTGAATGAATATACTTGATATTAAGCAACTTTTCCTAGGTTAGACTCTATTGGGATCATTAGGAGGATCATGGGTCCTAACTTTTTCTCTGACTTTTGTTTTTTATCTTTGTTTTTGTTTTGCTTTGCAGCCTAATTATAGATACAATTACATATGACTCGACTTGCTGCAATCTCAGCTGTATGTGCAACATTTGTTGAATTTTTGCAACTAAATATTTACCTTACATGCCTCATTAAACTGGAGAAGTCTTGTTTTTGTTTTTTTTTTTTTCATTATATTTCTCTTACCTTTTGCTTATATTTTTGTGACATTGGGGACCATTTTGCTTATATACATAGGAACCATGGTTTATCATGCATTTGAATTATTAAATTAATCTATACTTAAGCATGATTTTAATTGTATTAAATTTTGCATGCTATTGTAGAAAACCAACTTGACCACACTTAGGAATTGCATGATATTATCTTAGATTTGAAAGTAACTTGAATATGGCCTAAATTTTCAATTTTTATGAAAATTGCATTACCCAAGTATTTGTGTTCATTATACTTTATTGGAATTGAATGGAGAAATCTATGTGAACTAAAGTTACTTGTGATTTAAGCTTGGAATTTAGAGTTAGAATTAGGTCAAGACCACTAGCTAAGGGTTAAGTGGTTATATTTTTAAGTTGGGTTAAGTGGTTGTATTTTTAAGCTAACTTTTAAGTATGCTCATTCCTTAAAATTCTTGAGAGCACCATAATTCCTAATGGATATTCATATGAAGTTATATCTTAGCAGATTTTAGAAAATAGAGTAATCAATTCATTGGGAGTAAACAAGCAAACTAGTGAAAATCAGCATGGATGAGCCTTTGTTCCTAAGAAGAGAAAGGTTATACCTATAATGCTAAAACACGTAAAAGAAAGAAATTATTAAAATCCATGCATATGAGCAAGCCTTCGTTCGTAAGATGAGTAAGGTTTGACTCTACTATCTTTGTGGTTAGAAAAAGAAAAGCCAATTAATTTTGTAGATATGAAACAAACCTTGGTCTCTTAGAAGAGAAATGGTTTGATCCCCTCTATTAATAGTAGGAAAAGAAAAAAAAAAGAGAAAGCTCGATTGGTATGGGTGAGCCTCAATTCATTAGAAAAGCAAGGAGTTGACATCATTGCCAATTTTGAGTATTAATAATGATAAAAGTAAAAAAACTCCAAAAAATAAAAAGAGAACTCCAAAATAAGAAAAAATCATGGGGACGATGGATGAAAGATGAATATTCTTAATTGTGGTGCTTGGATAGGAAGGATAAGAAAGTGTATACTTCTTAGTCTAGTATACAAAGTACAACTAAGTCTCACTTGGTTGGTTAGTTTTGTGCTCACATTTTACTTTAAAAGCTTGGTTTAAATTATCAGATTAAATTTTGATTTACATGGATTAACTCTTGAATTCCAGTATTTTAAGTATCTTGAATACAATTGGTTATCTACTTGAGTATAATTAAATTAAATGGACTATAATGTTAAAACTTAAAGTGAATGTAAGATTTAGACTTTGAGCTTTATTTGATTCTAAGTGTAATTTTCCCATCGGGTTTCCTTGAGTGGTGTGATTTTTTTAACTTAATTGTCCTTGCTTTCAATTGGATTATTTGCTAGACTTTATTTGCTTGAGGATAAGCAAATGCTTAAGTGTGGGCGAACTTGATAAACCTAATATATTCGTATTTTATAATATGCTTTTATTGGTCTTTTTATTGATAATTATTATGAGTTTAGCACTTAAAATCACAAAATTAGGCTTTTGGGTCTTTAAAAGAGATATTTTGCAAAAAGAAAGAAAAATGAGCCAAAAATACTAAGTTTGGAAGCACAATGTGGTCAGCACAACAAAGACATGTCGTGTCTCCAAAACATGTTAAGAAAATGTGCACCAACAAATGAAAATTAAAGTTTTATCATGGCACAACCATAATACGAATGCGATATGACCTATCATCAGTCGTGTTAATCTAGAAAACTAGCTTAACAAGGGACATGACCATAACATGACTTGTCCAGGTCATGTCACCTCAAAGAAGAGGCCACAAAAAGTTACACGGCCCTGAGGCATGACCTATCCCAGTTGTATCGATTTCTATGTCATTAAAAGGCCAAGACATGACTTGGGAAGCTGACCTGTCATGGTCATATCAATTCAATAGCAAGCTATTTTTGGGAAATGGCTTTAAAAAAAAAGATAGTTAGCTTCTTAGACTTAAACAAAAAGGCATCTATATTATAAATTGGAAGTTCTAAAGGCTCCACTCCTAACATTCAAGAAACCTAACGACTTTCCATTCTCAAGAAGGTTATTTCCTAAATAAAAACCTTAGCTCACTCATCAAAGACATACAACTTTTCTGTTCTTCAAGATCTCTCCTTTCTTCTTTTAGACAAAGGAAATTTCCTCTTTTAGAGCTAAAAGAACACCAATTGAAAGTCAAGATCCAACGACAACAAATGCATAGAAGTAGAATACGAATTTATGTGGGTTATCTTAGCAAGTCAATTTATGCTTAATTTTCTAAATTATAATTCTAGGTTGTACTTGATTGTCTATCTTGTTTGAATGATGAGTACTTCTCCCATGGAGGAGTAATTTCTTTGTTTAGATTTTAATGAACCCTAGGTTAAATATGTGATTTGTTCTTCATTGATTTTAATATAATGCTTGATTTCTTGAATTCAATTATGTTATGCTTTCTTGCAATGTTCAGTTAATAGTCCATAATATTGATTCTTGATTCAATACTCATGCAAATTAATTGATAAATTACTTGTATGATTAGATCTACTCAATTGAAAGGAGTTGAATGCAATCTTAGAGATAGGACAATGTGATTCTTTAGAATTAGAGTAAAACCTAATAGGGGGATTCTAGACTGGTAAAGTTATCGAAGGGGTTTTAATTAGGAAGAGGTTCCAATTAATCAATTGAGGATAAGATTCCAATAGTCTCAAGGGAGATATTAGATTACATTAGGTGTCTTCACTGTTCAAGAAAATCAATAATAATATTGCGATTATCTTTCGTGTAATCACATATCACCTACCAGGGATTCAAGAAATGTATAGTTTTCTTACAATTTGAAATATCTTTTGGTAGACTTGTGTTCTTCTAATTTTAGTGATATTATCATATACTTTGCTTAACCATTCTCTTTTATAGGTCAAATAATAGAAGAATAGTAAGAATTAGTATTCATTAATCCTCATGGGATTGACATTTGTGGTCTAAATCTATACAATTATCATCGATTGGTACACTTGCCTTAAGTATAGTAACAGCAAGATTAGGCATAAGTTTCAACTTTTTATTGATTTTGTTTGCTATATGATCAGTACTATCTACCTTAGATCCTTTTGTTATTTTCCGTTGCTTATTCAATTGTTTTTGTAAATCCCGAAATTTTTGGATCGAATTATAGTTTAAACCATAATCGGAAGTCAACCGGATTTCCCAGAGTCAACCAAACCCTAGTTTACCGTAACCGCTTAAGTCCGGCATTGCGTTTTCTCAAGCCCTAGAAAACGAAGTTGGGAAAATTAGTTGTAATAGTTCGTAATAGCTATAGGTTTTATAAAAATATCAGATTGAAGAATTTTGAGTGTCCTTTAAACCCGATCGGACATGATTCTTGAAAAACGTATCCGGAAGCCCGGAATAGGAAAATTATTCCGAATATACCGTTAGACTCGTAAAAATATAAGATTTCTAAAAATATCAATTTCGCAATTTTTCGATAGCTAGAAATATCAGATATCGCTTTTATACGCGTATTTTCTTACTACCGGCATTAAATTGCCATGTCTACTTTTACATTACACTATTTTCTACTATTCTACACTATTCATCTATCTCTACTTTTTCTTACAACCTATTCTTACAAACCATACACCTACTTCTTACACATTTTCATTTCCAATACAACTTGACATCTTTCATTTCTTACTTTTAATTAACAAAATAACAAAAAATTAAATTTTTCTCTTCCCCATGCATCAAAATGGCGCCGGCCCTCCCTCTCTATGCCTCAGTTGTTTCATTTTCTAATTATTTAATTAACACAAATTATCTCCCACATTTTCCTATAAATACGCCCTCATACCTTCACTTCTTTCACATCTTCTTCTCTAAAGTTACTATACCAAATTCTCTCTCAAATTCTCTCAAGAAATCTCTCCAAGAAGTCTTCTATAAGGAGCTCCTCTCTTCTTCTTTCTTTTAGGTAATATGTCTTCAAGAAATCCACATGTTCATTTACTTAGTATGAACTTAGTGTGTGTTTTCTAAAACCATAAAGGTTAAGAAAGCAACAATAAGTTCATACTTTGTTTTTGTTCATAATATCAATCTCTTTATGTTCCTTTATGCTCTTTATATTTCCTTTATGTTATTACTATCTAATATATCTATATAGCTATATATACTATTTAGAGCATATAAGCTCATTATCTTGCAATTTATTTATCTTCCATGCAATTTATTTACTTTATCGCGAATTATTTCAAGTTGATTTTAAGACTAGTCATTCTAGTCTTAGACTTGTCCTCATCAAGTCAAAACAATTTCTCTTTCTTTTTTTTTCGGGACTAGTCTTTTCTTAGTCCCGGGGTACCTTGATGAAGCTAAGGTCTCAATACTTGATTTACTTATTATTTACTTAAGCTTTCAAGTTATTATTTTACTTTATATTTCTATAGCTTATGATTCATATTCATGCATGAACATAATGTTTTTGTCTCAACAAAAATAAATGAGAAAGTGTTTTCTTGAATTAAAGATTCTTTCTAAGGAAATAAATATGGAAAATGGATTTCTTAAAAACCCCTGAACATGCATGGGAATGATTTTTCTTACATAAACAAAAGGTTTTATGAAAACTTATCTTTCATCAAGAAGTAGAAATTCTTTTGGAATCATTACAAGAAATAAAAATGTCATTTTACTACTTTTGAATCCAAGATTAGAAAATAAAACCACACTTTAGGAAATTAAAGTAATTACAAGGGATTAAATTTAGAAAAAGAATATTCGTCTTCAATAAACATAAGATCTTTCAAAAATAAAATAAATATTTCAATAAAATCTCGAGTTCAAAGTCTTACTTTTCATAAGTTGAGACAACTTCATTTACTTCATACATTTGTTATGAGTCATTACAAATATATATATACCTTTCAAAAGTTTACAAAATAATTGGAATATTTATCTTTTCAAATGAGCTTTGTTTACAAAGAGGAAAACAAGTGTTTGCAAAATTCGTGGCAAATCTGGTCGCTGTCTTTTCGGGACCAAATGGCCTAGTTCTATGAAAATAAGTTTAGAAATGCATAGATCTTTCCGAGTAGGTAGAAAACGGTATATTATACGCAAAATTCCGAGTTAAAATGAGCAAGTTATGGCCATTTTAAGTTGGAATTTCCCCTTATACGATTTTACCGCGATTTTAAGAAAAGATTAGAATCTTCAAGAAAAGAAGTTCATGAAATACTCATCGTAAGTATTTTTCTTTCTTTTAGATAATCTCGAGGAGGATTGTTCATATCTCGAAGATTATTACGATTAGTGGAAATCCCGAACGACTCATCCGCTTCAAGAAAGGTGTCATCATGGCCGAGTGAGTTTATTCCCCATTATTCTTCAAACTCTTGATTGTGCTTGTAAAATTAGTTGCACTAGAAATTAAGAAAAATCAAAAGGAAGTGTATGATAATATGTGAAAGAACACTAAGTATATCGAAACTCAATTTGTTTGTAATAAAGTTGTATGTGCATTAATATCTTAAGTGTTTGAAATTGGTTGATCACTTGAAAGAAGTTAAAAATAACTACTAGACTTTAATTAAAGAAATTATTCATGCACTTCATATGTTAAGTCACATTGCATTCACTACTATACAATTGGTGGGACAAGTGTATAATAGTGGTGGTAGACATAACCGGTATATCATGTGAGTGGCGAGTAGGAGCCAGTAAGAACTACTTAAATTGGTGGGTGGTAGGAGCCTGTAATAACTACAAATTGATGGCGTATAGGAGCCGGTAAGATTTATAAAAGTGTTTTTAAAAGTTGTGGCTGTAGTTGGCCTGAATACCCAACCCCGAATGAAGGGCGTAATTCATTCAACATATGATTCCCGGAAAGTCATATGTCTTGTATGCTCACGTGGTTGTTGCATTTCATATGATTGAATAATAAACTTGATTGATAATTTTCTTCGAGTATGAATGTTGGGATTTACTCACTAAGCCCATAAGCTTACACCCCTATAGATATTTGTATTCTCAGGAACACCTATTTTTTTTGTGCCCGAGGTCTTCCCGTATCCATGTAAGTCTTACATATTGAAGCTTTTGGAGGAAATCTACTCGAAGACTTAGATTAGAATTCCTTTGAAATCTTTAATGAAGTATTTTGGATGTTATAAAGTTTATCATGATCCATGGGATTAGCAAGGGTATGCCCCTAAGAAGTTATGTAATAGACCATTGGTTATTAATGACATGATATACTTTATTTCTGGATTCTTGTATGTTTATCTTTACTTGCTTAAACTATGCTTCTCAAAAGCGTCTCCTATTACCGTGTTAGATGCCTTACATATAATACTAAGGCTTTCGCATGACTAAGGTAGCCATTCTTAAGCCTTGATATTATATGTGGCGGACTGCCACGTTTAGGGTACCCTTTGGGGCGTGACAGTTTTCATAACCTAACTAAATGATTTTAGAATTTGAAATTATTTAAGAATAAATCATGATAAACATATAGTTTAGGGTAACCTTAGCATATAATGCCTAAATGTTATACATGGTAAAACTTGATATATCTTGACCTTATTTGGGACATAACAGTTTTAAATGGCATTAAAGCAAATGTTTTTCCCAATTGTTTTCTAAAAGATAATAACTTAGGATACACCTTGGATATAGTGAGATGAGTGCTGGGGGAATCATGGGTTACGACTTAAATGTTTACATGTTTGCTTGTATTGATCAACTTTAACTAAATACTAAGTAAAATTTGGTTAGTCATACTAAAATTAATCTACTTGGCCTAAATTTACCTTATGTTAATATTTGAACATGAACTTAATCGATACATTGTATAATTTTTACTATTTGTACTATGTTTTTTCCTTGTAACTATGCTTTTCTAAAGTTTGCTTCTAAATTGACTTAATCCAAATGTGATTAAGTAGTTTCACAAATAATTTAGAGAAACACTAGGCATTATTCCCTTTTATCCTTTAAGTTAAAGTTGGTCAACTATTATTTGATGGTGTTTGCTAGTAAATCAGCTTAATTTAAACTTAGCCAAATTAAATATGCGAATAAATAACTTAGATAAACACTAAGACTTACAGATATCCCCAAACCCTCACAAACTTAATCCTTTAAAAGATGGAAAAATTTATCAATTGTTGCATAATGTGTACTATGTGCCATGCTTTTGGCAACTTAATAGATTAATATCAGAAGACCCTTGAATCACCTCGTTGAAGGAAAATCATGGTGTAAACATAATAAATCGAAGAAAATAATTGTCGAGCCTAGATCTTTTTAATTTTTGGTTTGATTTCTTTTAATTCATTTCATATCAAACCCTAACTGATTTGAGACAAAACCTTGACTATGAACTAAAAGAAATATAATTTTTATAAAACTTTTAGGAGTCATCACCTAATCAAAATTAAGACAAAATTGTAAGTTAAGATTAATAGGTTAGTTGATCTTAACTTAGCCATTAGTCTACAAAATATATATATATATATATATTTTTTTTTTAAAACCAAATTTGATAAAACTGAGATTTTTGGATTTGAGGGCTATATGATGAAAATTATATGGTTATCACCTTAATTCTTAATTTAAATTTTATCCCCTTAATGCTCTAAAAAATTTATTATGTCATATTTACATTTAAGGAAATGAAAAACTATTTAGTATTTATAAGAAATGACAAATCATTTTAATATTTATAAAGAATATGATGAAACACAAAAAATTTTCCAGATTTTATGTTACCCCAGAAGTGTCTATGTATACAATAATAGGGATTAGAGAATACATAGTTCTTTTGAGAAAAATTTAGTGTGTTGTTGTAAACCCCCAAATTTTCGGAATCGGTTTAGCTTAAAACCCTAAACCAGAAGTCAATCGGATTTCCAAAGTCAACAAAACCCTAATCTATCATAACCGTTTAAGTTCGGCATTTCCACTTTCTTTAGCCCTAGAAAACGAAGTTGGAATAATTAGCTAGAATAGTTCGTAATAATCATAGGTTATATAAAAATATCAGCTTTGCGAATCTTGGGTGTCCTTTGAACCCGATCGGATATAGTTCTTGAAAAATATGTCCGAACCTCGGAATATAAAAATATTCGAATACACCGTTAGACTCGTAAAAATATAAGTTTTCCAAAAATATCAATTTCGTAATTTTTCAGTAAGTAAAAATAACAGATATCGCATTTATACGCGTATTTTCTTACTACCGGTACTTTATTAGTCATATCTACTTTACATTACACTATTCATTACTATTCTTTTATCTTTACTTTTTCTTACACCTACTCTTACACACTCCATAACCTATAACATTTACTTTTTACCTTTCCCATAACTTTATTTCACATCTACCTTACGTATTACATTTTTTATTTAACAAAAATCAAAAAAATAAAATCTCTTTCCCCCTCCATGGTACATGGCCGGCGCCCCCTTGTCCCCTCTCCCCTCAAATTTGTTTCAATTTTATTTTATTTTCATCATACAAAAATCTCTCTACATTTTCCTCTAAATACCCCCTCCTATTTCACTTCTTTCACACATTCACTACCCCAAATTCTCTACAAAAACTCTCCCAAAATCTCCTCTCAAAATACCATCTCAAAACTCTCTCAAAATAATTCTACAACAACTTCTACCAACAACTAAAACCCATAACCACATAACCATACCAAAGTCTTCTTTAGGTAACCATCTTATATTACTTTCTTTTTCTTCATGTCATGTAACTTTACATGACCATAATGTGAGTTTCCAAAGACTAAAAGTTATGGAAGCTACATTATGTCCATGTATTGTTCTTGTTCATGAAAATCTATTTATATTTATTTTTGTTCATATTATTGTTATTATAACTAAGTATTATTATCTAAATATATATGTACATATTCTTTAGAGTATATAAGCTCACTTGCAATTTATTTACTTTATGCAATGCAATTTATTTGTTTATTCCTTGTTATTTTAGGACTAGTCTCTAGTCTTAGACTTGTTCTCATCAAGTCAAAACAAGTTTTTCTTTCTTTCATTTTATTTTATTTTGGGACTAGTCTACTTATTAGTCCCGGGAGCCTTGAAAAAGCTATGACTCCAATACTTGACTTTATTACTTATGTTGTTTTGCTTGCTATTATTTCTCATAATTCATGTTCATTTAACTTGTTGTCCAAAGTTTCAAGTTCTAAAAATAATTGATACAACGGAGATTTTGACACTTAAAAATAAGTTTATGTAGAGTATTAGATTTATGGTTTAAACAAAAATAAAGTTAACTCTTTTCAAGTTACAAAAAGAACTCACAAAAATTTTTGAAACTTCTTTTGTCATAAAAAGCTTCTTAAAACCTTTAATATCCCACTTTGTTTTTCCAAAAGAAAATAATTGTAGAAACAAATAAATTTTTATGAAAAAGAAAAACAAGATGAAAGGCTAAGAAATTTTCAAATAAAGATCTTTACAAACAAATAGGCAAAGAAAATTTTATAGGAAAAATAAATAGGAAAAGTGGTACTAATATAAGAGAACCTAGAAAATAGAAAATTGTATTTCCAAAAAGTTACTTGGGAAACATAATAAAACCAACATGAAGTATTTTTGGAAAAACAAAAAGAAACAAGATATTCGTTTCAAGAAATTTACAAAATCGATTTTTGTAAACTATATTTTTCTAACAACTTCAAACCAACATTGTTTTATTCAAGAAATATAATTGGACAACAAAACACTTGAGCATGCTTAAATATGAGTTATATATTTATAAAAGAGAATTTTTCAACTATATAGATAACTAAGTATTTATCAAACAAATTTTGATTTCTTGAACCAAAGTTGTTTTTACTTTGAAAAATCTGTGGTGAATTTTGTCACTGCTGTTTCGGAGCCTATATGACCTTGTTTGTTAAAAATAATTTTGGAAATGGATAGATCTTTCGAGTAGGTAGAAATCGGTATATTAAATGCAGGATTCCGAGTTAAAATGACCAAGTTATGGCCATTTTAAGTTGGAATATTCCTTTATACGAACTTTAACGTTCTTTTGACATTGTTTTGTCAAAATTCAAGAAAATCATCAAGGTATGCTCATTGTGGGTATTTTCTTTGGCTAGGTGACCCTGAGGAAGGATTCTTTTACCCCAAAGATTATTTCAATTAAGTGGAGTATGTGAACAACTCATCCACATAGAGGAATAGTCGACATGGCATCGTGAGTTTATTTCCGTCAAATGCTATACTTGTTGTGCTTGTAATTTAGTTACATTAGAACTAGGAAAAGATAAATTGATATATATGTAAAATAATTCTTTGAAAGAATCCTAAGAATATCAGAGCCGGAATTATTTTAAATGCTTATTTTAGTATAACCTTTGATTTGTATGAAATTCTTTGATCGCCTTAAATTAAAAAATAATTATGTTATGACATCATAAATAAATGGATTTATGATACCACGAAGTGAGTTACATTTTATATGGGTTATTATCCTTGGGTGAGAAGGATAATAGGCTTATGTCGAAAGCAAAAGTTGATTAGACACTTAATTTACTGGGAGAGAGAGAAAGAGAGTATTTTGCTTTTGTTTTGTATAATAAATTTCAAACTTGATGAGTAGTTTATGTACAAAATATATTGGAAAAGTAAATTTGTAAGGAAATGATGTAAAATTGGAAGAATAGGTTGTAAGGATGTAAGAATAGGGTATGGGTGGTTGTACTTGATGAATAGTTTATAAGAAAACAAAAGTTGATTAGACACTTAATTTACTGGTAGTAATAAAAAGACGATAAAAGGTTATAACTGTAACTTTTATAACCTAAAAAATTATATAATTGAAATATTTATAAATATTATGAAATTACGAATCTAATGGTACTAATATCACATATTTAATATCTCGAGCTCTAGGACACGCTTTTTGAGACTTGTAGCCGATCGGGCTCAAAATAAGTCGAAAATTTACTAATCGAATTTCGTTTAGCATTCTAATATTAACACGAGCCAATCTACACTTCCCACTCATATTTTGACTCCTTAGTTTGAGAACCTGGGATTGTAGGATCCAAAGTGCTAGGGTTTTCTAAGATTTTAATGACTTAGGGTTTCCGATTGACTTTTCGATTTAGAGCCTTACTTTGGAGTTAACCTGTTTTTTTTTTTTTTTTTTTGGGTTTCTTTCTTGATATTATTGGGCTTAGGATTCCTAAGTCCGACTGGTTCAAAGATATTCCTTTAGGATTTTAGTTTCCGATTTTAAATCTTTCCCGAAATCGAACTCAGGTTTACTTAAGAAAACAAGGGTTTACATCTATAAGATAACTTAAGCTCTAAGAATCTTTATGAGACTACTAAGGAACTTAAGCAATCCATGAAATAGCTAAAGCTCCTAAGAGTCCTATAAGATAACTATAGTTCGTGAAAGCTTTATAGGACAATTGATGGTTCTAAAGACTTTATAAGATAATTAGAGTTCTTAAGGGTTCTATAAGATAACTTAAGTAACTGGAATCTTTATGAGAATAATAAGGGCCCTAAAATGTATATAAGATAGCTAAAGTTTTTGAAGCTAAATTGGAGAGAGGATGACTAAAGTTCCTACACCTTCAATTTATTTATTTATTTTTTTTTTTTGAAAAAATTTCATTTCTCAACTTTTCTTTTTTTGGAAAAGGTTCAACCAAGACTTTACTTTCTTTTTTCAATTGATAACAAGTGAAAATCTTATGGGATCCAAAAGTTCCAAATAAGTAGTGGCTTTGTCCCATTAATCACTCATTTCTCGTTTTGACTTTAGGCTTAAGTACTTCATTGATTAGGGGTAAAGCTTTTCCTTTTAGGACTTTGATTTACTACTATTGGGGCATTATTTATTTATTTATTTATTTTAATTTGGGACACATAATTATAAAAGCTTGGGCATCTAACATTCATACCGAGGCAAGTGATTTCACATGCCCTGTAGATGATTTTGTAAAGTAGTTATCTTATTTTGAACTATCTAGTCCAAGAGGACTTCCTTACACTCTCTTAGGCTTATTTTCACACATTTGACTTGGATTCTAAAAATTATGATCTGACTTGTAAGTTCTATACATTGGTAATCTATTAGGCCTTTTTGTTTTTTACCTTAATGTAGGCTTTTGGTTTATTTGCCTTCAATGAAAAGGGATATTGTATATGCAGTCCATTTTTTAATTTTATCTTCAATACTTCTCGAGTTTACAAGTCAAGAACCCTTAAGGCAACTGAAGTGGGCTTACCCTAGTTTTAAAAGTATTTTTTACTTAAGATAATTTGTTTTTAATGATCAAGAGAGCCTTTAGCTTAAAGTGAGTAATCATTAGGCCAACAATTTAAAGTATCCTTGCCTATCTAGTCCAAGAGGAATTCCTTACACTCACTCACTCTCTCTCTCTCTCTCTCTCTCTCTCTCTCTGTTTTCCTTTGCTTTTTGCAAAATTTCAAAAGAAGACCTATTTTACAAATTGATAATTTTTCCCTTTTTTAAAATAATTGTAAAAAGTAATGATGGCCTTTTTTTTTGTTTTAGAAGGATTGATATTTACAGAATAATGGACTTGAGGTTAAGGGAGTGGAATGGCCATAACAAAATTGATTCTAATTAGAAGGCCCTATAACTATTTAGAAGGAATTAATCTAAAGGATAATCTAATTATTTGCAACTTATGTGATGCAAACTATGCCAATTGGCAATGTAACCCAGTAACAATACATCTGGAATTATGGCTTAAGATCGAACTCAAATGGATGGAACCACGACCCGCTGTTTATAACGAAACAAGAACCTTGATATAAGTAAATGACACCATAATCGAAGGTGGGAATTCGATTGATAAGTCGGATTTGAATACCACAGTAAACCGATAAGTGCAAGATAGTCCTTCGAAAAACCAAAGAGAAATTCTCTCAAGAAATTGTATTCAAAGTTATATATCTGTTCATACAAGCTATATATATATATATATATATATAGCTACACTGAAAGAAACCTAAAAGACAAAACAAAAGATAATTCGAAAATTAACATAACCTAGCGGCCTAAAAAGTAATCTGGCAGCTTTTACAAAGGAAACATATTTGCGAAACAAAGTTAAGTCTGTGTTAGTTTATCCTTAATCAATTGAAAGGCTCTTTCTTGTTCTTCTCCCCACTTGAACCCGACATCCTTCTTGATAACTTCTATTAAAGGCGAAGCTAGACTACTGAAATCTTTCACAAAGCGCGATAGAAACTTATAATTCCATGACAACTTCTAACTTGACTCACATTGGTTGGACTTGGCCATTCTTGTATACATGAACCATGCAATTCATATAACATGTCATCTAAGCAAGGAATAGGATGACGATACTTTATCGTAATGTTGTTGACAACGCGATAGTCAACACACATCCTCCATGACTTATCCTTCTTAGGTACTAAGATTACTAGAATAGCACATGGACTCATGCTTCTCTCATGTACCCTTTCTCCATCAGCTCATGAACCTGTCTTTGGAGTTCCTTAGCCACCTCAGGATTTCTCCCATAAGGCAGTCTATTTGGAATTGATGCTCCATGTACAAAGTTAATCTGATGTTCAATCCCACACACAGGAGGTAATCCTTTTGGTACTTCCTCAAGAAAGACTGTAAACCCCTGAAATTGTCATAAGTATTAGAAGAAAATTTCAGAATTTAAACACTAAAACTGATACCCTAAAATTGACCCAAATTTAAAACCGAATTCTAAATAAAATAAAATATGTAAATCCTTACTTTAAAAAAATAAGGACCATCAAAATAAAATGGAGAATCCAACGATTGTTTGATTCAACTTTTGTACATAAATCAAATCATCTATATGTTTCCTAACATGCATATCAAGATGATATATCTAAATAATGCTCGACAACAAAATACTAAAGCCTTAAATCCTATGTTGAATTTTAGAATAAAAATTTTCAATTTCCATCAAAAGTCAAACTGAGTCAACTCATAACCCTAGGCTTGATTAAACAACCCTAAGAACTGAAAAATATTAAATAATCATAAATAAAATAAAATAAAAAATAGATGTTGAACCAAAAATATAACATGAACAAAACCCCAAAATTTTATAATCTTACGAATAAAATCAACAAGCTGGAAATCAAACCAGAACCCTAAAAGTCAACGAAGTCTACAACAAACCTTAGAATTTAAAATCTGACAATTCCCCACTTTTAAACCCTAAACAATGGAATAGAAATAATTGTTGATAATCATTCATAATAATATAGGGAAGCTTAAAAATATCATATTCACAAATTTCTAGTATCTTTTGGATCCGAACAGGATCAGTTTTCGAAAATAGTGCCTTGGTACACCGGACAATGAAAATATTCCATTAATACCTTTAGACTCGTAATAAAATAAGAAATCCAAAAATATTAGTTTCATAATTTTTCGATATGTAAAAATTTCTGATATAGCCCGTTTACGCATATTTTTATTACTACCGGTATTTTATTTGTCTAGTCTACTATTAATAGTACTATTTCTACTATTCATCTATCTCTACCGTTTCTTACTTCTTATTTTACTACCAATATATCTATTTTCTTACTTTTTACCTTTCTAGTACATTTTATATCAAATCATATCTTACATATTAATTTATTTTTTTTTTACAAAAGAATACAAAATCAACTCACTCTCCCTCCTCTTCTGCAAGAACCAGCATCTCCCTATGCACCATCCATATATTTTTTTTTCTTTTCAATTTATTTTATTACACTTAATTTCCTTTCATCATCAACTATAAATACCCCTCTCCCTCCACTTCTTTCATACCTTCATTTCATATAACAAAACTCTCTTAAAATCACTCCACAACTCTTCTACAAAATTCTCCTTTACCAAAACTCCCTTTCACCAAATACTCACGAAAATTCTCCTCTATACACAAACTATCCACAAACCACTAATCACATAATCATACATTCACTATCTTCTTCCTACCCCAAAAACACTTTAGGTAAAACTTCCATCCCTATTCATATAATCATGTCATGTAACTAGCATGACTATGGTGTTATTTTGAAACTTATATGAGTAGTAAAAATAATAACATGTTTATGTTTTGTTCTTGTATATGAAATTCCAATTTTACTATGTTGTTATTATGATTTTATGTATGTTGACTTTTAATGATATTATTCTTGTTTTTTTTTTTTTTTTTTTGTTGTAATCTAACTATATATATATATATTATTAAGTATATGTATATATATTTTTAGAGCGTAATGTTCATTAACTCTTACTAACTTGCTTTTACTATTAATGCTCTTATTATTTCTTTTTTCTTTTTCTTTCTTTTTCTTTTTCTTTTTCTTCTTGGGACTAGTCTACTCGTAGTCCTGGCTTGCCTTGATGAAGCTAAGGCTCCCAATACTTAACCAGGTTACCATGATGAAGCTAAGGTTCCCAATACTTGATATATTATCTTGCTTATTATTTTGCTTATTATATCTTTCTTATATTTTTCTTCTTTTCATATTACATGCTTATATTCATGTATTACCATAATGATATTGTCTCAACAACATTCAAAGTGAATTTTTTTTCTCTTTAATAGAAGAACATGAAACTAAAACTTTTTGTTTATGTAACTAGTCAGTAAATAAAGGAGTTGTTATCAACAGCTTGGAAAATGAATTTTTGCAAAAACTTCTTAAACTTACCCAAAGTTTTATTCAATGATAGTTTTTCTAAAGGAAATAAAGGAAAATAAACACTTTCTTTTCATGATAAGATAACCTAAGGCTTAGTAAAAATAATTTGTCAATATACAGATTTTTCAAAAAAAGCTTAAGGTTGAAGTCTTTCCAACCTCACAATAAAAATAAAAAAGTAAACCAGTTTTCAAAGTTAAGATAAAATCAACTCACTACTTTATAAACCAATGATTTTCAAGTTTTTAAAAAAGAAACTTATTTCCCAAGAATAAAAAGGATAGAAATAAGATAGGTTCAAAAATAATGGATTTCTCAACAACTTAAAAAGATGATTTTTTTTTCAAATAAAATCGATAAAGGAAATTAAAAGACTAAGTTTTAGAAATAAAATTTATTTTTAGAGAAGTTAATAAGTAAAGATATAAGAGGATAAAAAATTATTTATCAAAACCATTTTAAGGAAAATGTATATAATCCAAAATCATTATAAGTTATCAACAACTTAATAAAACCTTTGGAAGCTTCATTTTTACCTTAAAAAGAAAAATTTGTGCGTGATTAAAGTTAAAAGGAAATTTATTTGTTCTAGAAAAGGAATCGGAAAATAAAATAAGAATATAATCATTTATAACAACAGCCCAAGGATTTATAATGGTCATTCAAAACATTTAGAAAGGAAATTATTAAAGTTCAAGTTTTAACACAGTAAGACATTATTTTACGAAATATAATCATTGAGACAACATCATTAGAATTTTACATACAATATAAGTCTATTATATATATATATATATACACTCAAAGGAATTTTCTAACTATACTAATATCTACATTTTTTACACAAGTGTTTTTGGATAAAGAAAAATTTGTAAACTTGTGTTTTGAAAACTACAATTTTCGTGATGAATCTGTACCCTATGGTTTTGGAACCCAAATGACCTTATATGACAAAAATAACCTTATAAATGGATAGATCTTTTCAAATAGGTAGAAAACGGTATATTATATGCAAAATTACGAGTTAAAATGAGCAGGTTATGGCCGTTTTAAGTTGACATTTCATTCTACGCGATTTTTGGCGAATATAGTCAAATAGAAGTAGAAAGCTTAAGTAGAACTCCTACTAAATACTCATCCCGGATATTTCTTTTGTTTAGGTGATGTGGAATACGAGATTTCCCTTCCTGTAGATTACTATGACTAAGAAGATTATGAAATGGACGAGTAAGCTATTCCTCTTAACTTTGTTACGTGCTTGTGTTTGTAGAGTAGTGGCATTAGAAAACTAAGAAAAGATAAAAATTGACATGTATGGGGATATGTATATATGTGATTTTATGCTCATATGATGAAATGAGAATTAAGAATATCGCAACTTCGAATTGTTTGTTTAAATAATTTGTTTACTTGCATTTATGCTTACTTATTGTTTGTAAAATTGTTTGATCGCCCTTATGAAACCTTAACATGGTTTGACTTAAGAAAAACAAAACGTTCATGCATAGCATCCATCGAGTCATATTTCTTTCGGAAGGCTGCTACTCCTACGCATAGAGTGGGATTAGTTGTTATCATGTTGGGACACGGGCCATGTTCCTTCATAGAGAGTCCAAATCGCTCGAGAAATGCAACTCTAGGTTCGGAGCTGAGCTAACCAAACGCTTTGGGCGGGGGCCTGGGGACTAGTAGTAGAAGGTCAAGGATCTTCATCAACAATTCTTTAACCTTTGATATGGAAGTGTAAATCCGTTCTATATATGGTTTCCTAATAACTATATATATTTGTTTAATCATGTGATTGTTGCATAACATGCATAGCATATACATGAAAAATTAGATGAACTTGTTTGAAATCATGATGCGAATAAAAAGGAATACCTCACAAGCTAGTTATAAGCTTATACCCCTATAGATTTTATAGAAACAGGTATACTTGTGGCTTTAATCGAAGATCATAACATTAAAGAAGTCATAGATGGATGTTAAACTTTTATGAAGGCAATGGGAACATAGAATGAAGTTACTTTGTGAGATTCCTTATATTTAATGTATGCTATGTTAGTATTTTGGAGATTTCTAAGAAGTGTATTTATATAGATTTGGAGACAATAGCGGGGGTATGCCCCTAAGATTTGTAATCAACCATGTTTATGTTTTATGATAAGTATTCTCCTTGCTTATTACTTAATTGTTATCAATGTAAATTGTGCTACTCCAATGTGTTCCCTTGGTTGTAATGTATGCCTTGTACATGATATGAAAGCCTTTGCATAACCACGGTAGTCATTCTTAAGCGTTAGTATTCTATACAGTGGACTGTCACATTTAGGATACTCCTCGGGGCGTGACAAAGACATCCTCAAATTCCTACAAAAGAGATAAAACAACACTAGGCAAAGTGTTAGGTAATTCGTTAGTGCTAAAGCAAGTTTTCTTGTAAATCATCAATAGCATAGGTTGTTTCATCATTAAGGCTCTCCTCGCCATGCTCGCTCTTGCCACACAAACCTCCTTTTGCAAGGCTGCACTCTCATTTTCTCTCACCACCAAAGTCGATCCCCTTTCGACTTGGCCTCTCTCACTCTTTCCAGCGTTCCTCTCTCTTTCATTTTGATTTTTACAATTTTTCTTTTTTTTTCTCTTTCAATTTTTTCACTCTCCTTGTGTTTCCCCAAAGATTGTTGTAACTGCAATTGATCCTCATACACCTGCTTAGGAGTTAAAGATGCAAGAGTATGATTTTTGCCAAGGTGAACAAAAGAGTATTTGTTTGAGAAGCCATTATGAATCGCCTTCCTATCAAATTACCACAACCTTCCTAATAACAAATGACAAGCTTACATCGTTATTACATCACATAACACCTCATCCTCATATGTCCTAATGCGAAAAGCAATCAAAGCTCGCTTAGTTACCCTAGTTTCACTACTATCATTCAACTACTGCAGTCTATATGGATTAGGGGGTTTAGTAGTCTTGAGTCCTAATTTCTCAATAATAAAAGCGCTAACAACATTAGTGCAACTACCTCCATCAATTATCAAACTACAAATTTTGTCACCAATGTAACACCTAGTATGAAAGATATTTTCTCATCGCACTTCAGCCTCCTCTTTCAACTATACACTCGAAGCATGCTTTACCACAACCATTAATTTTTCCATAAGAACTTCTTCATCATCACTAGCATCCTCTAATGATGGCATATCTTCATCATCCTCATTATCTTCCTCAGTCTCATACTCACATTATAGCACAAGATCATGATGCGCTTATTAGGACACTAACTAGCAATGTAACCCTTGCTTTGGCATTTAAAACATGTAATATCATGATTTTTAGGAGTAGAAGAATCAGATTTACCTTTATTTCCATGGTTGGTCAATTCTATCTTTTTCTCAAACTTTGGCTTATTAATGGTTTGTTTCTCCTCCTTTCGAGAATTTGATTTCCAATTGGGTGAACCTAATCCAAATGCATAACGTATAGTGCTACTACCTTTCCTCTTAAGTTGGTTCTCAACCTTAATAGCCACGTGAACCATATCCTCAATCTCAACCTAATGTTGTAGCTCCACTACATTTTGAATCTCCCTATTCGATCCAGCCAAAAATTGTGCCATCGTAGCCTCCCGGTCCTCCTCAACATTCGTCCTAATCATCACCACCTCCATCTCTTTATAGTATTTTTCCATATTCCTATTTCCCTGACGAAGTGTCTGTAGTTTATTGTGCAACTCTCTATAATAATAAGAGGGTACAAACGACTTCTTCATCACTTGCTTCATCTCTTCCCAAGTCTCTATTGGTGGCTCCCTATTCCTCCTTCTATTCAACACTAGCTGATCCTACCAAACTATGGCATAATTGAAGAATTTAATGGCAGCCAGTTTCACCTTCCTAGCCTTAGAATAGTTATGACAAGCAAAAACCAATTCCACCTTTTTCTCCCACTTTAGATACACCTCAGGATCATTTTTCCCTTGAAAAAAGGGAATCTTCATCTTGATATTTCCCAAATAATTGTCCTCATGATTCTTAGCTCCTGTAAATCCTCCTCCACCATACCTCCTATGGCTATCAATAGAAATTCTATCAAACTCATCATCAAAATCATATTTTTCATGACCTTCTTCTTCCTCCTCTATCGTCACTCCTCTCCTAGGATTTCTGCCTCTCCTTTGTACTTGAGGATTGTTCTTTGACTGCTCCAAGCTTTGCTCTAATTTTTCATGGAGTTCTTCCATCCCTTCCCTAAAGATCTTATTCATCTCAGTATTCAATGCTTCCAAAATCAATTTAGTATGAATTCCTCCCTTTCTCACCTTTAGTTGTACTTGTTTGTGACAGGTTTTCTTACCTACAAGAAACAAGGTTAGGAAAAAAATGATCCTCACATTTCGCTCCCTCGTATGTTTTTGCTCTACAGATGAGTCACTCAAATCACTTGTGTTTTCACACAAAATCAAATGTTGTTCATCGCTTTAATTCCTCTTTTAGTTCTTTTGAAACTAATCAAACGAATGAAGGTCCACCATAGAACTCAAACAATTTCATTTAAAGGCGCTAACCATTCTTAGACATAGATTTATTTCCTTTTTAATTTTTAGAATAGTTATGATAGTTAAGGCATTTATTTCCTTTTATTAAATATGTCTTTTAGGTTTCCTTTGTAGGTCTATATATAGACCATGCTTTATAACCAAATAATATATCTTGGATTTTATTTTGAATGCAAATTGAGAGTTTTTTCTTTAGAATTCCTGAGTGAATTTGTTTGAACTTATCGGATTATTCCATGGTATTCGTTCTAGACTTTATCAATCGTGTTTTCCATCCCTGATTGTGGCATCCTCGCATATATACCAAGGTTCTTACTTTTTAATAAGCAATGGATCGCGGTTTCCATCGATCTTAATATGATCTTAGGGTTTAAATCCAAGCCTATTGGTACTGGGTGTCGTTACGGGTTGGCAGGGTTCGTATCATTATGGATATTTACAAGCATCCCATTGGTATGTAGAAGTTTGCCATTTTTACAATTTAGAATGTCTATAAAGCATTTACAAGTTTGGTACTTTTTTTTATTGTTATATTACAAGAACAACTAATTTGAAAAATATATACATCTCAAAAGAAAGATAAAATGGATCATTTAGAATCAACATGAATTTGTTATCCATTTACTTAAATAATATTTGAAGACATCAAAATATTTTTTTCTTTGTCACAATCAAAGGATGTCAATTTCATTTTGGTTAGGGACACTTTTAGGGAAAAGGAAAGGCTCTTATAGTTAGTTGATGTGGTGTTTCTGCCATGTCATTCATCAGGGACCTCTGTTTGATCTAAATAGTTTAATAGCTTTTGGTTATCTTTTAATAGAGTCTAGACTTTCCTTTCAACTTTCCGAGTCCTTTTCTCCCAAATATGGGCCTTCATCTCAGCCTATTGAAGGTATGGATTGAGGATCCCTAAGATTTGAATAAGTCTTATCATGTCTTGTGGATCTCTTGACATCTTCCTAACAAATTTATGAAAATTATTATGAGCCATTTGATTTTTCTTTTTTTTTGGATATTCTTTTTACAAAAAAGTGACAAATTTTTTTTTCAAGATTAATGATAATCATGTTGTACAATGATGTGTACTATTTTACAAGAGTAAGAAATTTTTTTATCTTTTCTTATTTATTACTATTTTCAAATAATGTAAAAAAAATTATATATGTACAAGTTATAAATTAATCACAATTATCTTGCACACTATACATACATTAAATATAGAAACATGCAAATCACATGGATGCAAATTAAGGTAATGACAAAGTGTTGTGGCAGCATCTTTTAGAACTTTGTTGGTTAAGATTATATAATTTACAAGGTTTAAAATTTAAAAGGATTTTTTTTTTTAAATATTCACATGAAAATTTGATTTTTTATGCCACAACGCTTAGTCATCACCCCCTCCCCCCAACAATTAAATGAATGCAAATTTGGTAGGTTTTAAAGGTCCCCTGATTTACAAACCGTTAGTTGCATTAACAAAGTGGGGGGTAATTCATGTCTCATGTAGTAGGTTTACCACAACACCTGAGACTTGTTGAGGGCCCCTATCCTAGGATACTAAGATAATCTGACCACATTTATCACACATTTAAAATCATTTTGACCCATTACCCCCACCTAGGGAAAAATCTACATAACATGTAACAAATTGAAGTCATAGAATTTTATTTTATTCCATCTTAGGCTTCTAGAAGGATACATGTACATAGAACTATTAGAATACATAGCGGAGTAGACTGTTAAAAACAAGATCTAAGGTTATATAGAATAAGAAAGATATTACATACTTATAAGTCATATATAAGAATAACTTCATAAAAATTCTTAAATATTACATCATAATATTACCTCCTTCACCTTCAAAAGTTTTCAACATTACATCCCATAACATAAAAATCCTCAAAAGACTACAATAATATATATATATATATAATCAATTATTACAAACATTTGTCTCTAAAAGGCTTCATTATAAAACAAATATTCTCTTTCCAAGCCAAAATCATATAGCTCTGATGACTATAATAACTTCAACTCTTTGGTTCTGGTCTTTCCCTTAAGTCCTGCAAACCACAATCTATAGGAGAGTGAGCACAATAAACTCAATGAATAACCAAATCTTAACACAAATCTATTAAAATCAACCAATGTTTGATAAACAATCATATGCATGCAATAATCAATCAAATGTAGCGAATATAATTTGGATGATCAAAATCCAAACTTATAGAGATTTATGCCCTCTATAAGGGGTTGAAGGACCAACGAAAGTATTTTACACCTAGGACAACCAAAGAACTAAGGAAGGAGTAATTCTTTTCAAATTCGTTTAGTGTTTACAAATAATTATAAGTAATATAATCTTCACTTCGCTTAGAATTTAGAAACTCCACTAAGTATTATCATTTTAAAGCCAACCCTCATCAGGTGATGTTCTTTGGTGCCTACTTAGTTCCTATAGAGCTGATAACCTAATGGTAACCTTTGCCAGATTAACAGGACATAACAATGCATTACCACAGGATCGAAACAATAATACGTGACTTAAATACCATGCAAATGCAATTTTATGATGTTATGCAATGTCTATCTGATTTACTTATTTATTTATTGAGTATGTGTTAAATCAAATTACAGCAACCAATCAATTTCCAAGCAATCAACATTGTACATTCTCAGTCAAAAGTAATTGGTTATCACTTTTAACATTAAAGATTATCACTCACTCCAACAACATATAACATGCAATGTTCCCTAATGCCCATACATAAAATCAGTCTTGGTTATTTTTTAGATTATATGTTTTTATACTACAATCACAAAAAGAGTGAGAAGATTTCAGTTACTCACTTGTGCATCTTGCCTTAATCATCGTAGTAGTCTATGAAATAGTCCAAGTCTTGATTTATGGCTCCTATAAGTCAATAAACATATATTACTAGGTATATGAGTATATAAGAATTTCTATTAGTGCCTAAGCGTCCTAATTTCATGTCATCATACCCCTAATTAATTGATTATTAAAAATCATAAGGTGCTATACATAGGTTCTATTCAAATACATACACTTAACTAAGAAATTTCTTAAGTCAAGAATTATAGAATTTAGCATATCTTTATTCTATGATCTTATGATCTAACTTGAGCAAAATTCTATAAAGATCTTAAGCTAGCATTTACATACATACATGCATACATATATTATTATTGTTATTATTATAAGGTGAAATAGGAAACAGTTCACGGGCATGCTTAAGGTCGTGATCACCATCATAGACATCATCATGCCCATGATAAAGGATGTTTCATTTTGCAAAAGAAAATAAAGGAGATCAAACCCTTCATTACAACTGTGATATAACCGCAATATTAATCGTGACCTTGATCATGCTTGGGATTCAAAGTGAGAAAAATATCTATGGAGATCATGCGCTCGGTTATGCCTATAATGAACCAAAAATTTTTTTATCCGAGAAGATCACCACCTTTGTCACACCTATTATCAACCATGGTTCACTTAGGTTTTCAAAGTCCAAAATTTTACACTTTCTAACTAAGTTTTATGATCTTATTTTTGTCAAAAACACTTCACAACATATAAAGTCCATTACACTTCCATATCACAATTACAATGTACACTTACACTACACCTAACTATATACAATATCAACTTTATCCAACGAATCCAAGGCTATTTTGTGTATGATTTAGGCTTTAAGCCATCACTTTCACCACTCTGTCTCTATCTATCTAACTCCAACATCCTTAAAAACCCCATATTCAACATTAATCAACAAGAACTCTAAACAAACTTAGTTAACTTACATGATTAACTAGTTGAATCTTAACTTAAGGATGGAGACTTGATGTGGATTTTAGAAGGATTAAAAGAGAAATTTGAAGAAGAAAATGTGGGGTTTTGCTTTGAAGAAATGGTACCTGCTAAGGGGCTAGATATTTTGTTTAATTTTTGTCGATCATTATCTCCAACAATAGATAAAGTAAGTTCAACTTTTGGGGCATTTGAAAGAATCATTGTGTGTGTGCATGTGCATGTGCATGTGCATGATAGTTATGGCGAGGAAATTGGATCATAGGCTTGGGTTTACATGCAAATTAGGCTTCTTTATGCATATTTAAATAGGAAACAAAACCTTAGGGTGAAAACAATGTTTGATCAATTTAATTTAGAAATTTAATTAAATAGCATTTTCCTAAAATAATTTATAATAAAATTCTTATAACTAAGGGTTAAGCTTTGGAAATACAAGTTCATAAGAAATTTTGAGAATATTATAAGTTTAAAGAAAAATTTTAAAATAGATCAATTGAAATTTTTAAGTTTCTATTTTTACTTACTAATTCAATACATGTTAATGTAAATAAATCTATTAACTGAAGTATTTATCCTAATTTTCATATTAACCTTATATCATTTTTTAATTTCTAAACTCTAATTTGATTTAAGTAAAAACTTGGGGCGGGGGAGGAGAGAGGGTTGGTGGGTGGGGTTCACATATTGTTTACCCCATTTTTGGGCTATTTACAAAAGGTTTATCTACATCACTTAGAAAAAAAAAACATTAGTACAACTATTTAATTATAAGACAACTAGAAATAGGGTGATATCAACATATAATGAATAACTCAAATATGATGAGTTGATCAAAATGTCTAATGTACTCATAAAATTGATGCAATGTCACGATAGATAATCAAAAGCAAATATGACCTAAATATATCTTGTATGCACCAAAAATAAAAGTTTCTACGAATAATTGCCAAAATTAATGTTTTACCAAAATAGAGCTCATTGTTCAAAATTCTAAACAATAAATATATATATATATCTATTTATGTCACCAGTACCACATACGAAGACAACATTATGATTAATCATAACAATATCACAATAGATCCAAATAATTACTCAATTTGGTAATACACATTCATCTCACTACACCACATAGTGAGAGAAATCCAAAACGAAATCATCCTTTACATACATACCATAAAAAAAAAAAACTCCAAATGCAATGCATATAAAATTTGATAAAAGAATACTATAAAAAGTTACAAAAATCAACTTACAATAAAAAAAATGAAAATGAAAAAGGTTCATTCAATTTAATGCCCTGAAAGACGACAACGAGTTATACAATGTAACGATAACAATAAAAGGAAGAGTATGAACATTGTGTGTTTTATACGCCTATTAGGATACATATGCATGTAAACGGAATGGTGAGTTTACAACCTTCTTGTTAAGTCATTATGTGTGTCTATCGGTTGTTGTCTTATGGCAGAGTATCATCTTGAGTCGAGTTAAGTCAAGTCATCAATCATCCTCGTCAAGTTTAGGTTTTGCCAAATTATTGGAAGGTTTGGGTTCCCCAAACTAACTCCTATAGGTATGTATTTGAAAATTGATCATAAATAAAGAAATCAAAGATGAAAAAATAAAGAAATAAAAAATGATTCAAGGATAAAATGACACATATGAATGGATAGATATCTAAAACCACCCAACCGAATACACTGCATGATATAAAAAAAAATGGTGAAAAGTATTGAATAGAAGTATTCATTAAAGAAACAAATCAATGATACTAATTGATAAACTTGACATATGTTAATGATTCCTAAAATAGTGCAAAATTTCATCACATATGAAATGGAAGAACTAAACTTGATCTAGAAATCATTAGATTAGTGCAACGAAAGACTTGGTAAAAGACTGAATCTTAACATGATCAAATGCTCAGGATTATTGAAAAGGAAAATTAAAACCTAATGTGAGATACCAACTGCCAACAAGTAATCAAGTAAGCTTTGAGGATAAAACTTCTTTTAAGAGGGAAGATGGATTATCCCAAATTTTACTAGGTTAATTTAGGAAAGTATTAATTATATAGGATAATAACATGAGTAATTTTGAACCTCAAGTTAAAATTGGATAGTAATTGAACTTAGATGATTTATATAATTAATTTAAGTGAATTATAGTATATAGTTATGTGCTTTGAAATATAGTAATTGGATTAAATTAAAATTAGAGATTCAACCATATCAAACTTCTTTCCAATCTACCAAATTACCCAAAACATATCCAAATATAAAACTTAGCTAATTTCCCCAAAATTCAACTACTCATTTGAAGAATTTCTCAATTTAATTGATTATCATAAAATTCAATATGCAAATTCTCAATCCATTAAATTTGAGCCAAATAACCAATTCAGTAAATCAATCAGCTAAATTAAATTCTTAATTTGAGTTCCCATAATTCCTATTCAATTTCCCTAAATTTAGTGCATGGGTATCGTAGGGTGCTGCAATGACGCATAATAACTGAAGTCACATTTTAGGAAATTATAAGAACATGTTCGATAAAACTTAAGAGGCTATTTGTTATTATTTTTCTTCAAATACATCCACGGAAATGGTACAAACCGCTGATTAAACATTTTTTAAGGAAAATTTATGAACCAAATCTTATGGTTAGGTTCTAATTAAAAAATAACCAAACCGTATTGTACCGTATTTGCATAAATAAATGGATTTAATGAAACCATATGGATGAATATAGGTTTAAGTGTGTTGGATTTGTTTAATGATGTTCATTAATCATGTTGAATATGTATATGATGATGGATTGTACAAAAATCATATTCTTACATTTATTTTATTAAATTCATAAAAAATAAATAGCTAAAGAAATATTAAATAAATTTAATAAATTATGATATTTTGGCATATTGTAGAATATATATTCTAATATTGACTTGGAAATTTTCATAATTTTTGAAACTCATTTACTATTTTTAAAAAATTAATTTAATTTTGTCAACAATATATAATAATTTAACTTTTTAAATCTAAATAAAATATCAAATTAATTTATTTTTTATCAAAATTTATAAGAATAACATTTTAATGTTCTTATATTCATATTAGAAATTTTTATGAATTTTGAAAATCAGTTACTATTTTTAAAAATCAATTTAGTTTCGTTTGAAAATATATATTAATTTGAGTTGTTATATCTAAATAAAATATCAAATGAATTTATTTTTGAAACAAATTTTGGGAAATGATATCTTGATATGTCTTATTTTGCAATGGAATTTTTCTTAATTTTTTGAATTTATTTATTGTTTTCTAAAAAATAATTTAGTGTCATCTAATAATTTTTTCCTACCAGTGAATTTGACCACATTGCACTAGCCAAACCAGCCACATTTTGAATTGGTTTTTCATCTAGGCCTAGCCCTTGTCTTTTTAATGGGTTAGGATGCAAACTATAATGTAGACTATTAAACCAGCAAAGAACCTAAAGAAAATTGGCTTGAAACGACCTTGAATTGATCAGTGCTTGCTAGAACTCCCTTGTTTCAACACTATTTTAAACAAAAAAAAAAAGGCCTTAATTTTACTTATTTAATATTTTTACACTTTAAACTAACTTAAATTATATTTTAGCTTAATTTGGGTATTTGTTAAAACTGAATTTGGCATTAATATAAATTTATGGTTGTAGTTATCACTTTAGGTTTCAAAATTGATAAAAGTGGAATCATTAGTATATTTTGGGTTTACATTTATTCAAATGAATTATTTAGGACTTTGTGTCACACCCTAAAAATGGGCTTGGAAGGCAAACCTAAAGTTATCATATCACATGTGCTCCCACAATATGAGAGCCATCTTGCAAGTTAGAGTTTGCAAGGCTCTACCTAAATATTTACTTTACAAACATCTAATATGGAATTACATTTGTGATAAATAAAGGAAATTTGATTTCCTACAGTCCACCAGAACCATAGAGGATCGGTATATCCTATCAAATAGTAATATATAATAAATCATCTATGTTTTAAAAATTTTAAACTACAACATTACAAATCTTGACCATAATCTAAACATATTTTACATGAAACAACAACTCAACAAATTATACTATTTATCTCTTTCTCATTCTAAATTCGTCTTCTATCTTCCAAGATTCTTCTCAATACCAACTTAACCCATATTTGTTGCTTTAGCTATTCCTACAACAAACCTGTGGGGGGTATGAGTTCAACCGTAGTGCTAGTGGATAACAAAACCAAATCATACTACAAACAAGTGTCAAGCAAGTTTTTATTCAACAAACATATGCAATGCATACTCATCTATATGATATGCATAGTTTGGATTATTAGAATCCAAACTAAATAGAGGGCATTCACGTCATGGAGAACTGTAAACTAAGGGAGAGGGTGCATACTCAACTTGAGCCTTCAGCTCACATCTTTCTTAGCACAAAAATCATTTCTTTTATACCACAGATACAACCGTCAACTGCCTCTTGGAAATAGCTAAGGAGGGAGGATTTCATTTTGAATACTTTTTATTGAAAAATAACCTCTAACTTCTCTTTAGACTTACTAGGGAGAGAGGATTTTTTTTAAAAATTCATTTTATGGAAACATAGCTCTAGCTACTCCTTAGACAAGATTAAAGAGTGACGGCTTTCTTTTAAACTCATTTTGTGAATATATTAAAAAATTTACTTTGTCAACCAACCATCCACTTTCCTTATAACCACAAAACCACCCTTAATGCCCGAAGCAACTCCAAAATGAGCGACGTCCTTCGGTGCATGCTTAGTTCTCGTGAAACCGATAACCCTACTAGTAGCCTACAAGCAGACCCATTGTGTAAGCCCCTGAAATTTTTCGATAATGTTTTGGAATACCAAATCGAAACCTTAAAGTCTAACCCAAGTTGAAACCGAACCTTAAACAATTTCGATCACGGGATTTCATAAGAGAATTTTCAAAAACAAAAATAAGAGGTTCAATAATCGATCGATTCAAAAATCCGAACACGAAAAGATCCGCATATCCGATCCCTAAGTTAAACCCCTCATTTTCTATGGCAAAGATGAATTAAACCCTAACCCTAGTCAAACCGGAGTTTAAAAGTCAAAATAATTAAACAATTTCAACTCCGGCAATCCCGCGCTCTCAAACCCTAGAAAACGAAATCAAGTTTATGGCTTAAAATAGTTTGTAATAATATAAGGTAACATAAAAATATAAGATTAGCGAATTTCGAGTGTCCTTCGGACTCAAACGAGATCAGTTCTCGAAAAGCATGTCGGAGCTCGGAATAATAAAAATATTCCAACAACACCAAAGGACTCGTAATTAAACAGGATTTCAAAAATATCAATTTTAAAATTTTTCGTAACTAAAAATGACAAATATAGCTCGTTTACGCGTATTTTTATTACTACCGGTATTTTATATGTCTAGTCTACTATTCATAGTACTATTCCTATTATTCATTACTATTTCACTATCTCTACTTTTTCTTACACCTATTTCTTACTACCTATATACCTATTTTCTTACTTTTTACATTACCAATACAATTTTATTCACATCAAACTTTACACTTTATTTCTTTTCTTTACAAAAAATTACAAAACAAATAAAAATCATCTCTCTCTCTCCCATGTAGGCGTCGGCCCCCTCTCTCTTCACATATATTATTTTTCTTTTTCAATTTATTTTATTACATCCAAAATTCACTTCAAAATTCTATAAATACCCCATTCCTCCTTCATTCTTTCACACACTCATTTTACATAACAAAACTCTACCAAAATACTCTCTCAAAACCTCTCTCCAACAAATCTCTCACAAATACTCTTTACCAATTCCTACAACTTCAAAAAGAAAAATATCAAACACAAAACCCAATCATCTCTTTTCAAACCGTCCATTAAATCTTAGGTAAAATCTTACTTAAATTTCTTTATCATGTTCATACAACTTAGCATGAGCTTAGTGTATGTTTCTTAGACTCATATGAGTTAAAGAAGCAACAATATGTTCATGTTTTGTTTTTGTTCATGTTCCTACTTTACATTATGTTATTATGTTGTTGTTATTATTATTTTTGCTCCAATCTAACTTATATAATATTATGTATACTATGTATATATATTTATTTAGAGCATATAAGCTCATTTGTTATTTATTTATTTCTAAGTCTTGCAATTTATTTATTTACTTGTTTTATGCAATTTATTAAGACTAGTCTTTCTAGTCTTAGACTTGTCCATATCAAGTCAAAACAATTTCTTTTCTTTTCTTTTCTTTTGGCACTAGTCCATTCTTAGTCTCGGGTTGCCTTGATGAAGCTAAGGCTCCCAATACATGATCGGGATACCTTGATGAAGCTAAGGTTCCCAATGCTTGACTATATATTTATGTTTATTTACTTATAAGTATTTCTTTCTTTCTATCTTATTATGTTTTACACTTACTTTTACATTGTTACATATTCATGCATGATTATAATATTGTTGTCTTAAGTAAAAATAAAAATGGGTTCTTTCTTAAATAAAGAAAAAGTAAACTAGATTTCTTGACAAAAGAAATTTCAACAAAAAGATCTAAGTTTTCTTTTCTAACAAGCTCTTTTCGAAATAAGCTAATCATAAATTCTAGAAGAAGTAGTAAAGTAGATTTCTTCAAAAGAATAAAAGGAACTTATCTCTTTTCTAAATCAAAAACTAAATACCCCATAAAGGAAGAATTTTTCCCTATAAAGGATTTTAACTGAACCATATCTTTTATACGACTTAATTATATTCATTATAGACTTTGAAAATCACATGTTAAGAAAGATTCTTCAAAACTTAAATTTTGAATTGTTATTCTCTTTTTAAAATTTAAAATGAAATTTTTGTTAAGTTCTAATGTTAACAATTCTTTAAGAAAGCTTTTCTTATAAACTTGTCTAAAGGGGTTATTTATTCCATAAATATTAAGTATAAAACAAGTTTTTCAAACCAAGATAAAATTAACTCACTATTTTAGAGACCAACTTAGAAAAATAAAAATTTGTCAAGAAAATAAAGTTTTAAAGGTATATCTATTTTCTAAAGAAGGGAAATGATATAAAAATAAAAGAAAAACATACATTTAACACAACTTCAAATATTTGAAACTTAAGGAATTTTGAAAAACTTATTTTTAATCGCTAGAAATAAAGTTAGTAGATAACTTAAGAACAAAATTTTTGAAATAAAATTTACTTTTAAAAAGTAAGAAAATGAAATTATAATAGAAAAATATTTGCTCATAACGACTCAAATATATTATTGTTTTCCTTCTAACAATTCAAAAAGGAGAAATTCTCAAAAAGTTTTATCATTTAAACCATCAAAGACAAATCGTTTATAAAATATCGATATTGAGACAACACTATCAAAATCATATTTTGAAAAACCATATTTTGAAAACTATAAATTCATAACTATTATGTACCGTGTTAGTTTGCAACTCAAATGGTTTTTATGACAAAAATAATATTAGAAATGGATAGATCTTTTTGAGTAGGTAGAAAACGATATATTATTTGCGCGATTCCGAGTTAAAATGACCAAGTTATGCCATTTTAAGTTGGAATTACTTTCTACGCGAATTTTAATGATCTTATGCCATAGTTTTTGATAAGTACCATAGAATCAATAAGAAATACTCATTATGGGTATTCTTCTTGATTAGGTGAACTCGAGGAGGAGTATTCATACCCAGAGGATTATTTTGATTAGTGGATTTATCGATCAACTCTCCCGTAAGAAAGATAGATCCTCATGGCCAAGTGAGTTTATTTCCTACATTTTTCTTACTTGGTTGTGCTTGTAGCTAAGGCACTAGAAGTAGGAAAATATGAAAATGAATTATGAATAATAATATTGGTTGAAAGAATTTTAAGCATACCGAGGCACGATTCGTTGTTAATTTAACATATGTTTTACTATTATTTTGTTGGAGTGTGTGAAAATTCTATGATCACCTTTAAATTACTTTAATCATATACTATGAATTATATAAATTGATTCATGCGTATCACATAGATAGTTTCATTGCATGAGCTGCTAATTTCGATGAGACAAGAGTTTAGTAGCAGGGTGTGCAGTAGCTAGAAATCTGCAAAATGGGCGATAGGAGCCTGAAAGAACTATGATGGGCTAGTAGGAGTCTATAATAAACTACATGAGTTAGATTTTTAGATGGGTTTTAAAGAGCCTGGAACACTGATAAACTCAGAAAACTGATATAATTTTCATCTCTGAATTGACACTTAGTTGTGTTAATTATTATAAAAGCAAAGGAATTGGCATTTGGTTTTTTATCATTTGTTTTGAATCAGGTCAGGAATTAAAATGGAAATTTGCAACAAGGAAAAATGAAGAATTGTGAGAATTGGCATTGAAAAGCATCACCACCGGTGAATTTAGGCTCAACGCAGCCAGCGTTGAGAGGGCTTGAAGAGTACGCCGGCAAACTTGAAGGCAACGCCGCCGGCGTTCAAAGGCAGCGTTGAAACATCACAGAGCCTAAGTCCTTAACGCCGATCTAACACCGCCGGTGCTTGTGGATAGATACAATACTTGAACTTGAAGGCAACGCCGGCAAATTGGAGGAGTACGCCGCCAGCATTCAAAGGCGACGTTGAAGACCATCAGTTTACAAATCCTTAGTGCTTGATTGAACGCAGCCGGCGTTGGACGAGAAACCGCCGGCGTTGGATGCAGCAGTTACACGAAAAGCTTGTATTTTTACATGCTTTGAGGAGAGAAAAGGACACACTGACATTATGCTTCTATTTTCAGTTTCACCCGATAGTTTTTAGAGAGAGATAGAAGTAGAAAATAGAGATTTACTTTGGATCTTCATCAAAGTTGTTCTATTTGTTCGTAGATTGAGTAGAATTTGCTAACAAGGATCTCAGTTACAATTTGTACGGTTTGTTTCTCTAATTAATGGTAATTTCTTCTTAACTTGCTTTGTTCTTTACAATTCGTGATGAATATTATCATAGTTTTTATTAGTATCATGTTAGATAGAGTAGAAATGATTGTTGGCTGTATTTGAACAGTGGGAAATGGTGAAATCCTTAATTTTCTGAAGTGATTGTTGAACTAGTGTTATTGGGTTGGAAGAATGATGTATATCCTTGTTAAATTCAAACTAAAAACTTAAAATTCGGATGGATTCAAGTTTGAATGAAATTGGGTATCTTGGCGAAGACTTTAATTTCGTTTGAATTTATATTTGGGTAAAGAATTCAAGAATGCGATGGCAAGAGAGTTTTTAATCCTGGTATAATCTATCATTACTGCTCAAACATTGTTTTAAATACAAGTTTTCAAGAAGGAATTCTTTAATTTGTGATTTAGGACAATGAGTAACTAAGATTTGGGAAACTCTTAGTTGCACAAATCGATTCTTTCGAAATACTCAGTAGTGGAAGCTATAGAGTGTTTTAGGTGGAAAAAGGTTTTCAAATTTCCTTTTAGAATTTGTAAATCTTGGTATATTCACATGGATGTGCATGTACTCTAACAATTTTAATAAACCGAGTTCAACATGATTGGAGAAAATAGGATTTTATCTAAATCCCACTAACCTTACTTGTTAAAACTTGTGTGAGTAGGATTAGTGAACACTAGACATAGTAGAGTGTAGATACTTTAGTAAATATTTATAGAAAAAAAAATCTGGTTTCTCTTTGCCTAAATATTAAAGTGAACTAATAATGTTTAGTAATTAACCTTTCCTCGTAGGATCGATACTCATTCATCACTTTATTGCTTGATCGACCCAGTACACTTACTGGAGAATTGGTTTTAAAATACTAAACTTTTCAAGCGGATCAAGTTTTTGGCGCCGTTGCCAGGGAAAAATTAATATTAAACAACTTTAGTTCTATTAGTAATTTAGGCTCATTTTACAGTTTGGTTTGTTTTTTGATTTCCTTTTCAGGGTGTATGCATAGGAGTAGAAGTCAAGAGCTTCTCCCCTTAAATCCAGAGATTGAACGCACCTTGCGTTTACTAAGAAGAGGAAACAGATTGAGAAAGGAAAGGAGTGAAGCAATAGCAGAAGAAAACAATAACAACCAAATTCAAGCTCCTGTTAGAGCTTTGAGAGATTACACAGTACCAACTGTGTCTGGAAATCCAATTAGAAGGCCAGCAGTTCAAGCCAACAACTTTGAGATCAAGCCGGATTAATTCAGATGGTAGAAGCTCATCAGTTTGGAGGATATCCAAATGAGACACCTGATGATCATCTTAAATTCCTTCAGTATTGCAACACCATCAAGATGAATGGTGTTACTGATGATGCAATAAGGTTGCAGCTATTTCCTTTTTCATTAAGGGACAAGGCTTTGGCTTGGTTCAATTCATTACCCCAGGAGTCCATCACAAATTGGACAGATTTGTCAAACAAGTTTTTGAGGAGATTTTTCCCACCGGCTAGGACAGCTAGGTTGAGGAATGAGATCACCAACTTTGCAAAATTTCATGGTGAATCCTTGTATGAAGGTTGGGAAAGATACAAGGAAGCTATCAGGAAATGTCCTCATCATGGACTACCTGATAATCTCCTCATTGAGATATTCTATCTGAGTTTGGATGAAACTATGAGATCACTTGTAGACGCTGCTGCAGGAGGAGCATTAATGGGTAAGAGCTATGATGAAGCTAGCTCTTTGATAGAAGAAATGGCTTCAAGTGCTCATAATTGGAGTTGTGAGAGGACTAAACTCAAGGTTGCAGCTGTGCAAGATAATGAGGCCATGTCTCAACTTACAGCTCAGATTTCGGCTTTGGCAAATCAAGTAAGTAAGCTCACTACTTCAAGTTCTATTACTCCTAACCAAGTTTTGTGTTGTGAGATTTGTTCAGGTTCACATTCATTCCATGATTGTCCTCAAACACATTCACCAACTTCAGCTAGTGGAGAGCAAATGAATTATGTGGGGAATTTTCAAAGAGGAAATCAAGGACCTTATACAAACACCTACAATCCAGGATGGGCCAATCATCCGAATTTCTCATGGAGGAATGAGAATAATGTTTATCGACCGCCTGGATTTCAAAGACAAGGTCCATGATTCAAGGTCCAGTGAGGAATGCTTTACCACCACCACCACCTCAACATCCACATCAACAACAGAACCATTCTTCGGTTGAAGATCTGATGAAAACTTTCATGCAGAAGACTGAGACGTTGATTAATAATCAACAAGCCACCATTCGGGATCTTCAAGGGCAAATAAGTCAGATTTCTCAGCAAATGAGTAGTAGACCTTCAGGGTCACTACCTAGTAAGACTGAGGAGAATCCAAAAGGAGTGAATGCTATCACTCTTAGGAGTGGTAAGGAGGTGGAATTCCAAATGGTTTTGGGGAAGAAAAGGAGAAGGTGCAGATAAGAGATAAAGGAAAAAGGAAGCTGGAGGAACCGAATTTATCTTCACCTAGTGTGCAGCCTTATGTTCCGCCAGTGCCTTTTCCAGGAAGGCTGAAGCAACAGAAATTAGATGAGCAATTCGCTAAGTTCTTGGATGTGTTTAAGAACTTACAGATTAACATTCCTTTCTTGGAGGCTATTCAAGAGATGCCCTCTTATGCTAATTTCATTAAGGAATTGCTATCCAAGAAGAGGAGGATAGATGGGAATGAACCGGTTGTTTTAACAGGAGAGTGCTCAATGATACTTCAGCAAAATCAAGGCTTGCCTACGAAACAAAAAGATCAGGGAAGTTTCACTATACCTTGCACTATTGGTAATATTTATTTCGATAAAGTGCTAATTGATTCTGGTGCAAGTATAAATTTAATGCCTTTCTCTATCTTCAGGAGACTAGGAATGGGAGAATGCAAGGAAACCCATGTGACCTTGCAATTGGCTGATCGGAGTATCAAATACCCTAAGGGTATTGTAGAAAATGTACTAGTGAAGGTGGACAAATTCATATTTCCTGTGGACTTCATAGTCCTGGAAATGGAGGAAGATAGAGAGGTGCCCATGATCTTGGGGAGACCATTCTTGGCTACAGGTAAGGCCTTGATCGATGTTGAGCAAGGTAAGCTTACTCTACGTGTTATGGATGAACAGGTTACATTTAATGTATATGATGCTATGCATAAATTTGATGAGAAAAGAACCTGTTTTAATATTGATGTTATAGAGGAGCTTACATGTGAATTTGGGAAGATGAAGTAGGAATTGAGACCGTGGAGTCGGTTTTGAGAGAGTTTGATGACTGGAGTGATGAGGAGAAGAAGTAGATTGTGAGGAAGTGTCTGAAATTCGGGTTAGAATGTATGAGGAACTAGGAACAAGTGAGAAGAAACGGTTCCTTCTTGACACAGCCTAGATTTGGAGTTGAAGCCATTACCTGATCACCTAAGGTATGCTTACTTAGGTCATGATGAAACTTTACCTGTGATTGTTTCATCATTTTTGACAGAAAAGGAGGAGAAGTTGTTGGAGTTTTGAGAGAACATAGAGAAGCAATAGGCTGGACGATTGCTGATATCAAAGGAATTAGTCCTTTGATTTGCACTCATAGAATTTTGATGGAAGAGGAGTGCAAGCCTACAGTGCAACCACAGAGGCGATTGAATCCTACCCTTAAGGAAGTAGTAAAAAAAGAGGTACTTAAGCTTTTAGATGCAGGAATGATCTACCCTATTTCAGATAGTAAGTGGGTTAGCCCTGTCCATGTAGTACCTAAGAAAGGTGGTATGACTGTAGTGAGGAATGAGGCGAATGAATTGATCCCTACTAGGACAGTGTCTGGGTGGAGAGTTTGCATTGATTATAGGAAGCTAAATGATGCCACCAGAAAAGACCATTTCCCACTCCCATTTATTGATCAAATGGTTGAAAAATTGTCAGGGCATTCATTTTATTGTTTTCTTGATGGGTATTCGGGATACAATCAAATCCCGATTGCCCCTGCTGATCAAGAAAAAACTACTTTTACTTGTCCTTATGGCACTTTTGCCTTTAGGAGAATGCCTTTTGGCCTTTGCAATGCACCAGCTACTTTTCAAAGGTGTATGATGGCTATTTTTTCTGACATGCTTGAGAATTTTATTGAGATATTTATGGATGATTTTTCGGTTTTTGGAAAATCATTTGATGCTTGTTTAGAAAATTTAGCCAAAGTTTTACAAAGATGCAAAGAGACCAATCTGATTTTAAATTGGGAGAAGTGCCATTTTATGGTGCAAGAGGGAATCGTTTTAGGGCACAAAGTGTCAGAAAGAGGGATTGAAGTAGATAAGGCAAAGGTTGAAATCATAGAGAAACTACCTCCACCAACAAATGTCAAAGGAGTCAGAAGTTTCCTAGGACATGCGGGTTTCTATAGACGGTTCATTAAGGACTTCTCTAAGATTTCCCGACCTTTGTGTAATCTACTTGAGAAAGATGCTGTGTTTGTTTTTGATGACAAATGTTTGCAGGCATTTGAACTTTTGAAGGAGAAGCTCATCACTGCTCCGGTGATCATAGCACCAGATTGGGAGCTTCCTTTTGAGCTGATGTGTGATGCCAGTGATTATGCTGTAGGAGCAGTATTGGGACAAAGGCGAGGTAAGATCTTTCATACTATCTACTATGCAAGTAGAACTTTGAATGAGGCACAAAGGAATTATGCAACTACTGAGAAGGAGTTGCTAGCTGTGATTTTTGCTTGTGATAAATTCCGGCCTTATTTAATTGGTTCTAAGGTGATAGTATATACTGATCATGCTGCTCTTAGATATTTATTTGCTAAGTCTGATGCTAAGCCTAGGTTAATCCGTTGGATATTGCTATTGCAAGAGTTTGATTTAGAAATTAAAGATAAAAAAGGAGCTGATAATGTGGTAGCTGATCACTTATCACGTTTGCAAAATGATGAATCAAACTTGCCTATTAATGAAAAATTTCCTGATGAGCAGTTGCATGCAATAGATATCCAAGGCTTACCATGGTATGCCGATATAGTTAATTATTTGGTCAGTGGAATTATACCATATGGTTTGTCTTATCAACAGAGAAAAAAGTTTTTACATGATGTAAAGTTTTATTTTTGGGACGAACCATATCTCTTTAAAAAATGTGCTGATCAAATAATTAGACGATGTGTACCCGAGACTGAGCAAATAAGCATAATCGAACATTGTCATGCAAGAGAGGCAGGAGGTCATTTTGGAGTTGAAAGGACTGCAGCTAAGGTACTATCTTGTGGATTTTATTGGCCCAAGTTGTTTCATGATTGTAGAAATTTCATCAAAGTGTGTGCTCAATGTCAAAGATCAGGCAACATTTCTAGAAAACACGAGTTACCATTAAACAACATTCTGGTGATTGAACTTTTTGATGTATGGGGAATTGACTTCATGGGTCCATTTCCTTCATCTTTTTCAAATAAATACATACTTGTAGCAGTGGATTATGTATCTAAATGGGTTGAAGCTATTGCTTTGCAAACCAATGATGCTCGAGTAGTGACAAAATTTTTGAAAAAGAATATTTTCACCAGATTTGGGGTGCCTAGGGCAATCATAAGTGATGGGGGTACTCACTTTTGCAATAAACAATTTGACAAGCTTTTAGCTAAATATGGAGTTGTCCATAAAGTAGCTACCCCATATCACCCCCAAACAAGTGGTCAAGTTGAGATTTCCAATAGAGAAATTAAAAGGATTTTGGAAAAGACAATTAATGCATCGCGAAAGGACTGGTCTTTAAAACTGGATGATGCATTATGGGCATATAGAACTGCTTTTAAAACACCTATTGGAATGTCTCCTTACAAGTTAGTTTATGGTAAATCGTGTCATTTGCCTGTTGAACTTGAGCATAAGGCTTATTGGGCTATAAAATTCCTCAATTTTGATGGAAAAGCTGCAGGGGAGACAAGAATGCTTCAATTAAATCAGTTGGATGAGTGGAGAAATGAAGCATATGAGAGTGCTCGAATTTATAAAGAGCGTACCAAACAGTGGCATGATCGAAACATTTGAAGAGAGAATTTTCACCAGGAAACAAAGTGTTGTTATACAATGCACGTCTCAAGTTGTTTCCAGGAAAGTTGAGATCAAGGTGGTGGGACCTTTTGAAGTTATCCGTGTTTTCCCTTATGGTGCAGTTGAGTTGAAAACCAAGATAATCGACTTTTAAAGTCAATGGACATTTACTCAAGCACTACTATGAGGGAGACATTAGAGAAAGTAGGACCACCTTCATCAGTGAAGGTAGTAAGATACAGTTGCAAGTCGGGCTAAGCGACTTTAAACTCTAAGCGCTGCATGGGAGGCAACCCATGGTTGTTGCTGTGTTTTGTGTGTAATATATATGTAATTGTGTGTGTGTGTTTAGTTGTTTCAGGTACAGTTAAGTGAGTAGATGAATTTGGTGTTTAGTGTGTTGAAGTATTGTGAGGAAAATAGAAAGTCATGTAACAGGTGGAATTTTTCTAACGCTGAAGTCTGGAGAAAGAACACCGGCAAAATTTAGCAGTATAGGAAGTGAACGCTGGCAAATGATGGTTGAACACCGCCGGCGTTGAAAGTGAAGCTTGGAAAGCAGAAGCATCAACCCTTAACACCGGCAAAACAGCAGTCAACGCCGTCGGTGTTGATGTTTGGGAGTGCGACCAGAAAGCAATTTCTTAACACTGGCAAATACAAAGTAGCAACGCCACCGGCGTTGAATTTATTTCACCGGTGTTCTCAAAGAGCCAGTCAAGGCCAGAATCAGTTTTTCTAACGCCGGCATTTGCTGTCAACAACACCGCCGGCGTTCATTAAATTTTAGCCGGCGTTGGGTTTGTGCGTGCATTAAATGCTAATCCCCTGCATGTAAAGGGATTAAAATCCCTATTCTCTCTCTCTCATTTGCATTCTCATCTAAACTTTTGCCGAAATCCCATTCATTTTGTTTTTGTTTCTTCTTCTCTCTCGCTCTCTCAATCAATCCATCATCAGGGCTCAAATCATTAATCATCAAGATCACAAGGTAACTCATTCTCATTTTTGGTTCTTTTTATCCTTTTCAATGATTAAATCTTTTGTTTAGACAATAATGTGGATGCTAGGGTGAAAAAGAAAATTATGCTGCTGAGTTGTTGTTGGTTAGGGCATCTGAAAGTCGTGTTCCATGGTTCTATTGTTAAATCAAGCATAGATTGATTAGAAATTGTGTGGTTAGGCCTGTAACTGTAGAAATTAGGGTTTGTACAAAAATTGGGGGTTTTGATAGTTTGTGATTATGGAAATATGAAATCAATTATCAATTCTAATTTTAATCTAAAGTTTTGAATCAAGGACAATTTTCACTGTTCATCGAGTTTTTGAAACAAAGCCCCAATGGTTACCCTACGTTGTGTGCCTACGCCGGCTAGCAACACTGGTTAGCAACGCCAGCTAGCTACACCGGCATTTTTAGGATTAGTTTGCCGGCGTTCTTTAAAAAAAAAAGGGAGAGAGAGAGAGAGAGACAGAAAAATTGAAAGAGTGAGCAAATCAATTGGTGTAATTGATGCTTAAGATGTGCTCTCAATGGCAATTAATCAATTACATCCAATTAGAGGATATGTGGTTCTAATGTGCACATATTAGTTGTTATTGTGAAATGTGCTTTATTGTAATATATATGGAGTGTGCTGTGTATGTGTACAGATATGGCTCCAAAGAAGAAGCAAAGAACAGCTACTACTAGTCAAGTAAGGAATGTCTTGTCTAATCAACTTTATGCACAAGAAAGGAGGGAAAGACTTATGAAAAAAGAGTTTCATAACAGTCATTTTCTGGATTGGCCTGTATTAGAGGATTATGGAATGCATGAGACTTTGCAAAATGTAGTGGAGGACAAGCGATGGTTCAAAGTTTTTGACATGAGGGAACCGGCTTACAAGAAGATCACCATGAATTTCTTTCTACTATGAAATATGGTAGAGAAGATGATGATGATGATGATGATCAAGGGGATACCCATATAATCTTTCAGATATATGGGGAAGTTAAAAGAGTGCCAATTAAGAAGATAAGAGTCTACCTTGGCTACTATCAGCATGAGGATGAGAATTCTGCTCTCCGACATCTTAGCCTACTGATGTTACCATGGAGAGTTTCTGGTTTGAGTTGATACACCCAAAGACTGATCCATTTGAGTCTTCAAAATCGATCAACTCGTCTTTTAAAAAGTTAGAGCACAAACTTCATCATATTCTGGCTCATACTTTGACTTGTCGAAAGACAAGTCATAGCAAGTTAAGCACTTCAGATATGATATGTTTGTATAGCCTTATTAAAAGCTATCCATTAGATTTGGGCTGTGAAGTGGCTAATTTTTTGCTGAGACAAGCTGAAGACACCAGGACCAATTATGTCTTCTATGGGGGATATATCACTCAGCTCCACCCCCTCCTCAGCCACAGGTTCTACCATCATCCTCTCAACAGACTCATCTTCAGCTGGATATACCCTAGCCAGATTGGGATATGAAATGAGAGAATTGCAGGAGGATTTTCTTAGAGAAAAGAAGAAAAACAAGACATTTAGACGCTCATTGATGTCAATGTTGAAATCTGCGTTTTCTTGTATCAATGCAGCTGCAGGTGAAGCGATGAAGTATTCTACTTCATCCGATGAAAGCGACTCCAGCACTGAACCTGAAAGCTAGAGTTCCTACTAGCTTTAACTTTTTGGGGGACTTTTCCATTTCTATCTTATTTTTGTAATTAAGCACTCATTTTTGGGTAAACTTCCTTTCTCTAACTCACTTGGTCTGTATATATATGTTATGTATTATTGTGTTTTTCTTTTTATGTATGTCATGTATGTTTCTTTGATGAGAGACAGGTCTTTGAAGTAATCTCTGCAAATTGTGAACTCAAATGGGAATGCTGAACACGGAAAGGAAAACAGGAAAGTTCCAACTTCTTTTATTTAGTTTTTTTTCTCCCTTTTATTTGTTAATCAGGACAAACAGTGAGGACACTGTTCGGTTTTAAGTGTAGGGAAGGGAGATTAGGCAGAGATGAAATGAAATATATTATGGGTTTAAATATATGTTATCTTGGTATGTTTGTTTTGCAATTGTATGAATACTTGAGAAATATGAAGTCAATATATGAATTCATAGGTTTCACACACTTGCATTTGGATGTAAACATATTTAATGTATGTCCTCAAGAAGAAAACAAATTTGCAAAATTAAGGCAAAAAATTTTTTTGGGAAATCTGAAACATAAAACAAAAGAAAAATTGACTTGTCAGATGCCGTGTTCACTAAACCATGTGGTTGAGTTACTTAGTTAAAATTAAGTAGATAAATCTTTAATTGACAAATTTACCTTCTGTTTAACCTAGGAGATAAAACTTATGTAAATATCTGAGTCCTATTGTGAAGAATGATCAGGTTTACTTCTCAAATATTCTTTTAACTTTTAGTTAACCTTTGTAACACTTGGTAGAAGAGGTAGATGAAGCTATTAACTTAGTGATCCGGGAAACAGAGTCAAAAATTGTGGAAGAGTGCATTTAGTAGTAAAAACAAATAGAGCCATTACTCAATTGATTCAAGTAATTGAGTCAGGAGTATTTACATTCAGAATAAGGTGAATGAGAGTTCTTAGGGGTCCCTTTAAAACCTGGTCACTTGGGTGATGAGCCCGGGATGTGCCGACTCAAGGATTTCACTCTAACTAAATGATGTAATATGGCTAATGAGCTTGAAAAGATACAGGCTACACCCCGTCCAGAGGAAAATTCAAGATGGAGGCAAAAACCTCTCCCTCTGTATTTGAAATGCACATATTATTGAATTAAAAGACTTTGACTATGGAAAAAATCTAGGGAAATGGTAGATACCACATGCTTATACTTTGTGTTGCTAAGATTTAACTTGAGTTAAAGGTTGATGAAGTTGAAATGATTATTTTTCCTTTGTGGACAAATTAGGCATTGGTGAAAAGTTATAGCTTAAGTTAAACATTGGGATTAAAGTTTGTCTGGTCTAGATTAGCTAATTAATTTCAATTCAGGTAAGCAAATCACATAATCCAAGTTTGGTTAGAGCTAGAGGCATTGTATTGCAAGTCATGAGATTTGAGAAGCAAGTTTTCAATTAAAAAGTCAGATTTCAATCGTTAAATTGTTTTGCTTGAGGACAAGCAAAAGTTCAAGTGTGGGGAAATTGATAAACTCAGAAAACTGATATAATTTTCATCTCTGAATTGACACTTAGTTGTGTTAATTATTATAAAAGCAAAGGAATTGGCATTTGGTTTTTTATCATTTGTTTTGAATCAGGTCAGGAATTAAAATGGAAATTTGCAACAAGGAAAAATGAAGAATTGTGAGAATTGGCATTGAAAAGCATCAACACCGGTGAATTTAGGCTCAACGCAGCCAGCGTTGAGAGGGCTTGAAGAGTACACCGGCAAACTTGAAGGCAACGCCACCGGCGTTCAAAGGCGACATTGAAACATCACAGAGCCTAAGTCCTTAACGCCCGATCCAATACCATCGGCGCTTGTGGATAGATACAATACTTGAACTTGAAGGCAACGCCGGCAAATTGGAGGAGTACGCCGCCGGCGTTCAAAGGCGGCGTTGAAGACCATCAGTTTACAAATCCTTAGCGCTTGATTGAACGCTGCCGGCGTTGGATGCAGCAGTTACACGACAGTTACACGAAAAGCTTGTATTTTTACATGCTTTGAGGAGAGAGAAAAGGACACACTGACATTATGCTTCTATTTTCAGTTTCACCCGATAGTTTTGTAGACAGAGATAGAAGTAGAAAATAGATATTTACTTTGGATCATCATCAAAGTTGTTCTATTTGTTCGTAGATTGAGTAGAATTTGCTAACAAGGATCTTAGTTACAATTTATACGGTTTGTTTCTCTAATTAATGGTAATTTCTTCTTAACTTGCTTTGTTCTTTACAATTCGTGATGAATATTATCATAGTTTTTATTAGTATCATGTTAGACAGAGTAGAAATGATTGTTGGCTAAATTTGAACGGTGGGAAATGTTGAAATCCTTGATTTTCTGAAGTGATTGTTGAACTAGTATTATTGGGTTAGAAGAATGATGTATATCCTTGTCAAATTCAAACTAAGAACTTAAAATTTGGATGGATTCAAGTTTGAATGAAATTGGGTATCTTGGCGAAGACTTTAATTTCGTTTGAATTTATATTTGGGTAAAGAATTCAAGAATGCGATGGCAAGAGAGTTTTTAATCCTGGTATAATCTATCATTACTGCTCAAACATTGTTTTAAATACAAGTTTTCAAGAAGGAATTCTTTAATTTGTGATTTAGGACAATGAGTCAACTAAGATTTGGGAAACTCTTAGTTGCACAAATCGATTCTTTCGAAATACTCAGTAGTGGAAGCTATAGAGTGTTTTAAGTGGAAAAAGGTTTTCAAATTTCCTTTTAGAATTTGTAAATCTTGGTAGATTCACATGGATGTGCATGTAGTCTAACAATTTTAATAAACCGAGTTCAACATGATTGGAGAAAATAGGATTTTATCTAAATCCCACTAACCTTACTTGCTAAAACTTGTATGAGTAGGATTAGTGAACACTAGACATAGTAGAGTGTAGATACTTTAGTAAATATTTGTAGAAAAAAAAAATCTGGTTTCTCTTTGCCTAAATATTAAAGTGAACTAATAATGTTTAGTAATTAAACTTTCCTCGTGGGATCGATACTCATTCATCACTTTATTGCTTGATCGACCCAGTACACTTGCTGGAGAATTGATTTTAAAATACTAAACATTTCAAGCGGATCAAACACCTAACCTTGAATGGAGGGGTAAATCCATTCAAACATATGATTTCCAGTAGATCATATGTATTGTTTGATCACTTACTTGATGCATTCATATGCTTGATTAATAACTTGCTCGTAATTATTTATACAAGTACGTTGATTTAGGAATATTCTCACTAAGCTAGTTACGCTTATACTCCGATAGATCTTTGTTGTAACAGGACTATATCTTTTATACCTGAAGATTTCATATACTCGAGAGGGATAATGTATTAGAAAAGCTTCTGGAAATCTTTTGAAGATCTTAAGTTAAATATCCTTTAATGTCTTATGATGTTAGTATTATTTTGTTATGAGAAAGATTAAGTTGTTATTATGATTATTTAGAGGATTATGAGGGAAAATCCCTAAGATGATGTACGGATTATACTCTCTTGATGATAAAATAGATGTTTACTTAGATTCTTGTAAGTTGTATTTACTATCTCGAACTATATATCCCACCGGTGTCTCCTATTGTTGTGATAGACGCCTTACGTATGGTGTTGAAAACTTTTGCATGACTTAGGGAAGTCATTCTTAAGTTTTAATACCGTATGTAACGAACTGTTACGTTTAGGGTACCCTTCGGGGCGTGACACATTGGTCCCAATAAACACTACTACAGAATCGGAATATAAATATGTGACGTGAAGCCCTACCAATGTAAATGTGATATGATGCAATGCATGACTGATTTATTTAAAGGTCAAATAAGAATTATGTCTACTTAGTTAATGTCCATATCATTTTCAGACAATCAATATTATATAAATCGTAAGTACCATTGCATAATTTTTTTCACTTATGATTTAGTGAGTTATCAATCAAATGTAGTCATTAAGCAGGAAATGGAATCCCGAACCCCATGCATAATCAATTAGATTTATATTATTTCCAATGTAACTAGATTACAAGCACTAACAAGGTGAAGAGATTGTTGTTACACACCTAGCATCCAAGCTAAGTCTTAACTATTTTCTAGGAAGATCAAGGTACCATCCCCATCAACAATCCAATCATCAACAACATTATTATCAGCACCAAATCATCATCATCCTTCATATGAAATCCAAACAGGAAAAGAAAGTTGGCTAAAGACTATTGAAGAGAATATGATACAAAAGCAAACATCTATTCAAGAACTTAGATTCATTTTAAGATCCTATTTGATCAGACACTTAGTAGGACCCCGCCATGGCTGCGAAGTTCGCCCCATTAAGATATAGACAGTTCTCCATTATCTATCAAAGTATTTATTTTCTCTTTATTTACAATCTTTTATTGCAAAAGCATCAACAAAGTATTCATTTCCTAAGTAAACACATATTTAAAACAACATATTCCCCATATAAATTATGATTATCCCAACATATCATTCTAATTCAATTATTAACAATTAACACATTTTAATTTAATCTTAACCAAATTGATTAGAATTAATCATTTAATCCAATTACTAAGTTATTTTGATTAAACTTAATCAGTCTAATTCATTTTAGTTTATTCAAGTTCATTAAGCTAAGTTGAACTTAGATTATTAGCTAAGTTGAACTTAGATTATTAACTAAGTTCATTTTATATCCAACTCTATATATAATCAAATTATCTATTAAATCTATAAACTCACTAAATTCATGCTTAATTATATCATTCAACAAGTATAACACATCAAATATCATTTAACTATTTTATTTTAACTCCAAAATATTCATTTAATACTGAACTAAACACATGTAACTAGTAATGCAAGTTTTAAACTTTGCTTGAAAAACTTAGCAATTGGAAAGAATTAAAATTTTGGTCTTGATAATTTTTGAATTTTTTAAAAATTAAAACATAAAAGTTATAGATATCTTTTTTAACTTTCCAACGCAATTTGATTCACCTCAATCTAAGTTCATATGACAAAGTTATAATCAAATTATGGTGAGACTATAAAATAGGGAAGTCTACACGACCTTCTGCATAGCCATGCTTAAGGCCATGCTGACCTTCAAAAATGACTAGATTCAAGTTTTTCCTATGAAAACACTCAGCACAGGCTCCTGCACGCCCATGCAGACCCTAAAATTTTGCCCTATAAGCCAAAATTTGTCCTTAACACACTCTACATGGCTTTGTGCATGCCCATACTACCCCTATAACTCCCTGTCACGAATTTCTTTTCTCTCTTTTACATCTTTCACCCTTCTTTAACACATCAAACCTCAACTACAGCATTAACACATAAATGTAACTTCTAACACTTTTAATTCCACTTCGCTTCATCAAAATATATCCAACTAAACAATCAAATCTCAAGTTCATATATACATAATCTACTTAGGTTTTCAACTTTCATGCACAAATCTTCCTCCATCATTAATTTTATCACAAACTCAACTTCTCCTTAACTTTAAATCATCATATACAAGTACAAACAATCATCAAATAAATAAAAAGAAGAACTTACTTTTTTTTAAGAAAAACTTAAGCATGACAACTTTATCACTACCACTTCTTTTTTGTTAATATAACTCCTTCTAGCTTGATCTTCTCCTTTCATCTTGTTTCTATCTTCAATTTCTCTTTTAATATACTCTTACACTTGAGATTTTGAAGTGGAAATTTGAGGAAAGAAGGAAAATGAAGGAGAGGAGGAAGAGAAAGAAAAGAATCGGTAGAAACTAAGGAAAGAGAGAAAGGAAGAAGAAAAAGAAAACGAGAAGGCAACCATCTTTAAAAGTCAAAGGAAAGAAAAGATATAAAGGATAAGGTCAAGGATAATTATGAGTAAAAGATTAGTGTTTAAACTTATTATATGATTCTCTTAAGTGCATAGAAAATAATTAGGACATGATTTTAGGATTTATAACCAAAAAAAAAAAAAAAATTTGGCTAGCAATAAAAATCTAGTTTTGGGATTTAATTTTATAAGAACTCGATGTTTAGTTTGAGTTTGGGATCAAAACTGATATTTTTAAATAAGTACGTAAAGTCAAAATTCATAAAAATTGAAAGTATAAAATTTAAATTAAAGAAACTACATTTTAGTATTTTAGAAATCTAAGTATTAGACTTAAGAAAAATTTGGATCATTTATAGATTAAAAGAGAAGGGTATTTAAATTAAAATTAATTGATAAAATAATGAAATTTGGCTTAATGGGATGATAATCAAAGTGAGTAAATAATTTGAAAGAAATAGAGTTCAAATTTGATAATAAAAAGGATTTAAGAAATTTTGGTTCATGAAATGGATAATCGAAATAGATAAAAAATTGAAAAGAACTATTTGAAATCTCAATTTCAATTAAGTCTATTTACTAATTGGTTATATCAATCTATCCATTTATAACATATACTTCAAGTTACTTATCTTAATTAAACTATCTAAACTCAGCTATTAAATTACACTCTAAACAACTTTAGGATTAATTATTAATTGGTAGTTGACATTATATTAGCTTTAGTTTTCATAGTTCGAGAACTATCATTCCTTTTACGATTTTTTTTTTTTTGCTCAACCTTTCATTGTTTTGTTCCAATTAATTTAGATTAAAATTTGTTATTGTTTTTACTTCCATTGTAATTTTGGATCATTAAATAATCTATTATATATTCGGTTAATATCTTATATTTCTATATTCATTATAATTTATTTTATATTCCTTGTTGTGTTATTCTTTCTTATCATATTGATTTAGAGTTTCTCATATTATTTTTATTTTCACAAAACATCTTAAGATTTAAGTTATGTAGATTTAGAACTATTCTTTTATAATTATTTACTTACTCTTCAATCATTTCTTTAATTATCTAAAATATTTTATTTTATAACTTTGGTTATTATTATTCTTACTTGAATCACATTTTTATTTATTTGCATATATATATATATATTTAATTTAATCCTTGTTATTTTATAGAATTTTGTCTTAAAAAGTAATAATTCAAATTTTAAACAATCATTATATTATTTAAATTTTAATATTCTTAAATCACAAGAAAGTGGGAATGCTTTCCATAACTTTTCTTAAAACTTTTTCAAATTTTTTACTGTAAATCCTGAATTTTTCAGGAATGGTTTTGGAATACAAAATCGAAACCTTAAAGACTGACCCAAATTGAAACCGAACCTTAAAACAATTTCGATCACGGGATTTCGCAAGAGAATCTTCAAAAACAAAAATAGAAAATTCAAAAATCGTTCGATTCAAAAATCCGAGCATGAGATAATCCATCTATCCGATCCCTAATGTAAACCCCTCAATTTCTAAGGTAAAGTTGGATTAAACTCTAATCCTAGTCAAACTGGAGTTTCAAAAGTCAACAAAGATTAAGACAATCTAACAGTTTCAACTCCGGTAAACCCGCGTTCTCAAACCCTAGAAAACGAAATTGAGTTAATGGCTTATAAGAATTCGTAATAATATAGGAAAGTATAAAATATCGTATTCATAATTTTCTAGTGTCTTTCGGATTTGAACGGGATCAGTTTTCAAAAACCGTGCTCTGGTGCACTAGATAGTAAAAATATTCTAACAATAACATTAGATTCGTAAAAATACAAGGATTTCAAAAATATCAGTTTTATAATTTTTCGATAACTAAAAATATCAAATGTAGCTCGTTTACGCGTATTTTTATTACTATCGATGTTTTATTTGTCTAGTCTATTATTCATAGTACTATTTCTACTATTCATTACTATTTCACTATCTCTACTTTTTCTTACACCTATTTCTTACTACATATACACCTATTTCTTACACTTTTACATTTTCAATACAACTTTATTCACATCAAACCTTACACATTATTACTTTTCCTTACAAAAAATTACAAAACAAACAAAAATCCTCCCTCTCTCTCCTTTTGTTGCCGCCAGCCATCCCTCTCTCTTTCTCAATATTATTTCTTTTTCAATTTATTTTATTACATCTAATTTTCACTCCAAAATTCTATAAATACCCCATTCTTCTTTCATTCTTTTACACATTCATTTTGCATAACAGACTTTACCAAATTTCTCTTTCAAAACCTCTCTCCAACAATTCCCTCTCAAAACACTCTCTACCACTTACTACTTTTAAGAAAAATAACAAATACACTACTCATTCTTCTCTTTACAACTCCTCCATTAAACCTTAGGTAAAAGCTTACTTATATCTCTTTATCATGTCCATACAACTTAGCATGAGCTTAGTGTATGTCCATATTTTGTTTTTGGTCATGTTCATATTTTACATTATGTTATTATATTGTTGTTATTATTTTTGCTCTAATCTAACTTTTTTATAGTATTATGTATATTATGTATATATATTTTGTAAACCCTTGAAAATTTCATAATTCTTAGAAAATAATCCTAAGTCAAACACTAAATCGAAACCCTAAAAAAAAAAATGAACCAAGTTAAAACTTAATTCTAAATAAGATAAAAAAAAAAAAAAGATTTCTCCCTAAAAACCAAAATAGAAAATCCAACTATTGATTGAATCAACATCTGTATATCAATCAAATCACCTATCCAATTCCTAACACAAATCAGGACAACTTGACAACGAAATGCTAAGATCTTAAATCCTTCAGTAAATTTTAGAATTAGAAATTTTAATTTTCACCAAAAGTCAAACTGAGTCAACTCATAACCTTAAACTCTGTTAAACGATCCCGAGAACTGAAAACTATTAAATAATCACAAATATAATAAGATAAACCATAGACATCGAGCTAAAAATATAATACGGCCAAACTCCAAAATTATATGATCTTACGAAGAACTCAACAAAACCGAAAGTCAAACCGGAACCCTAAAAGTCAACAAAGCTTACAACAAACCCTAGTGTTTAAGATCCGGCAATCCCGCGCTCTTAAACCCTAAACAACGTAATGGAAATAATTGTTGATAATAGTTTGTAATAATATAGAAAAGCTTAAAAATATCATATTCACAAAATTCTAGTATCCTTCGGATCCAAACGAATCAGTTTACAAAAATCATGCCCCGGTACACCGGTCGACAAAAATATTCCGTTAATACCAATAGACTCGTAAAAATATAAGGATTTCAAAAATATCAGTATTAGAATTTTTCGGCAGCTAAAAATTATAGATATCACATTTATACGCGTATTTTTATTACTACCGGTATTTTAATTGTCTAGTTTACTATTCATAGTACTTTTCTACTATTCATTACCATTCCTCTATCTCTACTTTTTCTTACTACCTATTCTTACACCTACATACCTATTTCTTATAATTTTCTTTTCCTATAAAAATTCTATACCACATATTACTAAACTTCTCTCACACTTTTCTTCTAAAATTAATTTTTAATCAATCTTCTCTCTCTCCTTTCAATATTGCCGTCCACCTCTTCCTCTCTCTTCATCCTCATTTATTTTTTTTTCAATTAATTTAATTACATCAAATTTTCACTCCAAAATTCTATAAATATCTCATTCCTCCTTCATTCTTTCACACAACTCATTTCACTACCAAAACTCTCTCAAATTCTCTACACAAACACTCTCCATAAATTTTTCCTCTACCAAAACTCTCTTTCACCAAATACTCACAAAATTTGTCTCTATACAATACAACTACCATTTGTCAATAACTACATAACCATACATTCACTACCATCTTCATACCAGATAAACACTTTAGGTAAAAATTTCTTCTAAACATTTAGTTATCCATATCATGTAACTTAACATGACTATGATGTTGTTTTGAAACTCATATGAGTAGTAAAAGCAACAACATTTTCATGTTTTGATCTTGCACATGAACTTCCTATTTTATTATGTTGTTATGTTGATTTTATTATTCATATCTAACTAAATATATTTATGTATTTATATATAATCTTTAGAGTATATAAGCTCACTTGTTATTTATTTAATTTCATGCTTTGCAATTTATTTATTTCATGTTATTTCCTTTAAGACTAGTCTTTTTAGTCTTAGACTTGTCCATATCAAGTCAAAACAATCTCTTCTTTATTTTCTTTATTCTTTTTGGGACTAGTCTATTCTTAGTCCCGGGATGCCTTGATGAAGCTAAGGCTCCCAATACTTGACCGGGATACCTTGATGAAGCTAAGATTCCCAATACTTGATATTTTTATTATTTTGCTTATTATTTGTTTCTAGTATTTTCTCATGTTCTTATTATTTTACATGCTCATAATACTTGCATCTACATAATGATATTATCTCAACTAACTTAAAGGTAGAATTTTACTAAAGGAACTTCAAACTAGATTTTCTATTATGTGACTTGACAAAAAATAATGGAGTTATTATCAAATAACATAGAAATAGAGTAATACAAGTTTTCTCAAGTTTTCTTAAATAACAAAGATAGTTTTACTAAAGAAACATAAGAAATAAATACTTTTATTGTATATTATGGGAACCTAAGTTTTAGTAAAATAATTTGTTAGTTTTTAAAGTTCTTACAAAAAGCTTAAAGACTAAACTCTTTTAAACTCTATGACAAAACCAAGAAACAAACTAGTTTTCAAAGTTAAGATAAAATCAACTCATAAAGTTATGATCCCACTTAGGAAAATAATGATTTTCAAAGAAGAAACTTATTTTAAAGAATATAAATAAGATAAGATTAAAAACAAAGAATTTTATCAATAAAGAGGATTCTTTTCAAAGGAAATAAAAGAACAAGTTTTAGAAAATAAAAACTTATATTTTAGATAATAAATGTAAGAAGACAAGACTCATTTTCTAAAACCATTCTAAATACACAATTATAAAAAGGTTTTCAACAACTTAATACACTTTGATAACTTTGATATTTTATCACTAGAAGTAAAATTTATGAAAGACTAAGGTTAAAGAAAAATTTACTTGTTTTAGAAAAATAAATGAAGAAAATAAAATTGGAATATACTCATTTATAATAATTTATGAAAATATAAAGTTTCTTTAAAATACTTGAAAAGAAATTTATCAAATTAAGTTTTAACACTTTTAAAACGAATTATTTTATGAAATAAATTATTGAGACACTACTATTAGAAATTTTGCATATAAAGTGAGCTTATCTATATACTCAAAGGATTTATGAATAATATATATATATATATATATGTATTTACTAAAGGATTTTTGAATGAAGTTGAGTTAGGAAATGGTTTTACAAAATCTAGAAATTTTTGTTTTAAATCTATACCCAACGTTTTTGGAACCCAAATGACCTTATATGTCAAAGATAACCTTAGAAATCGATATATCTTTTCGAATATGTAGAAAACGGTACATTATATGCGAAATTCCGAGTTAAAATGAGCAAGTTATGGCGATTTTAAATTGATATTTTATTATATAAGAATTTAACAAACATAGTGAAATAGAATTAGAAAGTTTAAGTGGAATTTCTACGAAATACTCATCCTGGGTATTTCTTTTGTCTAGGTGACGAAAGATACGAGATTATCCTTCCTGAGGATTACTACGACTAAGAAGATCGCGAAATGGGCGAGTGAGTTATTCCTCTTAATTTCATTACCTTACTTGTGCTTGTAAAGTAGTGGCATTAGCATACTAAGAAAAAATAAAAATGGATATGTATGGGAATTCGGGGATATGTATATATGTGATTCTTTGTTTATGCGTGAAATGAGAATTAAGAATATCGTAACTTCAAACTGCTTGTTTAAGTGTTTTTGTTTACTTACTTGTATGACTGTTTATTTGCTAAATTGATTGATCGCTCCCTAATAAACCTTAATAAGGTTTGGCTTATAAAAAATAAAACGCTCATGCATAGCATCCATCGAGTCACATCTCTTTTGGGAGGTTGCTACTCCTATGCGTAGAGTTGGATTGGTTGTTATCGTGCTATGACATGGGCCATGTTCTTTCCTAGAGAATCCAAATCGCTCGGGGAATGCGACTTTAGGTTTAGAGCCGAGCCAATCGAACGCTTTGGGTGGAGACCTAGGGACTAGTAGTAGAAGATCGAGGATCTTCATCATCGATTCCCTAACCTTCGATACGGAGGGGTAAATCCGTTCTATATATGGTTTCCGGATAACTATATATATTTATGTAATCACGTGATTGTTGCATTGCACGCATAGCATATGTGTGAAAATTTCAATGAACTTGTTTGAAAACATGGTGCGAATGAAAAGGAATATCTCATTAAGCTAGTTGTAGCTTATACCCCTATAGATTTTGTTGAAACAGGTATACCCGTGGCTTAAATTGAGGATCATGACGTTAAGGAAGTCATGGAAGGATGTTAAGCTTCTATGAAGGAAATGGAAACATAAGATGAAGTTATTTTGTAAGGTTCTTTATATGTAATGTATTCTATGTTAGTGTTTTGGAAATTCTAAGATGTATATTTATCTGAAGACAATAGAAGGATATACCCATAAGATTTGTAATTTAATATGTTTATGTTTTATGATAAGTATTCTCTTTGTCTTGTTACTTATTTATTATCAATATAAATTGCGTTACTCCGATGTGTTCCCTTAGTTGTGATGTACCCTTTGTACATGATATGAAAGCCTTTGCGTGACTGAGGTAGTCATTCCTAGGCTTTAGTATTGTGTACAACGGACTGCCACGTTTAGGGTATCCCTTGGGCGTGACATATTTCTTTAGAGCATATAAGCTCACTTGTTATTTATTTATTTTCATGCTTTGCAATTATTTATTTATTTAATTCATGCAATTTATTAAGATTAGTCCTTTTTGTCTTAAACTTGTCCATATCAAGTCAAAACGATTTTCTTTCTTTTCTTTTCTTTTCTTTTCTTTTCTTTTGGGCTAGTCTATTCTTAGTCCCGGGTTGCCTTGATGAAGCTAAAGCTCCAAATACATGATCGGGACACCTTGATGAAGCTAAGATTCCTAATGCTTGACCATATTATTACGTTTATTTACTTATGAGTATTTCTTTCTATTATGTATTATTTTTACTTTTTCATTGCTACATAATCATATTTATGCGTGATTAGAATGTTGTTGTCTTAAACAAAAATGGGTTCTTTCTTAAACAAAGAAAAAGTGAACTAAATTTCTCAACAAAGGATTTTTCAACAAGAAGTCTAAATATTGTTTTAATAAATTCTTTTCAAAAGCTTAGACAAGTCGGTCATAAGCATTAGTGCCTAAGATTTCTTCAAATGAAAGGAACTCATTTTTTTATAAATCAAAACTAAATACTCCATAAAGATCGAATTTTTAGCATTGAACTTAAGATTTTAACTCAACCATATCTTTTATAAAACATAAATAGGTTCACTATAGACTTCGAAAATAACATATTAAGAAAGTTTCTTCCAAACTTAATTTTTACATTATTATTCTCTTTTCAAAAATTAATATAAAAATTTTGCTAAGTTCTAAGATTAACAACTCTTTATTAAGAAAGCTTTTCTTATAAACTTATCTAAAAGAATTATTCCACCAATTGACAAATATTAAGAATAAAACAAGTTTTTCAAACCAAGGTAAAATCAACTCAGTATTTTATAAACCAAGTTAGAAAAATAAAATTTGCCAAGAGAGTAAAGTTTTAAAAGTAAACTTATTTTCCAAAGAAGAAAAGAATATAAAAATGAAAGGAAAACATACATTTAACACAACTCCAAATATTTGACCATACTAACAACTTAAGGCAAATTTTGAAAAGCCTATTTTTTTTAATCACTAGAAATAAAATTAGTAGATAACTTAATGAACCAAATTTTTGGAATGAATTTACTTTTGAAAAGTGAAATAAAATGAAATTATGATAGAAAAATATTTACTCATAACAACCCAAGTATATTTTAGATTTCCTTCTAGTAATTCCAAAAGGAGAAATTTTCAAAGTTTCATCTTTTAAAACTCTTAAAGACAAATTATTTGTGATATATCATTGTTGAGACAATACTACAAAAATCATGCATACAATATGAGTGTATATATATATGTTAAAAGGATTTTTTTCAAACTATACAAATATCCATATATTTTGCTTAAAGATTTTTGAGTAAAGAGAAGTTTAGAAAATCATATTTGAGAACTATGAAATTCGTAACTATTCTATACCGTAGTAATTTGCAACCTAAACAACTTTTTGACAAAAATAACCTTAGAAATTGATAGATCTTTTCGAGTAGGTAGGAAATGGTATATTATATGTGCAATTCCGAGTTAAAATGACCAAGTTATGACCATTTTAAGTTAGAATTACCCTCTATACGAATTTTAGCGATTATAACATAGTTTTTGATAAGTACCATAGAATCAATAAGAAATACTCATTATAGGTATTCTTCTTGATTAGGTGATTCTGAGGAGGAGTGTTCATACCCGGAGGATTATTTCAATTAGTGGAATTACCGATCGACTCATCCATAAGGAAGAAGTATCCTCATAGCCGAATGAGTTTATTTCTTACCTTTTACGTACTTGTTTGTGCTTGTAGCTAGAGGCATTAGAAGTGGGAAAAGATGAAAATAAATTATGAATGATAATATTGGTTGAAAGAATGCTAAGCATACCGAGACATGAATCGTTGTTAATTAAATTATGTTTTACTATTATTATGTTGGAGTGTGTACAAATTTTATGATCACCTTTAAATTACTTTAATCATATATTATGAGTTATATTAATTGATTTATGCATATCACGTAGTTAGTTTCATTTCATGAGCTACTATACTCGATGGGACAAGAGTATAGTAGTCAGGTTTGTAGGAGCCATAAATCTGTAAGATAGGTGAATAGGAACTAGAAAGAACTATTTCAGGATGGGCAAGTAGGAGTCAGAAATAAACTACATAGGTTGGATTTTAAAGATGTGTTTTAAAGAGCCTAAAACATCTAACCCCGAATGGAGGGGTAAATCCATTCAAAACGTATGATTTCCGGTTGATCATATGTCACGCCCCAAAGTGTGCCCTACACATGACAGTCCGCCACACTCAACATTTAAACTCAAGTAAGACAACCTTAGTCTTTCCATGAGTTTGAACATCGGGTGTAAGGCTCGCTCTCAACATTTATAGACCATACTTTGCTTCGTAGTAGCTTAAGGAGACATACATAGCAGCAAGAATGTAAATCTTGACCTGTTTCACAGTGAATTATTCTATTACATGAACTAGGGGCATACCCCCGATAACAAAAGCTACAAATTCTCAAACCCACAATTTCCTTGCATTATCCTTTAAATGCCGGTTCGAGAATACAGGATTAGAGTCCGAAACTAATCTTTAGGCCCCCGGCCCCATCATAAGCTCCTTAGTATCTAAGAGCTGTACCTGGTGTCCACGGGTCCTCGGAGATAGCCAAAGGTATTCATACTGCAACAGGAAACTATTGGGGTATAAGCTACACTAGCTTAGTGAGTGAAAACTTTCGAATCACAATTAATACAACACATTCAAACAAGTAATTAATCAACCAAGTGGAATGCAACAACGAATGAGTTCAGCAAACATATGACTAGCCGGAAATCATATGTGGATGGACTTGCGCCCTCCATCCCGGGTTAGCAGATTAACGAATCCTGCGGTACGACGCCGTTTAAGCTCACGGTCAACTAACAATATTTCGTTTTATGGATCACGATTAACCAACAAATTCGTTTTATGGATCACGATTAACCAACATATTCGTTTTATGAACCACGAAAAACCAACCAATACTAATGCTCCATCCCCATCGTGATATGAATGAATCCAATTACAATTGAGTCAAATATACATTAATTCAATTCCTTTAGGTGGCCAACCATTATTTCGCAGACATTCCATATAAAATACTAGCTAATCAATCAATAGCTTAACACCCGGTTTCGATATTTATTAATTTTCATTTCACACATCAACAACAGACAAATATATAGTTCCCATATAACCCCATCATACATAATCATCCTTTTTATCTTTACCTAGCAACTAGTGCAACTATCATTACAATCACAAGCAATAATTGAAATCGGAAGAGGAACTCACTCGGCCATGGTACGTCAGTCTCTTAGCAATGGTGGTCGGGTGATACGATATCGTCGTGTTCGGGTTCACCTACCAAATAAGAATAGCCTAATAAGAATCTCATCACTAAACTACTTCAAACTATTTATCTATACTACACAAAATCGGAATTCTCGCTATTTGCGAAAGTTCCAACTTAAAACGGCCATAATTTGGTCATTTTAACTCGGAATTTCGCAAATTTTATATCGATCTATATCTACTTCGAAAGATCTATCTATTTCTAGTATTATTTTCAAGTTTTAAAAATATTAAGGCCACGGAACAGAAGGGTCAGATCTGTACTGTAACGTTTCCATTTCCGAAAAATTGTTTCGCCTTTAGTATAAAACGTTTTTGGTCGATAACTCATGCATAGATGAAATATCAATGAATTCCTAGTATGAATGTCATGTAATGAGTCCAATATATGCATGATTTTGATGATTTTTAATAAAAAACTCTTAAGAACTCCTAATCATTACAAACTTCACATTAGCCATTTCCTAAAATCCATTCTTTTCAAATCTTTGCATCTTCCCGTATTTTAGGATCCTATCCCTAGAATTTACTTGTTATCTTACTAAAAACAAGTCTTTATCATCGATACCATTCAAGACCTCCATTTAAGCATAAAAGCTCACATTTTTCACATTGTAAATATGTTTTTAAACAAGCTTTTCACAAAAATCCGAATTTTGGAAAATTTCATTTCTTGCATTTTTCTTATAAGAAAACTTGTTTAATGCACCAAAATTTGAAGCTTTATTATACCTATTGTCTAAGGACTCCATTTGACTCATAAAACATGCAATTTAAGCTTGGACACTAGGTGTTTATGTAGGCATTATTTCAAAATACGAATTTAACATACTAATCACTATCTCAAGATTTTTCATTCTAACTCCACTATTTGTTTTACATTTTACTCATGCCCAAACTCATTTAAACTTATGGAAATTATTCCTTAAGGGTATCTATTATATACCTTCCATTTCTTGTGTAAAATATGAGTTTTAAAGTGATTTCAAGGGTTTTTAAAATGGGTTCCAAAAATCATCCGAATTCCCATAAAATATTCCTAGTAAAATCTTTTCTTTTTCAAGTTTCTTACTTCCTATACATGAAGATCTACCATCTAACACCTCTATATACATGCAAAACTAAGTCTTTATGATCATTAGTGCATGGAAGCTCATGATATCCACATGAACATGAATGTAGATGAAGATATGAATGTCTAAACACTAGATCTATCAAATATAACGCATGAATCATGAGTTTCATGGCATGAACATAAATATCTATACAAGATTCCTACTTTACATGTACGAACATCACATTATCTCATCAAAAACTCCTTTAAACTCTAGATCTACTTCTTGTGATGGCTTGATATTCTTGTACAAGTGTTTTCATGTCCTTAGCATATGCTCATTGGGATTAAATGTGAAAAACACATATGAATAGCTTTGCCATTACAAGAAAAGATAGGAATGGGGTTTAGAATCATCACCTAAAGAAGATTGGAAGATGAAATGAAGAGGAAATGAGCTTGTGTGTGTGAGTGTGAGGGGGAGGGCTTGTCACGGCACAAAGGAGGAAGGAAGAGAGAGTTTTTCTCTTTTCAAGATTTTTGGAAGAGTGAAAATGAAGAGAGAGAGTGAAAATGAGTTTATATATTAAGTGAATTAGGGTTTAGTTGTATTAAAAGAAGTAAAATAAAACAAATAGAGGGGGAAAAAGGAGGGGGAGGCACCGGCCACATCGGGAGGAAGAGGGAGAGAGAACAAATTTTTATTTGAAATTGATATTGTGTAATAAAATGTAATATTTGCATTAATTAATTAGGAAACAAAATTTTTTGGAAAAGAAAATTGTAATGAGTAGTTGTATGGATGTAAGAATAGAGTATGGGTAGTGTGTAGTGTAGGTTGTACTTGTGAATAGTAGACAAGACATCTACTTTTCCGGTTGTAACGAAAACACGGGAAAAGCTATAACTGTAATTTTTATAGCTCGAAAAATTATAAAATTGATATTTTTGGAATCCTTATAAAATTACGGTTCTAATGAGCATTTCGGAACATTTTTCTGAATCTGTGGTCCAGGGCACGCTTTTCTGTAATTGAGCTCGGGAAGGCTCGGAATTGAAAAATTCCCGAATTTGGAACTTTCAAAGGTTTAAAATATGCTTTAGAACAATAATTCATGTTCATTTACTTTATAAAACTTCTTTTATTACGAAACCGAAGGAAAGCCGGATTTAGGGTTCCTAGGCTCCTCTCATTAGGTTTGCACTAGACTGATATAGGGTTTCGTTCTCCGGTTTTCGAAGTTTATTCGATTACTACGAAGCTAGGGTATATATTACAAGAATAAAAATAAAATAGAATAAAACTAAATTATGTAATGTCTAGTGCTAGATCGTACTGAAAGACTCACTAATTACCGGTAGTAACGAAATATGAATAGATTTGTAAAATCAGATAATTCTAGCTATTTGAAAAATTCGTAAAACTAATAACTTAGAGATCCTTTTAGAAATATAAGTCTAACGGCATTAATGACATATTCTTAACATTTCGAATCCCAGAGCGCGCTTTTCGAAACTGGCACCCGATCAGATTAGAATAGGTTGGAATTTCATTGATCTCATCTTTCCAGAGTATCCTAGACCTAATATGAACCGATTACACTTTTTTCTCTTGTTCCAACTCCTGGGTTAGGAATACGAGATTTCCGGGTTTAGGTATGGAGTTTCTTGGGAGTTTTTGGGACTCAGGTTCTCTGGTTGACCTTCCGGTTTACCCCATTGCCAAAATAAAAACTAATATTTTATACTTATGTGACTTGTCTGGTTGGTGTGACTTAATTTAAGGTCGATTTTTATAAGTGTTTAATATCTCACAGTGTTCCCGGAATTCCTTTAGATTGAGTTTTATTCCCGAAGGCTAATCACTATTTACTTCTTAGCAATTTGCTTTAGGGTTCTATTTAACCCGTATTTATAAGTTAAAGTTAAATAGGAAATTTGTCGTACATAGAAGTTTCAGAATAGAAGTATTTTAAGTTGCTATTTTATTTCTGAGATTTCTTATTTTTCTCACGATTCAGAATTTTCCAGATTTGTTGGGAGTTTGGGACTTATCAAAGTTCTATTTTAATTCGGAGTGACTTTTAGGGTTTTATTTTCGAAGTTCATCTTTAGAATTATTTACTGAAATTTTCCAGGGCTTACATCATATGTATTGCTTGATCATTTGCTTAATGCATTTATATGCTTGTCTGATAACTTGTTTGAAATTATTGATATGAGTACGTTAATTCAGGAATATTCTCACTAAGCTATTACGCTTATACTCCGATAGACTTTTATTGTAATAGGACCAATATCTCTTAATGACCGAGGACTTCATATACTCGAGTGGGATTATGTTTTGGAGAGCTTTTAGAAATCCTTTGAAGATCTTAGGCTAAATATCCTTTAATATCTTTTGGTATTAGTATTGTTTCCTTGTATGGAAGACTAAGCTGATATTATGATTGTTTAGAGATTTATAGGGGAAAGCCCCTAAGATGATGTAAGGATTATATTCTCTTAATGTCAAATTAGATGGTTATCTAGATTTCTTGTACGTTGTATTTACAATCTCGAACTACACATTCCACTAGTGTTTCCTATTGTTTTCATAGACACCTTACATATGGTGTTGAAGCTTCCGCATGACTTCGGAAAATCATTCTTAAGTTTTAATATTATATGTGGTGGACTACCACGTTTAGGGTATCCTTTAGGGCGTGACATTTACATTATTTTTTTAATGATTATTATTTCTAAACTGTATCAATTTGTGTAAACCCCCAAAGTTTTGCGATCGGTTAAGCTTAAACCTTAATCAGGAGGTCCATCGGAAACCCTAAAGTTAATAAAACCTTAGTTAGACATAACAGTTTAGGTCTGGCGATCCCGTATTCGCAACCTTAAGTGAGTAAGTAAAAGATGAGTATGTAGAATAGTTCGTAATAATATAAAGAAGCTTAAAAATATCAGTTTAGCAATACCGCAATCTGTTTTGGACTCGAACGGATACAGTTCATGAAAAACGTGTCTCGAGGTCCAGAATAGTGAAAATATTCTGGATATACTGCTAGACTCATAAAAATATAAGGTTTTAAAAAATATAAATTTTATAATTTTTCGATATGTAAAAATAACAGATATCGCATTTATACACGTATTTTCCTACTACTACCGGTACTTTATTAGTCATATCTGCTTTACATTACACTATTCATTACTATTCTACACTATTCATGTATCTCTACTTTTTCTAGTGCCTACTCTTACACTCTATACACCTATTATCTTTATTTTTTACCTTTCCCATAACTTTATATCACATCTACTTTATTTATTATTACATTTAATTAACAAAAATATAAAAAATAAATCTTTCTCTCCCCTCTCTTTCACAAGGCTGGCGCCCCCTTCTCTCTCCCTCTCAATTTTTTTTTCAATTTTTCTTTATTTAAATCATACAAAATTCACTCATCATTTTCCTATAAATACCTCCCTCCTCTTTTACTTCTTTCGCACTTCATCTACCCACAAATTCACTACCAAATCTCTCCAAAATTCTCTTCTCAAAACTCTCTCCACATACACTCTCAAAACTCTCCCAAAATACTCTTAAACCCCTTTTTACATACACAAAACCCATATTATTCCAAAATCCTTTTTAGGTAAATTTTTCTTTATATGTTCTTCTTACCATATCATGTAACTTTACATGACCATGGTGTGAGTTTCTTAAAACTTAATGTTATGGAAGCTACACTATGTTTATATATTGTTCTTATTCATGAATATCTATTTGTATATATTTATGTTGTTACTTTACTTTGTTCATATTATGGTTATTATTATATCTAACTAAATATGATTATATATATATTCTTTAGAGTATATAAGCTCACTTGCAATTTATTTACTTTCATGCAAAGCAATTTATTTATTTCATATTGTTTTAAGACTAGTCTTTAGTCTTAAACTTATCTTCATCAAGTCAAAACAATTTTCTCTCTTTTATTTTCTTTTTCTATTAGGGACTAGTTTATTTCTTAATCCTAGGAGACTTAAGAAAGCTAAGACTCCCAATACTTAACTTTATTATTTATTATGATACATTTGCTTGTTATTATTCTAATAATCATGCCCATAAAGATTGTTTTCTAAACCTCTAAGCTTCAATTATACTTTTGCAAAAAAGATTTTATCATCTAAGAATGGTTCTATATGAAATTTAGAATTTATGATTTGACAAAAGTACATCTATTCTTTTCAAAACTTTAGGAAGAGCTCACTATAATTTTAAAGCTACCTTTGTTTTGAAAAGCTTTTTAATCATCTCTATATTACATTGTTTTCCAAAAGAAGATGACTTTTGGTATTAAAATGTTTTCCATAAAAACATAATGTAAGAAAACCCCATAAAAAGGGAATGAGAGTTTTCAAACCAAGATTTTTCAAGTAATGATCAAAGAAAAGTTGTATAGAAAAACTAATAAGAAAAGTGATACCGACATTGAAAAATCCTAAAAGAAAAATAGTGAAATTTATTAGTATTTAAAAGTCTTTAAGAAAAATAGTAAAGTCAACATAAAATAATTTCTTGAAAACAAAAGAATCAAAACATTCATTTTAAAGGATTTATAAAATGGATTTCTTATGGTTTTCTAAACTTCTCACTAACATTGTTTTACTAAAGAATTTTGGCTGCATAAGAAACACTTGAGCATGGATGAAATATGAGCTATGTATCAATGAAAAGGAATTTCTTAATTATATAGATAACTAAGTATTTATCAAAGCAATTTTTGGATGATTTAATGTTTAAAACAAATGCTTTTGGGATGGAAAAATTCGTGGTGAATCTAATCGCCATTGTTTCGGAGCCTAAATGACCTAGTTTGATGAAAATAGTTTTAGAAATAAATAGATCTTTTTCAAATAGATAGAAATCGGTGTATTATATGTGTAATTCCGAGTTAAAATGACCAAGTTATAGCCATTTTAAATTGGAATTATCTTCTATGCGAACTTTGATGTTCTTATGACATAGTTTTGTCAAATTTCAAGAAGGTTATCATGAAATACTCATTTCGGGTATTTTTCTTGATTAGGTGATCCTGAAGAGGAATGCCCGTATCCGAGGACTATTTCGACTAAGTGGATTGTTTGTTCGACTCATCCATTTGGAAGATTTACCGCCATGGCAACATGAGTGTATTTTTAATACAATACTTGATTATGCTTGTAATTTAGTTGCACTAGAATTAAGGAAAGACAAATTATTATGTATGTAAAAATTGTTGAAAGAATTCTAAGAATGTCGAGGCAGGATTTGATTGTGAGTAATTGTTTGTTTTAGTATAGAACTTTATATGTATAAAATTCTATGATCACCTTCAAGTTGATAATAATGATGCTATGATATCTTAAATAAATAGATTCATGCATGCCACAAAGTAAGTCACATTATATGGGGTTATTATCCTTAGGTGAAAAGGATAGTAGCATGGTTGAAAGCAACACTTAGCGGCTATGATCGAAAGCGATTGCTTGCCAACATGGAATCAAACCAATGCTTGGTGGTAATCCGAACGCATGGCTCAACCCGAGTAGACTTAATATGCTTGGCGATAATGATCGAAAGCATAACTTAACAAAAACTACTCGTTTTGAGATTACTTATCACCAAACCCCAAATAGAGGGCGTAAATCCATTCAATATATAGTTCTCGAAAAACTATATGCCTTGTTTACTCATGTGTATGTTGCATTTCACTTGAATGCTTAAATAACTTGTTTGAATCTTTACTACGCAATAATTTGCTTATGGAAATAATTCTCACTAAGCCTATTAGCTTATACCCTATAGATATGTTCTGTAGTTTAACTATTTATGGTTGAGGCCACGTGGACCCTAAACCAGGTATATTCCCCTTTTGTTAAGGAATTTTAGATGAAGTTTAGCATTAGTTTGGATGCAGACTTCATAGAAAATTTCTTGTAATAGATTGTAGTTATTTTGGTAGGGGAATACCCCTAAGACTTGTAAGACAATTATTATAAATGTTATGAATTCTTTTTTCTTAATTTGTTATTGTATCTTCTTAAGCTTCATATTTCAAAGTATGATCCTCTAAATTTGTAAGAGCACGTCTTACACTTAATATCGAAACTTTTGGAAATGACTAAAGTTGTCATGCTTAAGCTTTAGTATTGAGTGTGATGGACTGTTACGTTTAACGTACTCTTAGGGCGTGACAATTTATGTTGTTACACTTTGATGTATAAAAGAATCTTAGTTAATGATTTAAGGCTTAAATTGGTTAAATGGACTAAACATCGGCTTAATTAACTAAATTGGACTATTATGGCCTTTTTAACTATAAAATTTGATTTGTTAATATATTAGGGCCCAACATGACTTAGAGGAGCTAAAAGTGAGTTTAGTTAATAAATAAGGTAACTCAAACTATTAATATTATAAAGTGGGCTTAGATACTAATTTAGGTCTAACTTGACTAAATGAATTAAAATGGGTAAAAATTCAACAGACATGGGCTTAGTAAATTCTTTATGGTCTAACAACTTGATCATAGCTTGTAAGACCTATTTCAACTTAAATGGGTCTATTCCACTCTCATAGACTTCCTTAAAAGCCTTAGGGCCTCAAAATCAAAATAATTACTAGATTAAGCTATATGGACTTGAATTGTCGAATATAGGCTCAATAACCCATAACTACTCTAATTGGGCCTAATTCAAAACATTTAAGTTTAGTCAATTTTCTAGGTACTAAATTACCAAATGAGCTCATGTAACACTCCTTAAGCCTAAAAGCCCTAGTAGGCTTAATTAAGAATATAGAAGGCTCAATAGCTAGAAAGTAAAATAAATTCAATTCTTTTAGGCTTACATTCGATTATTAGGTCCAATAACTAAATTTACTTGATTTGGGCCTTACCCGATACTTTAATGGGCTTAGTTATAAATCCTTTAAAGCCTATTACCCTAAATATTAAAAGATTTATTTAAATTATTATTGGGCATATTATAAGACCCCTAAATTTATGGTACTTCTAAATATGAAATTCACTCTCTTATACTCATGTGCTTAATTCGAATTATTTAAGCTCAATACCTTGAGATGAAATCAATTTGAGATATCGATTAAGGCCTTATATATGCAAACATATACAAGACCTTACCTTAAAGAATAATAAAATATGATTGAATAATAAATAAGAATTTGGTAGTTAATTATATACTCATACTCATATGAAAAGTCTTTTACACAAATATTGCTGCTTTTTGATGGTATATCTTCTAGCTTATACCAAATTATCAACTTATTAATTACGCAATGACTTACATGTTGCTTATCTAGGACATACATTCTAAACTGAACTAAAACTTAAAAGATGACTAATAATTTATTGTTGGTTGTGCTTGCTAGGAAATGTTAGCATGACAACCTTGCTTGGAAATATCAGCATGGTTATTAGATGCTTAGGCTACCCTTAGTGGCACAGTGGGTAGCTAATAAAGGGAAACGATATTAGGGTAATGTTTTTTTTTTATAAGCTTAATGAGAAGTAATATATTCTATTTCATGTTTATGGAACCGACTATACTGCATTATATTATGGACTAAGATAAGTAGAGATATATAATGGCTGTGAATCATATACCAAGCTGATTCCTATAGAAGATATTAATATTCTAGTTCCATATATCATCCCCTAGAGTAATTGCTGCAACTCATGACCCCTAGGTTCTTAGTATGTTGCTGGAGCATGAGTGCTTTACTATTGCTTATCCCATTTTGATTAAAAAGATACAAACTATTGGTTGTAGCATTGTATTTAGATTGCATGCATGTGATAATCTCGTATGTGCTTGTGTTGCTATGTACTAGACTTCAGATCATTTTTTTTTCTTTTTTCAGGTGATGACAACTTCTGCTTAATGTTTATGTGTGACATAGGTGTGAGACAAATCTATACGAGTTTGTTGGCGAGCAAGGTGGCTAGGAATGTTGGATCATGTGTAATCTTAAATGGCAATAGTAGTTATCTTTTCAAATCTATATTTCTTTTGAAGGTCCGGTTTGTGCTTGTGGTTAAAAAATCCTTTATTAGATATCTTGTATTGATAATCATTTACCTTTGGTATTGTTGTCACTTTTTCTCTACTTAAATAAATTGTTTTCAAAACCTAATTAAACAATTTTAGAATTGAAAAATGGTTAGCAAAAAATCATGATAAACAAAAAGTTTAGGTAGATATAACTCCTAAATGCTATATGTGGCAAAACTGTATATGCCTTGATCTTATTTGGGGCATGACATTTGACCACTTTGACTAGCCTCTAAACCACATTGATCACCTATGAACCATTTAATTACCATCACAGTTATCGTAGACTCAAACCACCTAGCCTCCATCAAAATCTCTTGACAACGACCATAAGACTTATATGACTCAAACAAACTAACCCCCTCAAACTAGTTTAATTGAACCCACGTCAAGTGAACCCAAGTCATGGTGGTTTAGTTGTGTACGTCAAGTCAAATCATGTATATAGTCCTCATGAGGTTTGGTTGGGGCAACAATTTTCCAAAGGTAGAAGGTGACAAAATCATAAGGATATGCAGATTATAGTAATTTTATATATAATCGTAAGATCATCCATTAGGAGGATGAGAAACAAAGCCTAAAACAATGTACTGACTAACTTGGTTCCATACAATTAAGACAATATGATTTCATTTTTTTTTTTTGGGATAAATTATATAGGAAGGTATCGATGTTTTAAGTGGTTAAAAAAGAGTAACCAACTTATAAAGATTAATTCATTTAAGTTATCAATATTTCAAGTGTCACGCCCCAAAGGGTACCGTAGACGTAATAGTCCACCACATACAGTATTAAAACTTAAGAATGACTTCCCGAAGTCATGAGAAAGCTTCAACACCATATGTAAGGCATCTATCACAATAATAGGAGACACTAGTGGATGTATAGATCAGGATAGTAAATACAACATACAAGAAATCTAAATAACCATCTAATTTCAACACTATAAGAATATAATCCTTACATCATCTTAGGGGTTTTCTCTTATAAATCTCCAAACAATCGTAATATCAGCTTAGTCTTTCACACAAGGAAACAATACTAACACCAAAAGATATTAAAGGACATTTCGTCTAAGATCTTCAAAAGATTTCCAGAAGCTCCCCAAAACATAATTCCACTCAAGTATGTGAAGTCCTCGAGCATAAAAGATATTGTTCCTATTACAACAAAAGTCTATCGGAGTATAAGCATAACTAGCTTAGTGAGAATATTCCTGAATCAACGTACTCGAATCAATAATTTCAAACAAGTTATTAAACAAGCATATGAATGCATCAAGCAAATGAAAAAACAATACATATGATCTACAGGAAATCATATGTTTTGAATGGATTTACCCTTCCATTTAGAGGTTAGGTGTTTCAGGCTCTTTAAAACCCATATTTGAAATCCAACTTATGTAGTTTATTTCTAGCTCTTACTCGCCCATCTTGATATAGTTCTTTCTAGCTCCTATTCGCCAATCTTGCAGATTTATGGCTCCTGCAAACTCGACTACTATACTCTTATCCCATCGAGTATAGTAGCTCATGAAATGAAACTAACTACGTGATATGCATGATTCAATTAATATAACTCATAGTATATGATTAAAGTAATTTAAAGATGACCATAGAATTTGCACACACTCAGTATAATGATAAAAATAAAACACAATTTAATTAACAACAATTCATATCTCAGTATGCTTAGCATTCTTTCAATCAATATTATCATGCATCATTTTCATCTTTTCCTACTTCTAGTGCCTCTAGCTACAGAGCATAAACAAGTACATAAAAGGAAGGAAATAAACTCACTCAGCCATCCTTGCTAAAAACTCTTCACTCGTAAGGGTCTTCGAATATGGATCCTCCCAAACTTCATCACCTAAACAAAAGAAATACCCAAAATGAGTATTTCGTGGAATCTCTTCTTGAACTTTCTAATTCTATTCTAGCTTTTGTGTCAAAATTCGGATAAGAGGAAATCCTAACTTAGAATGGCCATAACTAGCTCATTTCAACTCGGAATTTCCCAAATAATATACGTTTTCTACCTACTTGAAAAGATCTATCCATTTCTAAGGTTATTTTTATCATGAAAAGCCATTTGAGTTGCAAAATACTATGGTACAGAATAGTTACGAATTTCATAGTCCACAAAATAAGATTTTCCAAACTTCTCTTACTCATAAATCTTTAAGCAAAATATATGGATATTTATATAGTTGGAAAAATCCTTTGAACATATATATACACTCATATTGTATGCATGATTTTTGTAATATTGTCTCAATATTGATATTTCACAACCAATTTGTCTTTAAGAGTTTTAAAAGACAAAACTTTGAAAATTTCTCTTTTTTTTTTAATTGCAAGAAGGAAAACTAAAATATACTTGGGTTGTTATGAGAGAGTGTTTTCCTATAATGATTTTATTTTCTCACTTTTCAAAAGTAAATTTATTCCCAAAAATTTGGTTCTTTAAATTATCTACCAATTTTATTTCTAGTAATTGAAAAATAAGCTTTTCAAAATTTTTCTTAAGTTGTTAGTGTATTCAATTATTTGAAGTTCTGTTAAATGTATGTTTTCCTTTCATTTTTATATCCTTTTTCTTCTTTAAAAAAATAACTTTATCTTTAAAACTTTACTTTCTTGGCAAATTTTATTTTTTAAGTTGGTTTCTATAATAGTGAGTTAATTTTACTTGATTGGAGAAACTTGTTTTATTCTTAATATTTATCAAGTGGTGGAATAATTCTTTTACATAAGCCTATAAGAAAAGTTTTTTTAATAAAGAATTGTCAATATTAGATCTTAGAAAATTTTCATTTTAATCTTGAAAAGAGAATAACAACATATAAAAATTAAGTTTTGAAGAAACTTTCTTGGTGTGTGATTTTCGAACTCTATAGTAAACCTATTTAAGTTTTATAAAAGATATGGTTGAGTTAAAATCTTAAGTTCAATGCTAAAAATTCTATCTTTATGGAGTATTTAGTTTTGATTTATAAAAGAAATGAGTTCCTTTCATTTGAAGAAATCTTGGGCACTAATACTTTAAAACTTATTTAAGCTTTTGAAAAGAATTTATTAAAAACAATACTTAGACTTTTTGTTGAAAAATCCTTTGTTAATAAATCTAGTTCACTTATCCTTTGTTTAAGAAAGAACCCATTTTATTTTTATTTAAGACAACAACATTCTAATCATGCATGAATATGATTATGTAGCAATGAAAAAGTAAGAATAATACATAATAGAAAGAAAGACTCATAAGTAAATAAACATAATAATATAGTCAAGCATTGAAAACCTTTGTCACGACCCAAAGAGTGCCCTACACGTAACAGTCCGCCACATTCAATATTTAAACTCAAGTAAGACATCCTTAGTCTTCCCATGAGTTTGAACATCGGGTGTAAGGCTCATTCTCAACATACAGAGACCATGCTTTGTTTCGTAGTAGTTTAAGGAGACATACATAGCAACAAGAATGTAAATCATAACCGTCTCATATAGAACTATTCTATTACATGAACTAGGGGGTATACCCCCATTAACAACGTTAAGAGTTCTTAGGCTCACAAATTCCCTTGTATTATCCTTCAAATACTAGTTTAGGAAACAGGATTAGAGTCCGTTTCTAATTTTAGGCCCCAGCCTCATCGAAAGCTCCTTAATATCTAAGAGCTGTACCTGATGTCCACGGGTCCTCGGAGATAGCCAAAGGTATTCATACTGCAACAGGAAACTATTGGGATATAAGCTATACTAACTTAGTGAGTGAAAACTTCCATATCACAATTAAAACATAGCAATCAAGCAAGTGATTAACCAATCAAGTGAATGTATCAAACAAGTGAGTTCAACAAACATATGACCAGTCGGAAATCATATGTGGATAGACTTGCGCCCTCCATCCCGGGTTAGCAGATTAACGAATCCTGCGGTATGACGCCGTTTAAGCTCACGGTCAACTGAACAATATTTCGTTTTATGGATCACGATTAACCAACATATTCGTTTTATGGATCATGATTAACCAACATATTCGTTTTATGGATCACGATTAACCAACATATGCTAATGCTCCGTCCCCGTCATGGTATGAATGAGTTCGATTATAATTGAGGTCCCATAATAGATTAATCCAATTCTTTTAGGTGACCAACCAATATCCGCAGACAATCAATTATAACTCCTCGCTATACAAGCAGTAGCTTAACACCCGGTTTCGATATTCCTTAAGTTCAACTTCACATATCAACAGCAGACAAGTATATAATTCCCATATATCCCATCATGCATATTCATTTTTATCTTTGCCTAAACAACTAATGCCACTATCGTTACAATCACAAGCATTAATTGAAATCGGAAGTAATACTCACTCGGGCATGGTACGCCGGTCTCTTAATAGTAGTAGTCGGCTGGTAGGGTATCGTCGTGCTCGGGATCACCTACCAAATAAGAACAACCTAATAAGAATCTCATCACTTAACTAATTCAAGCTATGCATCTAAGCTAGACAAAATCGGAATTCTCGCTATTTGCGGAAGTTCCAACTTAAAACGGCCATAACTTGGTTATTTTAACTCGGAATTTCGCAAATTTTATATCGATTTCTATCTACTACTTCGAAAGATCTATCTATTTATAATATTATTTTCAAGTTTTGAAAACTTTTAAGTCACGGAACAGAGGGATCAGATCAGGTCTGTAACTTGGTCATTTCCAAAAAAATTGTTTCTCACTCAATCAAAATGTTTCTAGTTAATGATTCATGGGTAGATAAAATATGAATGAGTTCCTAACATGAATGGCATGTAATGAGTTCAATATATGTATGATCTTGACAATTTTCAATAATGAACTCTCAAGAACTCCTAATTATTAAAACTCCACTATAGTTACTTCTAAAAATCTATTCTTTCCAACTTTGCATTCCCTAGGGTTTTAGGATTTTATTCTTGGAATTTACTTGTTATCTAAATAAAAATGAGTCCTTAACATCTATACTATCCATGACCTTCATTTATGCATAGAAATCCACATTTTTCACTTTGTAAATGTGTTTTTAAACAAGCTTTTCACAAAAAGCCGAATTTTGAAAATTTTCATTTCTTGCGTATTCCTTATGAGAAAACTTGTTTAATGCATCAAGATTTGAAGCTTTATCATATCTATTGTCTAAGGACTTCATTTAACTCATAAAACATGCAATGTAAGTTTGAATACTAGGTGTCTATGTAGGCATTACTCCAATTTACGAATTTAACAAACTAATCACTATCTCAAGATTTTCCATTCTAACTCCACTACTTGTTTTACACATTACTCATGCCTAAACTCATCCAAACTTATAAAGATCATTTTTTAGAGATACCTATTACATATACCCTTCATTTTTCATGTAAAATATGAGTTTCAAAGTGGTTTTAAGGGTTTTTAAAATAGGTTTCAAATTCCATCCAAATTTTCCACTAGGCATTTCTAACAAAATCTTTTCTTTTTCAAGTTTCTTATCTTATATCCATGAAGATCTACCATCTAACACATCTATATACATTCAAGGCTAAGCTTTTATGATCATAAATGCATGCAAGCTCAAAATAGCCACATGAACATAAATGTAGATGAAAGTATGATTGTCTAAACACTAGATCTACTCCTTATAGTGCATGAACATGAATTTAATGGCATGAACATAAACTTTCCATGCAAGATCTCTACTTTACATGCATGAACAAGATGATATTTCAACAAAAACTCTTTTAAACACAAGATTTACTTCTTGTGATGGCTTGATATTCTTGTATTAGTGTTTTCATGTCCCTAGCATATGCTCATTAGGATTAAATGTAGAAAACACACAAGAATGGTCTTGCCACTACAAGATAATGTAGGAATAAAGCTTAGAATCATCACTTAAATGGAGATTTGGAGATGAAAGGAAGAGAAAATGAGTTTGTGTGTGTGAGTGTGAGGGGGAACTGGGTCACGACAACTCTAGAGGGGAAAGAGAGAGTTTTCTTCTTTGGCAAAATTTTGAAAGAGTGAAAAATGAAAAGGAGAGAGAACATGAGCTTATATATTACATGGATTAGGGTTTTAATTGAATAAAAAGGAGTAAAATAAATCAAATGGAAGGGGAATTGGAGGAGGGGGGGTAAGCCGGCCAAGTGTGTGGGAGGGAGAGAGAGAATTGAAATTTTGATCAAATTTGTAATTTATGTAATAAAATGTAATAAATGTAATAATTAATTAGGAAACAAAAATTTCTTGGAAAAGAAAATTGTAATAAGTAGTTGTAAGGATGTAAGAATAGGGTATGGTTAGTGTGTAGTGTAGGTTGTACATGTGAATAGTAGATAAGACATCTACTTTACCGGTTGTAAGGACAATACGGGAAAAAGGCTATAACTGTAATTTTTATAGCCCGAAAAATTATAAAATTTATATTTTCGAAATTATTATAAAATTTCAGTTCTAATGAATATTCCAAAATATTTTTCTGAGTTCCTGGTCCTTGGGCACTTTTTCCGTAATTGAGCTCGGGAAGGCCCGGAATTGAAAAATTTCCAAATTTAAAACTTTTTAAGGTTTAAAATATACTTTAAAACAATAATTCATATTCATTTACTTTATAAAACTTCTTCGATTATGAAACCGAAGGAAAGCTGGATTTGGGGCTTCTAAGCTCCTCTCACTAAGCTTAAACCAGACCGATTTAAGGTTTCGTTATCCGGTTTCTGAAGTTTATTTGGCTACTAGGAAAACAGGGGTATACATTATAAGAATAATAAAATCGTGAAATGGATAATAGTAAATAGTACTGAAAGACCAGCTAATCACCGGTAGTAATAAAATACAAACAAAATCACGAAATCAGATAATTCCAGTTATCGAAAATTTATAAAGCCAATATGTTAGAGATCCCTTAAAGATATATATATATATATATATATATATCTGAGTCTAACGGCATTAATAACATATTTTTATTATTTTGAATCCCGGGACATGCTTTTCAAGGTCTGTACCCAACTGGGCTGGAAATAGATTGAAAATCCGCCAACCTCCTCTTTTAGAGCATCCTAAACTTAACACGAACCAACTACACCTTTTTCTCTTATCTCGACTTCTTTAGTTTAGGAATATGGAATTGCCGGATCTAGGCTACGGGGTTTCTCGGGAGTTTCGTGGACTTAGGTTATCCGGTTGGCTTTCCAGCTTATGCCTTTGCCAATTTGGAAACTGATATTTTATGTGTATATAACATATCTAATTTGAGATATTTATTTTAAGGTCGATTTTCATGAGTATTTAATATTCCTTAACGTTTTCGAAATTCTTTGGATTGAGTTTTATTTCCAAATGTTAATCATTATTTACTTTTTAATAATTTGTTTTTGGGCTCTATTTTACCCGATTTTTATAAGTTAGAGTCGAATATAAAATTTGTCGTACGTAGTGGTTTTGGAATAAAAATATATTGAGTTCCCATTTTATTTTTAAGGATTCTTATTTTTCTCACGATTTGGAAATTTCTGGATCGTTCAGAATTTGAGGCTTATCGAAGTTCGGTTTTAAATCGGGTGATTTTTAGGGTTTATCTTAGAATTATTCACTAAAATTTTCCGGGGCTTACTACCTTAGCTTCATCAAGGTATCCCGATCATGTATTGGGAGCCTTAGCTTCATCACGGCAACCCCGGACTAAGAATAGACTAGTCCCAAAAAGAAAAGAAAAGAAAATCGTTTTGACTTGATATGAATAAGTTAAGACTAGAAAGATTAGTCTTAATAATAGCATGAATTAAATAAATAAATTGCAAAGCATGAAAATAAATAAATAACAAGTGAATTTATATGCTCTGAAGAAATATATATACATAATATACATAATACTATATTGAAGTTAGATTAGAGCAAAAATAATAATAACAATAATAACAACAATTTAATAACATAATGTAAAAATATGAACATGAACAAAAACAAAACATGAACATATTGTTGCTTCTTCAACTCACATGAGTCTAAGAATATACACTAAGCTCATGCTAAGTTGTATAAACATAATAAAGAAATATAGGTAGGATTTTACCTAAGGTTTAATGGAGGATTTGAAAAGAGATGAACGGGTAGTGTGTTTGTTATTTTTCTTGAAGAATAGTAAATGATAGAGAGTGTTTTGAGAGAGGATTGTTAGAGAGAGGTTCTGAGAGAGAATTTTGATAGAGTTTTGTTATGTAAAATAAATGTGTGAAAGAATGAAGGAGGGGGGGTATTTATAGAATTTTGGAGTGAAAATTAGATGTAATAAAATAAATTGAAAAATAAATAATTTAAGAAAGAGATAGGGAGGTTGGCGGTAATAGAAGGAGAAAGAGAGAGTGTTCTGATTAATTTTTGTATTTTTGTAATGAAAAGAAGTAATGTGTAAGGTATGATATGAATAAAGTTGTGTTGAAAATGTAAAAGTGTAAGAAATAGGTGTAAGAAAATGTACAGATAGTCAAATAGTAATGAATAGTAGGAATAGTACTATGAATAGTAAACTAGACAAATAAAATACCGATAGTTATAAAAATACACGTAAATGAGCTATATTTGATATTTTTTGTTATCAAAAAATTGTGAAACTGATATTTTTGAAATCCTAGTATAATTATGAGTCTTTTGGTATTATCGGAATATTTTCACCATCTGGTGCACTAGGGTACGGTTTTTGAAAACGGATCCCGTTCAGATCGGAAAGATACTAGAAAATTCCGAATATGATATTTTTATACTTCCCTATATTATTACGAACTATTATAAGCCATTAACTCAATTGTTTACTAGGGTTTGAGAAAACAAGATTGCCGGATTTGAAACTGTTAGATTGTCTTGATCTCTGTTGACTTTTGAAACTTCGATTTGACTAGGGTTAGGGTTTAATCCAACTTTACCCTAGAAATTGAGGAGTTTACGTTAGGGATCGGATAGATGGATTGTCTCATGCTTGGACTTTTGAATCGAACGATTATTGAATTTTCTATTTTTGTTTTTGAAGATTCTTTTATGAAATCACGTGATCAAAATTGTTTAAGGTTCGGTTTCAATTTGGTATTCCAAAACCATTCTCAAGTGGTTAAAATAAGATGTAAAAATTCGGGGTTTTACATCAAGTGGTTAAAAAGACATGTCAATATTTTGCAAAGTGAGTTAAATAAGATATTAATATTTGTCCATTAACAAAAACTAAGGAAACTTAATAGAAAATAATGTTAATACCTTAAATGAACTTACCTTTAAATGTTGATACATTTTAATGTAATTTACCCTTTTTTCTTCTTGTTCCATTTCTCATTAAGAAGGCATTACGCTATAGAAAATGCAGTTTTATTCGGCACATTTTTCATTTTTCTAAATATTTTTTTTTCGTAGTATAGGTTAAAGAATGAGATTATTGGTCTTCAATAGTGCAATTGAAAGTAAAATAGAGGAGGAAGAGGAGTTGCCATTATTGAATAGCATGCTTAATTAAATTTTGACTTGTGTTGAATTAAAAAAAATCTCATTTTAACTATACTAGATATGGCATAAATAAAGTAAATATGAACAACAATAATAATTTGCAAAAATTAAAATGATAGAGATACAAGATAGAAAGATTAGATGCAAAAAAATTTAGTTTGTTATATCTTGTGTGTTAGTTCGTACATTATTTTAGATCGAGTTTTAAATAATTAAATCCTATGATCTGTTCCTACGAATTTGTAAGTGCAACGTAATTATACCTATCATATGTAGTATAAGAACCAATTATAGAGTTGTGTTCTTAAAGGATCTCGGTAAGTACTATTACTCACCTTCTTACTTATTATCTAGCAATTAGAACTTGAATTAGAAAATTATAATTAATTAACTAAACTAACTACTTTCTATAGCTATCTTCACAATTGGAATCACCAAACTTACTCAAACAGTACAAAACTAGACTTGCTTCACTGATTAATTAACATATACTAAGGCATTCTAAAATTTATTGTTAATTTCCTTAACTAGGATTTCATCAATAAGGTCTATATCTCTCTCGGGACGACTAACCTCTAATCATTTCCTTGTCAAACTAGAATCTCTTCCTAGTTAACTATTAACTAAGTTTACATTAAGATTATGAACCCAATATAAATTCCATGTTCATGCAGAAATTTTCATGAATCTATCTCTAGGAAAATGAGCAACTTCTCCCTATAGTTTAGATCTACTTCTCAAGTGGATTTCTCAATGAGATCTTGCGGAAATCTGATCTAATCCTAAGTCATGCACCACTTAGACCTAGATTACCTAAGGCACACCATAGAAAGTAGAGAATTTAACAACAATTAACATTAAATTCCTGCATGTACATGTTAAACACGACATAGCAAGTCCTAAACTACTACTCACACATCATCTAAATAATTAGTGCAACATAATAAAGTAGAAATCAAGAGAATGGAATATAGAAACAACCCTTGATGATGTCTGATACAAAGATGATACCATGTAATACAGATATTACTCTCTCTCATAATACAATGAAAACATGAAATAGCCTTGTTCGGGATTACAAAAGTGAATGATAAACTAATTCTTGATATGAAGATTGATGATCCTATGCAATGTTTAGATTAGTATTTATATGTTACATGTCATAGGCATGTCAGAATAGCGAAGTTAGGCATCTTCGTCTTTATCCCCTTCCAATGTGTCTTTTAGATCCAGCCATCGAAAAGAAATCATAGAAAGTAACTACCACCATAGCCATATCACAATCTGTTATCTGCTCGGATCCAATTGCCTAAGGTAGATCACGGTCGTAATATCCTTAGATCAAAATTTCAAGTGTTATAACACTTATGATTTATCATTCGAGTTAGTGCTGCATATATCTCCCTTGTTATCACGATTATATCAAAGGCCATGATCTAATCTGTACTGATTTTCCTCCATTTTCTCCATGATCAATCTCGTGATAGCTCCTTTGATATACATCCAAGATGATCACCAACCCTATAACGGTTGTGACCATGTCTATATGCTATGTTTAATTTCAATTCTCATCTAATTTGATCCAAGCATTGATGTTTAGCCTTTTTAAACCTGAAATATACATACACATATATATATACCAATTAAGTACCAATTTCCTCAAATTAAACATGAATAAAAGCATAATCAACTAAAATTTCGCTTCGATTTGTTTGGTAATTTGCCCCTATCATTAGCCTTGTCACGCCTCGAGGGGTACCCTAAACGTGGCAGTCTGCCGTACACAATATTAAAGCCTAGGAATGACTACCTCAGTCATGCAAATGCTTCCATATCATGTACAAAGCGTACATCACAACCAAGGGGACGCATCAGAGTAACGCAATTTATATTGATAATAAATAAGTAACAACGCAAAGATAATACTTATCATAAAACATAAACATATTAAATTTACATTCTTAGGGGCATATCCCTCTATTGTCTTCAAATAAATATACATCTTAGAATCTCAAAATACTAACATAGAATTCATTACATATAAAGAATCTTACAAAATTACTTCATCTTATGTTTTCATTTCCTTCATAGAAGCTTAACATTCTTCCATGACTTCCTTAATGTCATGATCTTCAATTTAAGCCACGAGTATACATGTTTCAACAAAATCTATCGGAGTATAAGCTACAACTAGCTTAGTGAGATATTCCTTTTCACTCGCACCATGTTTTCAAACAAGTTCATTTAAATTTTCACACATATGCTATGTGTACAATTCAACAATCACGTGATACACGATTATATATGGTTATTCGGAAACCATATATAAAACGGATTTACCCCTCCGTATCAAAGGTTAGGGAATCCGTGATGAAGATCCTCGATCTTCTACTGCAAGTCCCCAGGTCCCCACCCAAAGCGTTCGGTTGGCTCAGCTAAACCTAGAGTCGCATTCCCCAGGCGATTTGGATTCTCTAGGAAGGAACATGGCCAGTGTCACAGCACGATAAAAGCCAATCCAACTCTATGAGTAGGAGTAGAAGCTGTAAACCCCGGTATCCTTAATAGTTAAGAAACCCCGGGAATTGGAAGTGAAACCCTAATCCGTCCAGTTTGGGGCTAGTAAGAGAAGCTTAGGAACCCTAAATCCGGCTTTCCTTCGTTTCATAATAAAAGAAGTTTTATAAAGTAAATGAATATGAATTATCCTTCCAAAGTATATTTTAAACCTTTGAAAGTTTTAAATTCGGGAATTTTTCAATTTCAGGCCTTCCCGAACTCAATTACGGAAAAGCGTGCCCCGGACCACAAATTCAAAAAAATGTTCTAGAATATTCATTAGAACCGTAATTTTATAAGGATTCCAAAAATATCAATTTCATAATTTTCCGGGCTATAAAAATTACAGTTATAGCTTTTCCCGTGTTTTCGTTACAACCGGTAAAGTAGATGTCTTGTCTACTATTCACAAGTACAACCTACACTACACACTACCCATACCCTATTCTTACATCCTTACAACTACTCATTTTAATTTTCTTTTCCAATAAATTTTGTCTTTTAATTAATTATTACATTTATTACATTTTAATTACTTAAATTACAAATATCAATTGCAAGGGGCTTGTGTGTTTTCACTCATTGATTTGCGTTCGGGATATCATCGGTTGAGGATTAAGCCTGAGGATGTACCAAAGACGGCTTTTCGTACTCGTTATGGACACTACAAGTTCCTAGTAATGTCGTTCAGGCTGACTAATGCACCAACTGCATTTATGGACCTTATGAATAGAGTCTATAAGCAACTTTTGGACAAGTGTGTGATAGTCTTCATAGACGACATCCTCATATATTCGAAGACCAAAGAGCAACACGAGGAACATCTTCGTTTGGCGTTGCAAACCTTAAGGAATAACAAGTTGTACGCCAAACTATCCAAATGTGATTTTTGGCTGGACAAAATATCATTTCTTGGACACGTAGTAACTGGGGAGGGGATATCAGTTGACCCCGAAAAGATCAAAGCTGTAGTAGAATGGAAACCACCGCAAACGGTTACCGAAGTAAGAAGTTTCTTGGGATTAGCTGGCTACTATCGCAAGTTTGTGAAGGACTTATCTAAGATAACTAAGCCACTACTCAATTGACTCAAAAGAATGAGAAATTTGTTTGGACGGACAAGAGGAACAGAGCTTTCAGGAATTGAAACGACGATTGGTATCGGTACTGATCTTAGTTTTACCAGACCAGAAAAGTCCTATACGGTGCACAGTGATGCCTCAAGGAATGGCCTTGGATGTGTCTTGATGCAGGAAGGGAAAGTTATTGCATATGCTTCTCGGCAATTAAGACCACATGAGCAGAACTACCCTACACATGATTTAGAATTAGCTGTCGTTGTCTTTGCTTTGAAGCTATGGAGACATTATCTATATGAACAAAGGTGTGAGATATACATAGATCATAAAAGTCTTAAATACCTGTTCACACAGAAAGAGCTAAACATAAGACAAAGGAGATGGCTGGAATTAATAAAAGATTATGATCTAGGAATAAATTACTGTCCAGGGAAAGTTAATGCGGTCACGGATGCCCTAAGTCGGAAGAATCACGAGGAAGTAGCCGCCTTGATCACAAGTCAAAGAGATTTGATTAAGGAGTTTGAGAAGTTAAGGATTGAGTTCATAGACCAAAGCGCTGAGCTTGAGATATCCAACCTGGCGCTGGAACTGACCCTCATAGAGAGAATCAAAGAAGCCCAAAGGTATGACGAGGTGATACAAAAGATAAAAAGGGAAACCCAAGCAGGAAAGTACCTTGACTTTGCCATAGATGATGAGGACGTTATCAGAATGAGGGGAAGGCTGTGCGTGCCAAAGGATGAGGAGTTGAGGAAAGAAATAATGAGTGAAGTTCATAACTCCGGATATACCATGCATCCGAGAGGTACCAAATGTATCAAGATTTGAAAAGCCGCTATTGGTGGAATGGCATGAAGCGAGATGTGGCAGATTATGTGATAAAATGTTTGGTACGTCAACAGGTAAAAGTGGAGCACCAGAGACCGGGTGGATTGCTAAAGCCTTTACCTATTCCTGAATGGAAGTGGGATCAGATATCCATGGATTTTGTGTGTGGTTTTCCCAAGACTCCATCTGGTTGTGATGCAATATGGGTGATAGTGGATTGGTTAACCAAGTCGGCGCATTTCTTACCCATAAATATGACCTACTCAATGGAAAGACTAGCCAAGATCTATATCAGAGAGATCGTACAGTTACATGGCATACCTGCAAGGATTATTTCCGATAGAAACCCGAGATTTGTGTCTAAATTTTGGACAAGCCTGCAAAAGAGCTTGGGCACTAAATTGCATTTTAGTACGGCTTATCACCCTCAGATAGATGGACAGTCTAAGCAAACGATCCAAACCCTGGAAGACATGCTGAGAGCGTATGCCTTGGAATTCAAAGGGAGTTGGGATAGTCATGTACATCTAATTGAGTTTGCCTACAATAACAGCTATCAATCCACCATTCAGATGCCACCGTATGAAGCTCTGTATGGACGACGCTATAGATCTCCTTTGTTTTGGGATGAAGTGGAAAAGGTAGCTATTGGGCCGGAATTGGTACAAGAAGCCGCAGATAAAGTGAGGTTGATGTAGCGGAAAATGAAAGAAGCTCAGGACCGGCAAAAGAGTTGGGCAGACTTGAAAAGAAGAGAACTTGAATTCAAGGTGGGTGATCATGTGTACCTAAAGATAAACCCGATTAAAAGTATTAAGAGGATGCGTACACAAGGGAAGTTAAGCCCGAAATACATTGGACCTTTTGAAATCTTGGAAAGGGTCGGAGATCTGGCATATCGACTAGCCCTGCCACCAAATTTGTCTGGGATCCACAATGTATTCCATGTGTCAGTATTGAGGAGGTACGTTGCCGACCCGGAAAGGATTCTAAAGTTGGAACCAATTCAGCTGAAGGAAAACCTGACATATGAGGAACACCTAGTGAAGATATTGGATAAGAAAACTCAAAGGCTACGAAACAAAGACATTCACTACGTTAAAGTGTTATGGAGGAATCATGCCTTTGAGGAAGCAACCTGGGAAGCTGAAGACGAAATCCGGAAGAAGTACCCCGAGTTGTTTGAAGGATAAGGTACGACAGTTCCGTTTTGAGGACAAAACTTTATTTAAGGTGGAGAGGTTGTAAACCCTGGTATCCTCATAGTTAAGAAACCCCGGGAATTGGAAGCGAAACCCTAATCCGGTCCAGCTTGGGCTAGTAAGAGAAGCTTAGGAACCCTAAATCCGGCTTTCCTTCGGTTTCATAATAAAAGAAGTTTTATAAAGTAAATGAATATGAATTATCCTTCTAAAGTATATTTTAGACCTTTGAAAGTTTTAAATTTGGGAATTTTTCAATTCCGGGCCTTCCCGAGCTCAATTACGGAAAAGCGTGCCCTGGACCATGAATTCAGAAAAATGTTCCGGAATATTCATTAGAACCGTAATTTTATAAGGATTCCAAAAATATCAATTTCATAATTTTCCGGGCTATAAAAATTACAGTTATAGCTTTTCCTGTGTTTTCGTTACAACTAGTAAAGTAGATGTCTTGTCTACTATTCACAAGTACAACCTACACTACACACTACTCATACCCTATTCTTACATCCTTACAACTACTCATTTTAATTTTCTTTTCCAATGAATTTTGTCTCTTAATTAATTAACATTACATTTTAATTACTTAAATTACAAATATCAAAATTTCAACACACACACACACACACACAAACCATGGCCGGCGCCCCCCCCCCCCTAGCTTTTCCCTCTCAATTTAATTTATTTTTACTCAATTTATTCAACTAAAACCCTAATCCACTTAATATATATACTAAATGTTCATTCTCTCTCCTCATTTTTCACTTGTTTCATTTTTACAAAAGAGAAAACTCTCCTTCTTTTCCCCATTTGTGCCGTGAGCTTCCCCCTCCCCCACTCTCACATTTTCAACTTATTTTCTCCTCTTTTCTACTCCAAGACTCCATTGGTAGGTTGATTTTAAGTCTTGTTCATCCCAAATCTTGTAATGGCAAGATCATTCTTGTGTGTTTTCCACCATTAATCCCAATGAGCATGAGCAAGGGACATGAAAACACTACTACAAGAATCTCAAGCCATCACAAGAAGTGGATCTAGTATTTGAAAGAGTTTTGTTTGAAATATCATCTTGTTCATGCATGTAAAGTAGAGATCTTGTATATATATTGATGTTCATGCCATGAGATTTATGATTCATGCATTATATTTAGTAGATCTAATGTTTAGACATCCACATCTTCATTTACATGTATGATCATAGAGTTATTTTGATTTCCATGTATTGATGATCATAAAAATGTAGTCTTGTATATGTATAGATATGTTAGATAGTAGATCTTCATATATAGGAGGCAAGAACATTGAAAAATGAAAGGTTTTGTCAAATATGAATGGTTGGAAATTCGGATGAAATTAGAACCCTACTTTGAAAACCACCAAAACCATCTTTAAACTCATATTTTACATGAAAAATGAAGGGTATGTGTAATAGGTATCTTGAAGGAATGATTTCCACAAATGTAAAACAAGTAGTAAAGTTAGAATGAAAAATATTGATTTATGGATGTATAGTCAAATTCGTATTTTTGGGTGATGCCCACATAAACACTTAGTATCTAAGCTTAGATGGCATGTTTTATGAGCTAAATGAAGTCTTTAGATAATAGATATATTGGAGCCCCAATTTTTGATACATTAAACAAGTTTTCTCATAAGGAAAATGCAAGAAAAGAAAAATTACAAAATTCGGATTTTTATGAGTAGCTTATTCAAAAACATATTTACTCAATGAAAAATGTGGGTTTTTATGCATGAATGAAGGTCATGACTAATGGATGTTGGGAACTCATTTTTAATTAGGTGATAAGTAAATTCTAAGGATAAAATCATAAAAACATTAGGGGATGTAAGGTTGGTGATAATAACTTTTTATAAGGGGCCATTAAGGAAATTCTTGATAACTAGGAATTCATAAGAGTCCATCATCAAAGATCATCAAAACCATGCATTTATGGAGTTCATTACATGATATTCATGTTAGGAATTCATTCATATACCATTTATGCATGAATCATCAACTAGGAACATTTCTCATCAAAAGCAAAGCAAATTTTCGGAATTGGAGGGTTTACGGAACAGATCTGATCCTACTGTTCCGTGACCTTAATGTTTTCAAAACTTGAAATTAATATTAGAAATAGATAGATCTTTCGAAGTAGATAGAGATCGATATAAAATTTGCGAAATTCCGAGTTAAAATGACCAAGTTATGGCCGTTTTAAGTCGAGCTTCCGCAAATAGCGAGAATTCCGAATTCATCTAGTCTAGATGCATAGTTTGGATTAGTTACATGATGAGAATCTCATTAGGATTATTCTTACTTGGTAGGTGATCCCGAGCAAGACGACCCTACCTCCCGACTATTACTACTAAAAAGACCGCGTCCAATGGCCGAGTGAGTTCTACTTCCACTCTCAATTAATGATTGTGATTGTAATGTAGTGGCACTAGTGGTGTAGGCAAAGATAAAAATGGATATGTATGATGGGGTATATGGGAATTATATATTTGTCTGCTGTTGATGTGCGAAATGGAACTTAAGAAATATCGAAACCGGGTGTTAAGCTATTGACTGATTAGCTAGTATCTTATATTGAATGTCTGCGAATACTTGTTGGTCACCTAAAAGAATTGAACTAATGTATATTCGACTTCAATTGTAATTGGATTCATTCATATCACGATGGGGATGGAGCATTAGCATTGGTTGGTTTTTCGTGATCCATAAAACGAATATGTTGGTTAATCGTGATCCATAAAACGAAATTGTTGGTTAATCGTGATCCATAAAACGAATTATTGTTCAGTTGACCGTGAGCTTAAACGGCGTCGTACCGCAGGATTCGTTAATCTGCTAACCCGGGATGGAGGGCGTAAGTCCATCCACATATGATTTCCGGTTGGTCATATGTTTGTTGAACTCATTTGTTTGATGCATACACTTGCTTGAATAATCACTTGTTTGAATGAATTGTACTTAATTGTGATATGGAAGTTCTTACTCACTAAGCTAGTTAGCTTACGCCCCCATAGTTTTTATTTATTGCAGCACGAGTTTATCTGGCTTAGACCGAGGCAAGCCACAGCTCAGGTACCGGAGATAGGAGTTTCCCATAGAAGTTTACTTCATTCTTTTTGTATAGACTTCCGTTGGAAACTAAAGGACTCTGGATGACTGTAATGGACTTGATATTATTTTACGGGGGAATGCCCCTTAGATTTTGTAAAGTATAATTATGCGTTTTGGTTTGTTATCTATGGCTAATGAATGCCACATTAAACTACTTAACTCCATTGGTTGAGTATTCTCTTGTCGTAAAGGAATGCTTTACACCTATATAAGACTCCCGAAGGGCCCGGATAGGGAATTCGAGAGTCTTATTTAGGATGTGGCGGGCTGTTACATTTAGAGTACCCTATGGGGTGACAGCAGGCTTCCGAAAGAGATGTGACTCAATGGATACTATGCGTGAACATTTTATTTTTCTTAAGCCAAACCTTATTCAATTTTATTAGGGAGCGATCAGTCAATTTAGCAAATAATTAACAGTCATATAAGTAAGTAAGTAAATAAATACATTTAAACAAGCAGTTTGAAGTTGCGATATTCTTAATTCTCATTTCACGCATAAACAAAGAATCACATGTATATACATAACCCCGAATTCCCCAATTATATATCCTTTTTTTTTTTTAATCTTTTCTTAGTATACTAATGCTACTACTTTACAAGCACAAGTAAGGTGACGAAATTAAGAGGAATAACTCACTCGTCCATTTCGCGATCTTCTTAGTCGTAGTTATCTTCGGGTAGGGTATTCTCGTATCCTTCGTCACCTAGGTAAAAGAAATACTCGAGATGAGTATTTTGTAGAAATTCTACTTAAACTTTCAAATTCTATTTCACTATGTATGTCAAATTCTTATAGAATGAAATTCCAATTTAAAATGGCCATAACTTGCTCATTTTAACTTGAAATTTCGCATATAATATACCGTTTTCTACCTATTCAAAAAGATCTACCCATTTATAAGGTTATATTTGTCATAAAAAGTCATTTGGGTTTCGAAAACGTTGGGTATAAATTTAAAACGAATATTACTAGATTTTTGCAAAACCATTTTCTAACTCAACTTTATTCAAAAATCCTTTAGTAAAAATATAAATATATATATATATATATAAAATTGATAAATCCTTTGAGTATATAGATAAGCTCACTTTATATGCAAAATTTCTAATGGTAGTGTCTCAAAAATTTATTTTATAAAATAATTCTTTTTAAAAGTGTTAAAACTTAACTTGAAAAATTTCTTTTCAAGTATTTCGAAGAAACTTTATATTTTCATAAATTATTATAAATGAGTATATTCTTATTTTATTTTCTTCATTCATTTTTCCAAAATAAGTAAATTTTCCTTTAACCTTAGTCTTTCATAAATTTTACTTTTAGTGATAAAATATCAAAGTTATCAAAGTGTATTAACTTGCTGATAACCTTTTTATAACTTTGTATTTAGAATGGTTTTAGAAAATGAGTCTTGTCTTCTTACATTTATTATCTAAAATATAACTTTTTGTTTTTTAAAACTTGCTCTTTTTATTTTCTTTGAAAAGAATCCTTTTTATTGATAAAATCCTTTGTTTTTAATCTTATCTTATTTATATTCTTTGAAAATAAGTTTCTTCTTTAGGAACTTAAAAATCATTATTTTGCTAAGTGAGTTCATAACTTTATGAGTTGATTTTATCTTAACTTTGAAAACTAGTTTGTTTCTTGGTTTTGTCATGGAATTTAAAAGAGTTTAATCTTTAAGCTTTTTCTAAGAACTTTGAAAACTAACAAATTATTTTACTAAAACTTAGGTTCCCATAATATAAAATGAAAGTATTTATTTCTTATGTTTCCTTGGTAAAACTATCTTTGTTATTTTTAAGAAAACTTTGAGAAAACTTATATTACTCTATTTTTATGTTGTTTGATAATAACTCCATTATTTTGTCAAAAGTCACATAATAGAAAATCTAGTTTGAGGTTCCCTTGGTAAAATTTTACTTTTAAGTTAGTTGAGACAATATCATTGTGTAGATGCAAGTATTATGAGCATGTAAAATAATAAGAACATGAGAAAATACTAGAAACAAATAATAATAAGCAAAATAATAAAAATATCAAGTATTGAAAACCTTAGCTTCATCAAGGTATCCCGGTCAAGTATTGGGAGCCTTAGTTTCATCAAGGCATCCCGGGACTAAGAATAGACTAGTCACAAACGAATAAAGAAAAGATTGTTTTGATTTGATATAGACAAGTCTAACACTAGAAAGACTAGTCTTAAAAAAATAGCATGAAATAAATAAACTGCAAAGCATGAAATTAAATAAATAACAAGTGAGCTTATATGCTCTAAAGATTATATATAAATACATAAATATATTTAGTTACATATGAATAATAAAATCAACATAGCATCATAATAAAATAGGAAGTTCATGTGCAAGAACAAAAAATGAACATGTTGTTGCTTTTACCACTCATATGAGTTTCAAAACAACACCATAGTCATGTTAAGTTACATGACATGAGTAAATAAATGGTTGGAAGAGGTTTACCTAAAGTCTTTATGTGGTATGAAGATGGTAGATGAAAGGGGTATTATGTGAGTAGTGATATGTGGTAGAAAGTTTGTGTATAAGGAATGATTTTTGTGAAGAATTGGTTTAAGAGAGTTTTGGTAGAGAGAACTCTTGAAGAGAGGATTTGTGGAGAGATTTTGAGAGAGTTTTGGTAATGAAATGAATTGCGTGAAAGAATGAAGGAGGAAGGGGGTATTTATAGAATTTTAGAGTGAAAATTAGATGTAATTAAATTAATTGAAAAAGAAAATAATTGGAGAGGGAGGAGAGAGAGGGGTGGACGGCAAGGCATAAAGGGAGAGAGAAATTTGATAAAAAAAATTAATTTTAGAAGAAAAGTGTAAGAGAAGTTTAGTAATATGTGGTGTAGAATTTTTATAGGAAAAGAAAATTGTAAGAAATAGGTATGTAGGTGTAAGAATAGGTAGTAAGAAAAAGTAGAGATAGAGGAATAGTAATGAATAGTGGAAAAGTACTATGAATAGTAAACTAGACAATTAAAGTACTGGTAGTAATAAAAACACGTGTAATAATGCGATATCTGTAATTTTTAGCAACTGAAAAATTCTAAAACTGATATTTTTGAAAACATTATATTTTTACGAGTCTATTGGTATCAACAGAATATTTTTACCAACCGTGTACCCGGGCATGATTTTTGAAAACTAATCCCGTATGGATCCGAAGGACACTAGAAATTTGTGAATCTGATATTTTTAAGCTTCCATATATTATTACGAACTATTATCAACAATTATTTTTATTTCATTGTTTAGGGTTTAAGACGCGGGATTGCTAGATCTTAAACACTAGGTTTGTTTGTAAGCTTTGTTGCTTTTAGGGTTTTGGTTTTACATCCGGTTTCGTTGAGTTATTCGTAAGATCGTATAATTTTAGAGTTTTGACCGTTTTATATTTTTAGCTCAATATCTATGGTTTATCTTATTTTATTTGTGATTATTTAATAGTTTTTAGTTCTCGGGATCGTTTAACCAAGTCTAGGGTTATGAGTTGACTCAGTTTGACTTTTGGTGAAAATTGAAATTTCTGATTCCAAAATTCACCGAGGGTTTTAAGATCTTAGCATTTTATTGTCGAGCATTATTTGAATATATCATTTTGATTTGCGTTATAGGAATTTGGTAGATGATTTGATTGGCGTACGGATGTTGATTCAACCCAATAGTTGGATTTTATATTTTTGTTACGAGGGTTCTTATTTTCTCAAGATTAAGAATTTTCGTGTTTGACCTGATTTAGAATTCGGTTTTAACTTGGGCGATTTTCGGGATTCCAATTTTGAAATTAGACTTCTATGATTATTTTCTATGAATTATGAAAATTTTAGGGTTTACAACCTACCCACCTTAAAGAAAGTTTTGTCCTCAAGTCTTTAGGGGCATTCCCCTGCTAAAAACTATAAATCTATTACAAGAGATTTTCTAAGAAATTTTCATATTATCTAACGCTAAACTTCATTTAAAGGAATTCCTTAACCAAAAGGAAAATACCTGACTGCAGGGTCTACGTGGCTTCGGCCACAAATATGTAAACTGCAAAAGATATCTATAGAGGTATAAGCTAATAGGCTTAGTGAGAATTATTTCCATAATAAAATTTCTTGTGTAAGAAAGTTCAAACAAGTTATTTAACAAATCAAGTGAAATGCAACATGCACGTGGGCAAACAAGGCATATATTTTTCCAGGAACTATAGGTTGAATGGATTTACGCCCTCCATTCGGGATTTGGTGATGTATAATCTCAAAACGAGTAGTTTTAATTAAGTTATGCTTTCGATCAATACCGCCAAGCGTATAAGGTTTACTCGGGTTAAGCGATGCTTCTAAACTTTTCGTTAAGCAATCGCTTTCAATCATAACTGCCAAGTGTTGCTTTCAACCGTGCTACTATCCTTTTCACCCAAGGATAATAACCCCATGCAATGTGACTCACTTCGTGGTATGCATCAATCAATTTATTTAAGATATAATAACGTTTTATTCTCTTAGGATAATACTTGATCCCGAGATCATAGTCTTTGATTAACTCTAGTTATCTCCTTTTCCTCATGTTTATTCTTTTGTCTTAGAATAGACTAAGCTGTCATTAATAAAGACAATTACACATTTATCCAACAGAGGTTTATATACTCGATTTGCACTAGTCAATCCAAATGGCATTGCTAGAAACTCGTAGTGTCCATAACGAGTTCGAAAAGTAGTCTTCCGTATCATCTTTTGATTTGATCCTAAATTGGTGGTACTTTGATCTTAAGTCAATGCGAGAGAACACATTTGCTCCTTGTAGATGGTCAAAAGATCATCAATCCTAGGGAGTGGGTACTTATCCTTGATTGTGACTTTGTTCATTTCCTGATAATCAATGCATGGATCCATCCTTTTTCTTTATAACCCAAACTGGTTCATTCCATGGTGACATACTTGGTTGTATAAAACCTTGATCTAATAGTTCTTGTAGCTATTTCTCTAACTCTTTTAACTCCACTAGGGCCATTCGATATGGTGCCTTAGCAATTTGGTTCCATATTGGCCATTAGTTCAATCTCAAAATCAATCTCTCTCTTCGGAGATGATCGAAGCGATTCATTAGAAAACTTATTGATAACGGGGATATTTTCCAAGATAGGTTTTTCTTTATCTTCTTCTGTGTCATCAAGGTAGTTATCTATTTCCTTTGAAACTTCCTCTGGCAACTCGAACGAATATAACTCCTCTTTCATTGCTATCGTGGATTCTCCAACAAACATTATCTTCTTTCCTTCTTGGTCCACGAATTCCATGCTCTTAATCTATTGTGGCTTTAACAAGAGATAATCAATTCATACAAAGGGTTACATCATATTTGCTTAGTTCCATTATGAAGTCACAGGTGGATGGATGTCCTTATATCCTTGTTGGACGATCCTTCAACACTTCTTGGGTTTCAACAAACTTCCCGTGGGAGTTTTGATCTTAAAGCTGGGAGTTGTCGTTGTTATTGATAGTCCAAACTTCTTAGCTAAACTAGGTGTAACGAAAGAATGTGTTGCTTCAAAAAAGAGAAAAAGCATTATGTCATTGCATGCTTCCTGCATATCTAATAGGGGAATTACTACTTCTACTCGCATATCTACTTATCTATAAAACTTTAAACTCTTACAACAAAAGAATAAACAACGATTAAGGTTCTCGGCTTACCGGTTCCCAAGTCACAGCTATAGTCTTCACTGCAGTTTAAGGCAGCCAAGTCTCCTTCCTCTTCATCCATCTCTTCACTTATCCATCGTCCTTGCAAGTTGTAAACTCTGGTTCCTGAAGTAGTGGATCCTAACTTGCTTCCACTCCTACTTCCATTTCTATTCCTAGTCCTTATTGGAATAGCTCCTTCGGAAGATCTTGTCAAGACATTCCTCCTCTGTGGACATTCATTAGCAAAATGTCCTACTTGCTTACAGACATAGCAAGTATTGTTTGCCTTCTTTGGACATTTCGTCATCTTATGGTTTGCGTCTCCATAGAAGAAACACTTTCCAAACAACTAGGTGCACTTTTTGGGGTAATGTGCTCCATTGCACTTCCAGTAATCGATGTTTTTAGGAAGGAACCTCCCACTGTTAACATTGCTCTTATAGTTGTTGGAGAGCTTGAATCTCTTTTATGGGGGTGTGGAACTGGGTCCATCATAAAACTTTTTCCCAAAAGTCAGGACTTTCCTTTCCTCTATCATTTCCTTCCTTTTCCTTGCTCCTTCTATAATTCGAGCTCTTTTTACCAATTCTCAGTAACTTCTGATGTCAAATTCTTCCAACCTCATTCTCATATTCTCGTCCAATCCTCCTAGGAAGACTTGTCTTTTCAATTCCTTGCTGTACTTGTAGGAGTCGAGACATATTGCAGCAATCTACTAAACTCAGTCTCGCACTGCTTAATAGTCCTTCCTTTTTGAGCAATTTGTAAGAAGTCTGCACTGTACCTCACTCGTAAGCTTCCCGGGAAATAATTTTCCAAGAACTCATATCTAAACATTTCCCAAGTGACCGGGGTCATTAGCTCTCTTTTCTTTGATTCCCACTATATTTTAGCATTCAGACGAAGCATAAATGTCCCATACTTGATTTGTAGGTAAAGCGGGACCTCGTATACATCAAAAGACCTTTCGATCTGGGCAAGCTAATCTTCAGCCTCATCTAGCTTATCGTAAGCTCCATCAAAATAATGGTTACTTCGAATAAAATCAGGTAACGAGCTCTTGTACGGCCTTAGAGGTGGAAGTGGAGGTAGCGGTGCATTTTGGGAGTGCATGCTCCTTTGTATAGATACTTCAATTGACATTTGTTGTTGCGGCAGAGTTAGTACAGGTGTCGGTACTAGTACGAGTTTAGATACGGGTGCAGGTACAGGCATGTTCTGCCTAGCACTTGGGTTAGGTGTCCTATTGTAGCATGCAAGTCTACTTACGGTGCAGCGGCTGCTTGTGGGACAGTCATTTCTACTTTAATTTCTGGTTGATTAAAGGCACTTTGCTTCATCCTGCGTCCTCTTCTACTTCGGCTATTTTAAATTTTTCTAAGTTAGATTTTATTATTTTGATATCTTTGTTAAATCTTTGACAGAAATTTTTACGGATATAACGAAAACTTGCTGGCGTAAATAGCTACTAAAATAAGAAATAAAATTTAAATCAAAGTAAATTTTGAGATCATAAATGAAGCATAAATTCATTAGAAAATTAATACAGCGAGTGCAAGAACCTTACATAGCAACAAGGTCAATCACAACAATCACAAACAAAACAACAAAACACCTTTTTGAAAACATAAAAAGATAGACTAGGATTGCTGATCTAGTCAAAATTTAAGCTGGACTAAAAGGGATATACTTGGCTTCCTCCTTCCTTCATTCTTCGGGCGCATCTCCAGGGTTTCTGCTAGACGTCCCTGGGTTTCTTTTTCTCATAAATTGTTGAAAATATTTCTTCCTCTTTTTGGCTGCTTCCCTCGACCTTTCATGTATGTTAGCTAGTTCAGCTTCAGCTAGATCCGGCACTATATTATGAATAGTCTTCCAGGTAATCTCTTCTCCAGTTTCCATGCTACCATTCACATTTGTTGTTGGTGGGGTACCATCCATGTCAATGGTTAGGTTTGCTTCCTATCTCCCTCGAGCCTATTGTTCTTCCAGATAGCGGATGATTCCTCCTTCCTTGCTATTCCAGGGTTTATAGATTCCAGAAGCGGTCTGGTTTCCTGCTTCTTGTTCGGGTCGTCCTTCTTGGTCTTCCTCCGGATCTTCATCGGATTCTTCCTTAGACTCTTCACTTGCTTTTGTCATCACTTATTCCCTTATTATCATTCCATTCCTACTTAGGCGTAGAACTTCATTTCTTCTTAGTTGGATTCCTGTGAAGGTTGGTGGCTCAGTAGATATTTCAGTTGGTAGTCGCAAAACTTCTTGGTAAACTCCATGCCAGTAGAAAGCTTTGTTGAGGTCAGCTTTCATCCATTCTAGATGATCCGTTAAATCATCATGCGTGTACACGAACACTGGTCTAATAAGTGTCAAAGTTCGGAAATGGAGAAAAGTTTAGTATCCATCATCTCTAAGGACAAACATCGCTTCCTTCAGCATCGGTCAGTCTTCGACTATCGTAGCGATCCATTCTACGGCATATATCATTTCTATCTCGGACCATTTATTCCCTAAGGGATAGTTATGAATGGTCTGCACTATTCCTTTCCACTCTATAGTCAACAATCCTTTCTTCCAAATCAGAAACGTCTGTCGGATGGTCTTAGGTTGTCCAGCCAAAGCAAACTCTTCACATAATACCTCAAGTCTCAAACGGTAGTTCTCCATGGCTTCAAAGTGTCCTTCCCTGAAATTTTTAGCCTATAGATGGGCCTTGTCTAAGATAATCTATGAAAAAGAGAGAGAAGTTAGAAAACTTATTCTACCTGTTCCATCTTATCTAGGTCTTTCTTATTTCTATTCTAACTTGTTTCTTCTTAAGTCCAATTCTATAATTTTGATTCCTAGATTCTAAACCATGCTCTGATACCAGCTTAAATTGTCATGCCCTAAGGGGTACCATAAACGTAACAGTCCGTCACACTCAATATTAAAACTTAAGTATGACAACCTTAGTCGTCCCCAGAAGCTTTGATATTAAATGTAAGGTGTGCTCTCATAAATTTAGAGGACCATACATGGAATTATGAAGCTTAAGAAGATACAATAACAAATTAAGAAAAGAGGATTCATAATATTCATGTCATTCATAACGATAGTCTTACAAGTCTTTAGGGACATTCCCCTACTAAAAACTATAAATCTATTACAAGAGAGTTTCTAAGAAATTTTCATATTATCTAATGCTAAACTTCATTTAAAGGAATTCCTTAACCAAAAGGAAAATACCTGACTGCAGGGTCCACGTGGCTTCGACCACAAATATGTAAACTGCAAAAGATATCTATAGAGGTATAAGCTAATAGGCTTAGTGAGAATTATTTCCATAAGAAAATTTCTTGTGTAAGAAAGTTCAAATAAGTTATTTAAGAAATCAAGTGAAATGCAACATACACGTGGGCAAACAAGATATATATTTTTCTGGGAACTATATGTTGAATGGATTTACGCCTCCATTCGGGATTTGGTGAGGTATAATCTCAAAACGAGTAGTTTTAGTTAAGTTATGCTTTCGATCAATACCGCTAAGCATGTAAGGTCCACTCGGGTTGAGCCATGCTTCTGGACTTTTTGCCAAGCATTGGTTTTGATTCCATGTCCCCAAGCAATCGCTTTCGATCATAACCACCAAGTGTTGCGCCCAAGGATAATAAATCCATGCAATATGACTCACTTCGTGGTGTCATGCCCCAAAGGGTACCCTAAATGTGGCAGTCCACCACATACGGTATTAAAACTTAAGAATGGCTTCCCGAAGTCATGCGAAAGTTTCAACACCATATGTGAGGTGTCTATCACAACAACAGGAGATATGGGTGGGATGTACAGTTCGAGATAGTAAATAAAGCATATAATAAATCTAGATAACCATCTAATTTCAATATTATAAAAATATAATCCTTATATCATCGTAGGGGTTTTTCCTTTATAAGTCTCCAAACAATCATAATATCAACTTAGTCTTTCACACAAGGAAACAATACTAATACTAAAAGATATTAAGGATATTTAGCCTAAGATCTTCAAAGGATTCCAAAAGCTCCCCACAACATAATCCCACTTGAGTATATGAAGTCTTCGAGCATTAAGAGATATTGGTTCTATTACAACAAAAGTATATCGGGGTATAAGCATAACTAGCTTAGTGGGATTATTCTTGAATTAATGTACTCTTATCAATAATTTCAAATAAGTTATTAAACAAGCATATGAATGCATCAAACAAATGAATAAGCAATACATATGATCTACCAGAAATCATATGTTTGAATGGATTTATCCCTCCATTTAGGGTTAGTGTTTCAGGGTCTTTAAAATCCATCCTTAAAGTCCAACTTATCTAGTTTATTTCAAGCTTCTACTCGCACATCTTGAAATATTTCTTTTAGGCTCCTATTCGTCCATCTTGCAGATTTATGGCTCCTACAAACCCGACTACTATACTCTTGTCCCATCGAGTACAGTAGCTCATGAAATGAAACTAACTACGTTATATGCATGAATCAATTAATATAACTTATAATATATGATTAGAGTAATTTAAAGGTGATCATAGAATTTGGCACACACTCCAACATAATAATAGTAAAACACAAGTTAATTAACAACGATTCATGTCTCGGTATACTTAGCATTCTTTCAACCAATATTATCATACATAATTCATTTTCATATTTTCCTACTTCTAGTGCCTCTAGCTACAAGCACAAACAAGTACGTAAAAGATAAGAAATAAACTCACTCAGCCATGAGGACACTTTTTTTCTTATGGATGAGTCGATCGGTAATTCCACTAATCGAAATAATCCTCCGGATATGAATACTCCTCCTTGAGATCACCTAATCAAGAAGAATACCCATAATGAGTATGAAGAACCATGTCATAAGATCGTTAAAATTCATATAGGGAGTAATTCCAACTTAAAATGGCCATAACTTGGTCATTTTAACTCGGAATTGCGCATATAATATACGGTTTTCTATCTATTCAAAAAGATCCATCCTTTTCTAAGATTATTTTTGCAATAAAAAGTCATTTAGGTTGCAAACTACTATGGTACAGAATAGTCACGAATTTATAGTTCATAAAATATGATTTTTCCAAACTTTTCTTTGCTCAAAAATCTTTAAGCAAAATAAATGGATATATATATAGTTGAAAAATCATTTGAACATATATATATATATATATATATACACTCATTTTATGTGCATGATTTTTGTAATGTTGTCTCAATATTGATATTTCATAAATAATTTGTTTTTAAGGGTTTTAAAAGATAAAACTTTTGAAAATTTCGCTTTTTTGAATTGCTAGAAAGAAAACTAAAATATACTTGAGTTTTTATGATTGAGTATTTTTCCCATTATAATTTCATTCTTTATCTTTTCAAAAGTAAATTAATTTTCAAAAACTTGGTTCTTTAAGTTATTTACCAACTTTATTTCTAGTGATTGAAAAATAAGTTTTTCAAAAGATTCCTTAAGTTTTTGGTGTGGTCAAATATTTGGAGTTGTATTAAATGTATGTTTTCCTCTCATTTTTATATCATTTTTCTTCTTTAGAAAAATAAGTTTATCTTTAAAACTTTACTTTCTTAGAAAACTTTAGTTTTTTAAGTTGGTTTCTAAAATAGTGAGTTGATTTTATCTTGATTGGGAAAACTTGTTTTATTCTTAATATTTATCAAGTGGTTGAATAATTCTTTTAGATAAGTTCATAAGAAAAGCTTTCTTAATAAAAAAAAAATTGTCAATATTAGATCTTAGTGAAATTTTATTTTCATTTTGAAAAGAGAATAACAACATATAAAAATTAAGTTTTGAAGAGACTTTCTTAGTATATGATTTTCAAACTCTATAGTGAACCTATTTAAGTTTTATAAAGAATATGGTTGGGTTAAAATCTTATATTGCTAAGAAAAATTCTATCTTTATGGAGTTTTTAGTTTTGATTTATAAAAGAGATGATTTCCTTTCATTTGAAGAAATCTTGGGCACTATAACTTAAAAACTTATGATCAATTTGTCTAAATTTTTGAAAAGAATTTATTAAGAACAATATTTAGACTTCTTGTTGAAAACTCATTTGTTGAGAAATCTAGTTCAATTTTCCTTATTTAAGAAAGCACCTATTTTTATTTTTACTTAAGACAAAAACATTACAATCATGCTTGAATATGATTATGTAGCAATGAAAAAGTAAGAATAATACATAATAAGATAGAAAGAAATACTCATAAGTAAATAAACATAATAAAATAGTCAAGCATTGGGAACCTTAGCTTCATCAAGATAACCCGATCATGTATTGGGAGCCTTAGCTTCATCAAGGTAACCCAAGATTAAAAATAGACTAGTCCCAAAAGAAAAGAAAAGAAAAGAAAGTCATTTTGACTTGATATGGACAAGTCTAAGACTAGAGAGACTAGTCTTAATAAATTGCATGAATTAAATAAATAAATTGCAAAGCATGAAAATAAATAAATAATAAGTGAGCTTATATGCTCTAAAGAAATATATTCATAATATACATAATACTATATAGAAGTTAGATTAGAGCAAATAATAATAACAATAATAAAACAACATAACAGTAACATAATGTAAAATATGAACATGAATAAAAACAAAGCATGAACATATTGTTGCTTCTTTAACTCTTATGAGTCTAAGAAACATGCACTAAGCTCATGCTAAGTTGTATGAACATGATAAAGAATATAGGTTGGATTTTACTTAAGATTTAATAGAGGATTTGAAAAGAGATGAATGGGTAGTGTGTTTGTTATTTTTCTTAAAAAGTAGTAGATGGTAGAGAGTGTTTTAAGAGGGAATTGTTGGAGAAAGGTTTTGAGAGGAAATTTTGATAGAATTTTTTATGTAGAATGAATGTGTGAAAGAATGAAGGAGGAAAGGGGGTATTTATAGAATTTTAGAGTGGAAATTTAGATGTAATAAAATAATTGAAAAAGAAAATAAATGAGAGGGAGGGAGAGGAGACTTGTGCTGGCCATGGAGGAAAGGAGAGAGAGAGTTGATTTTGTTTGTATTTTGTAAGAAAATAATTAATATGTAAGATATGATTTGATATAAGATGTATTAGAAAGGTAAAAAGTAAGAAAATAGGTATGCATGTATTAAGAAATAGGTGTAAGAAAAAGTAGAGATAGTAAAATAGTAATGGATAGTAGAAATAGTGTTATGAATAGTAGACTATACAAATAAAATACCGATAGTAATAAAAATACTCATAAACGAACTATTATAAGCTGTTAAATCCATTTCGTTTTCTAGGGTTTGAGAGCGCGGGTTTGCTAGAGTTGAAACTGTTAGATTGTCTTAATCTTTGTTGACTTTTGAAACTCTGGTTTGATTAGGGTTAGGGTTTAATCCAACTTTACCCTAGAAATTGAAGGGTTTACATTAGGGATCGGATAGATGGACCTTCTCATGTTTAGATTTTTGAATCAAACAATTATTGAACTTTCAATTTTTGTTGTTGAAGATTCTCTTGTGAAATCCGATTACCAGAATTGTTTCAAGTTTGGTTTCAACTTGGGTCAGTCTTTAAGGTTTTGATTCGGTATTCTAAAACCATTCTCGAAAAAATTCGAGGGTTTACACGTGGTATGCATGAATCTATTTATTTAAGATATCATAGCATCATTATTATCAAATTTATGGTGATCATAAAATTTCATACATATCAAGTGCTATATTATAACAAACATTTACTTACAATCAATTCCGATCTCGATATTCTTACAATCCTTTCAACAATTTTTTGCATACATATCAATTTATCTTTACTTAATTTTAATGCGACTAAACTACAAGCACAATTAAGTAAATCTTTTTAAGGAAATAAACTCATGATGCTATGTCGACACTTCTTCTAAATGGGTGAGTCGCTCAAACAATCCACTTAGTTGAAATAATCCTCGGGGTATGAGTATTCTTCCTCAAAATCACCTAGTCAAAGAAAATACCAAAATTAGTATTTCTTGATAACTTTCTCGAGATTTGACAAAACTATATCATAAAAACATCAAAGTTCGTATAAGAGATGATTCCAATTTAAAATGGTCATAACTTGGTCATATCGATTTCTACCAACTCGGAAAGATCTACCCATTTCTAAAACTATTTTCAGCAAACTAGATCGTTTAGGTCCGAAACAGTGGTGATCAAATTCACCACGAATTTTCCCATCCTAAAATCAATTTGTTTCAAACATTAAACCATCCAAAAATTGCTTTGATAAATACTTAGTTATCTATATAGTTGAAAATTTCCTTTTTCATAGATACATAGCTCATATTTATCCATGCTCAGGTATTTGTTGTCCAACTAAATTTCTTGAGTAAAACAATGCTAGTTAAGAGTGTAGAAAACCATAGTTTACAAGAAATCCATTTTGTAAATCCTTTAAAATGAATATTTTGATTCCTTGTTTTCAAAGAATTACTTTATGTCTATCCTACTATTTTCCTAAATGACTTTCTGATAAAATAAATTTTTTCTTTTCTATACTCGTAATATTATTGCTACTTTCCCTATTTGTTTTCTTTAACCATTTATTTGAAAATCTTTTGGTTTGAAAAACTTTCATTCCCTTTTTATGGGATTTCCTTATATTATGTTTTTATGGAAAAACATATTAGTACAAAAATTCATCTTCTTTTAGGAAAAACAAAGTAATATAAAAATGATTTAAAAAGCTTTTCAAAACAAAAGTAGCTTTTAAAATTGTAATGAGTTATTCCTAAAGCTTGGAAAAGAATAAGTTTACTTTTAAACCATAGATTCTATATTTTATATAAAACCATCCTTAGGTGATAAAAATCTCCTTTTTGTCAAAGTATAATTAGAGCTTTAAAGATTTTGACAACAATCTTAATATGCATGATTATGAGAAATTATAATAATAAGCAAAAATAACATAAATAATAAATAAAATCAAGTATTGGGAATCTTAGCTTTTTCAAGGCCCCCGAGACTAAGAAATAGACTATTCTCAAAAAGAAAGAAACAAAATAAAAGAAAGAAAATTGTTTTGACTTAATGAGGACAAGTCTAAGACTAGAGACTAGTCTGAAAACAACATGAAAATAAATAAATTACAATGAAAGAAATAAATAAATTACTTTGCATGAAAGTAAATAAATTACAAGTGAGCTTATATGCTCTAAAGGATATATATACGTAGATACATAATAATACTTAGTTAGATATAATAATAATATGAACAATGTAAAATAACAACATAAACATAATTAGATATTCATGAACAAGAACAATACATGAACATAGTGTAGCTTCCATAACATTTAGTTTTTGGAAACTCACACCATGATCATGTAAAGTTACATGACATGAGAAGAAGAATTTGGTAAAGAAAATTTTACCTAAAGAGGGTTTTTGGAGTATTATGTGTAAATGGGTTTTGTGTATGTGGAAGATGGTTTGAGAGTGTTTTTGAGAGAGTTTTGAGAGTGTAAATGGAGAGAGTTTCGGTAGTAAATTTGTGGGTAGTAATTTTGTGAAAGAAGTGAAAGAGAAGGGGGGTATTTATAGGAAATGAGGAGTGAACTTTTGTGTGATTTAAATAAAGGAAAAATAAAACAAAAATAAGGGAGAGAGGGACAAGGGGGCGCCGACCACTTACATGGGGGAGAGAGAGAGAGGAGAGTTTTATTTGTATTTTTATTGATTAAATGTAATATTAAGTAAGGTAAATATGAAATAAAGTTATGGGAAAGGTAAAAAGTAAAGGTAATAGGTTATGGTGTTGTAAGAGTAGGTGTTAGAAAATATAGAGATAAAAGAATAGTGTAGAATAGTAATGAATAGTATAATGTAAAGTAGATATGACTAATAAAGTACCGGTAGTAAGAAAATATGCGTAAAATTACGATATCTGTTATTTTTACTTACCAAAAAATTATAAAACTGATATTTTTGAAAACCTTATATTTTTACGAGTCTAATGGTATATTCGGAATATTTTTACTATTCCAAACCCTGGGATAGGTTTTTTAAGAACTGTATTCGTTCGGGTTCAAAACGATTAGCAGTTTTACTAATCTGATCTTTTTATGCTGTAAACCCCGAGAATTTTTCACATTAGTACACGACCTTATAATAGATTGTATAAACTAGATAATAGATTTAGATTATAATCAAAGCCTAATAATAGATTAATATTTAGATTTTGGATAGATGAAGAGTTTAGGAACCGAATAAATAAATTCTTTAAACCTAGTTAATACCAAAAACGAGATTTTGTATCTTGAATAAATAATTCAAGATATGATCTAAAATTTAGACTCGAAAAATGATATACAAATAGGTTTAAATAGAAAATATGAATATAGGAATTAAATGATTGTTTTTTATCCCGATAATGATTCGAGATTAGAATAATGAGTAGTGATGAGTTTATATTTAGACTTAAACCTTAAATTCAAGATTCCTAGCTAAAATTAAAAGCTACTAATAAGAATTCATATTCAGTATCAAAACTAAAGATATATATATAGTTTGGTTTCTGTATTAAGTCCAATACTGCGTAAACGATTATTTACGCTTATAAACAGGAAACGATGATCCAAAGATAAATTGAAAAGATTTTAATACACAAGGAAAATATAAACTGTCAAATAACTCAAAATTTGAATCCTAAACAAATAATCAGATCACGCTATTGTTTTAAACCGAGTTTTCTTAAGCTATCGGAGCCTGAAACAAAAATTGACCTAACGAGTTCAAGAAATCCTAATAACGAGAGATAAAATTATACGAATAATTAACTACATATATATATATAACCTAAATTTGTATTATTTGAAAATCTAAATGTTTTGTATAACCCTATACACATATTTTTGTACAAAAACTTCCAAATATTAGCTAATTTATACCCGTATAACTTGTTAAATGATCCTAAAATTTAACTAAATAAATAAACTAATATATATATATGTATACGGCTGCATTTCAGTGGAAATACAAAGAGGAAGAGGAGACGGATTTTCTTGATCAATAATGCATTCCTTAGTCAATAAAATCAACCTCCCCACCAATCAAACAATGTCAAGTCCTCTAAGCATTTATTGGTATGAAAATAACAGCCAAATGAGAAGCAAACCAAAAGCAATTCGGAGGAAAAACGAAGGAGAAATCAGCCGCAACTTCTCTTCTTTCTTCCTATATATATATGATTAAATGTCTATAATGAGGAAACAAACAATCCTCATTAATTCCCACATTTCTCAGAACAAATCTACTCATACATAGCTACCAAAACCAACTAGAAACAGGAAACAAACGAATCAATACAACCGAGTTTGAATCAAAAGAAAAATAAACTGAAAACCCTTAAATACGAGCTCAATGGTAAGTTGAGGTAACTCGAGTGGTTTTCTTTCAAATCTAAGCTTTGTAACTGACTTCTAATAATCTTAGGAACATAATAAACACAAATACGAGTTTCGAATTACATCAAACGAGCTCCAATGAGGTAATAATCCAAAACCCTAGCTTTATTTTCTAAGAATCGAGATCTATATATATATGTATATAGACGTGTTAAAAGTTGTTTTATGTCCTTATATATGATATATAAACACTTAGAAATAGTTTGAGTATGTTTTTAACGGGTAAAAATCAAAGAACATGAATCGAACCGATGAGGAAGATGATGAACAGTACAACACTACCTCAAGGCCGGCAGTGCAAACGCTCAACACCGGCGGCGTATAGGCGGCTTACACTGATCAGACGCTACGTAAAATAATTTTTCACGTAAAGAATGAATGAAAGCCGGCTATTGGAGATTTACGCCGACGGCGTAGGGCCGGCATACGTTGAAAGCCGACAGCTTTTAACACCGGTGCACTCGATATGAAAAATTCTTTGAAACCCGTTTTACATCGGCATCTGGGTTTGAAGGCCGACGGCTTTGAGCCGGCGTACAGCCGAATTTTCTTCAATGCGAATTTTTCTGACCTAAACAGAAACTATATATATATATGTATGTATAATATATCTACTGAGTATATATATGTTATACAAGTATATACTAGATTGTTAATTTAATACAAGTATTGAAGCCTATTTAGATTAATATCTAATATTCCTTAAAACCCTAAGATTAAGAAAAGATATTAGGTGTTAATCAAGGTCAAATATTTGTTCTAAGTAGATAAAATAGGTAAGAATGGAAATTGAAATAAACTAATTTCTTGAGTAATGTAACTTCTAAAAATAAAAAAACAATTATGCGAGATAAAATAGGAGAAACACGACAACACTAAGTAATAATAATTACCAAAATATCGAGTCTAGGACACAAATCACATATAGGAATTTAGCTAGATTGTATTAATGAATTCTTTGTCTTAAATAAGTGACTTTGACTCACTAGAGGATCTACCAGCGGATTACTACGATTGAGGCAGTATGAGTAGGTGACTAATTCAGTCATATTATACTGGTTGTGCTTGTAAGTAGTTGAATATATAAAGTAAAGATAACCAAATAAGTGCTTGTTGAAAGTATGATATGATCTGAGTGTATGATTGTTAAAATATCCTTATAAAAGCGATAATGCAAAGATTGATATTGTGCAATAGTATAATGATGATTGTGTGTAGTGTATGGTCACTTTGAAATTGATTAAACTTATTGACTTAACAAAATAATATGAGCATGCATTGCACAAATTGCATTATTGCATATATGGTTGTGACAGTCTACTACGTATTAATATTTCGGATCTCTGTTTTCGCTTGGTTGTTCTAATGTGTTAGTTCTTCCAAGGTTCTCTTTAGTCTGGTGGTCCTATGAGGAACTAAAAGGCACCGAAGAACGTCGCCCGTAGAATCGCTTTGAAATGATTAATACTTAAGAAGTTTCTAAGGGGATTGCAGGAGATGGTTTGTTCAATCAACTATATTCAAAGTGATAACCTTAAAACGAGAAATCGTTGATTCTCCTGTGTACTTAGTCTCTCTTGGGCAGGTGGGTCATTGAGTACTGGTTCTTTAACCCATTAAAAAGAAGGCGTAAATCTTTTTCCTGTTTGGATTCTAGATCATCCAAACTTGTATCTGTGCATATGATTGAGTGCTTGCATTGCATATGATTTGTTAATGACTTCTGTGATGTATGGTATGTCTGGTTATTCACTGAGCTGTTTTCGCTCATACTCCTACAGTCTTTTCAGGTTCACTTTACGACCCTGGTTAGTTACATCCAGGAATATGGCTCCAGTAAGAGCTTTGAAGCTAGAAGTCTACAGATATATTTTAGTTTGATGGTTGTATACTATTAGATTAGGTTATTTGGTTGTGTACTCCAAAGGAACTGTATGGTTGGTAACAGTTTTGTAATGTTTATTCACTAAGTTATTTCTTTCATATATTTGTTATTTCTTATCAAGCAACTAAAAAGATCCTGTTGTTTTGAAAACCTGTCATTCTCTGAAAGTAATCTAGTGATAGTATTCAAGTGTAACTTGTTTACTACTACTAGGGTACCCTCGGGGCGTGACATATGCTTCCTTATGTAATTACGAACTATTCTACATACTAATTTCTTACTTACTTTCTTAGGGTTGCTAATACGGGATTCCCGGACTTAAACCATTACGTTTATCTAGGGTTTTGTTGACTTTAAGGTTTCCGGTTGACATTCCGATTAGGGTTTAAGCTAAACCGATCACAAAACTTTGAGGGTGTATAGTTGCTCTTTGAAGTGATACATGCTTAAGTTGTAACATGTTGGAGTTAAATTAGTGAGGTTTGATGCAATATGAAGGTTGGATACATATATTTGAATTCTAAAGTAATTAGACACCTTACAAAAATGATTTGCTCCATCATTTGTAAAGGATGGTCATGAATCAAAGTTATAGCCACATGATATGGAATCATTTTAGTTTTTATTACCCCACTTAAAGGATGTATAGCTTAATGTTTGAAACAAGTTTAGGATAAAAAAGATGCAATACAAATCCCAGATACTGGTCTTTAAACATTGTATTGAGTGTCATTAAAATGAAGAATTATACTTGTTCATTAAAGGCCTATTTTGAGCTTGATACACAAGCTAAAATGACACTAAACACGCTCCATTTTGATCTAAGCTACCTAATGCAACCTCATCCGCTTTAAAATAATTGGTCCCTTAACATGCTCCAATATTACCCCATGATACCCTACTTCTTAGGAGATATTTCTCCAACAACTAGTGCTTAAGAGGCGGACACAACTATGTTATCCTAAAGTTGATCATCAAATTAGCTACAATGCAAGCATGATCGACGTAGGGGATTAGAAAATTACTTGCAAGGCATTACATTGCCTACAATCTAAATTATCCCCTTGGATTTCAATTTTGTGATCCACATAACTCCTTCAACCCTTCTTTAACATTTCATTATGTTACACTGCTCAAATTTTGAGTTTCTAACAATAAATATTCAACTATAGTTTAGTTAATCTAGATCATTTGATGATTAGGATTTAGTATTTATATACTATTTTACCTTTAACTTAAGTTGCCAGTACAAAAGGGACTTATCTTGTTAACAATAATAGTTAGTTATCATTGAATATAATTCTTTTTCTTTGAGAGATCTTACTCTTAAAACCCTTTCCCTTATCAACCTTTATTAAATGTGGTAAGATGATCTTATCTAATAAATCATCTTGATTGTGGCGAATATACCGTTGAAACAAGATCATGAGTCATATGAATTTAGGATTAGCATGGTTCAAATTGGTTGCTGTAAGTCATATCCATAGCGAATGTCATCCATATCTTTATATATTCTTATTATTTAAGGAACCCTAATTCTTCTATTAAGCCTTGGGATTTCGTTAGGATTAATTATTATTAATCTATAGATATACTAATGATTAATCTTCTAAGCGTATTATATTATTGATACCATGTTCATTAATAAAATACCTAGTGATTGTCTTCCTAAGTTTATCCTATTTTGGTATCATAACCCTAGTGATTGTTCTCCTAGTGTGTTATATTGGTTTTCTTATTGATGTCCTAGTAATTTTCCTCCTAGACACATAATAATTTTTTATCGTAGCTAAGGGTTCCACGTTTCTTGCATATTTGAGTTTGAAGGTTTACATTGATACATCACAATCGTGACAATAGGATGTTTGGTGAGTGCAAGATCTAATCTTTTGTTTTATTGTGTATTGCACAAAGGTTGCTACTAAGGTTTTTTTTTTCGTTTTGATTAGATATTAACTTTTAATATCAATCTTAGGTTTTGTGATTTGTGATCTTACATAGTGTTTGACTGTAGTTGTTGCATGTTGGTGTGTTGAGTGAAATCTAGGGTATGTATGGTGATAAAAAGTTAGAGTTTTTATCATTCTTATGCATGCCTTGCATGATTAGGGTTTGTTCATTATGATTGAAAACTAAGGTTTTCTATTATTAGCACAAAATTGGTAATTTGCATGGGGTCAATTAAATCTTTATGTGAAGTGTGGTTAGATTTGAATAGAAGCCATGACTAATAGATATCGTTGTGATATTGATTCTATAACTATGGAACTAAGTGCAATTGAACAAAAATTGCGTAGGCTTGGTTATAATCCCGGGGAGTTATCTAGATTGGAAGTTTCGAGTAGATCAAATTTTTAAAGAGTTTCTACACTCTAATTCTCGATTATGTCGAATTATCACCAAGAAATTAATTGGGATTGTTGAAGTGTGGTGGTGAGTTCTCATCATCTAAAGGACTACTTAGGGAAAAACTTGTTCCACTTTACTATTAGAGTAAGTAATATCAAAAGTTGTTAGCTTTAAAGCATGACTAAATGTGTGTTGGAGAATATGCATAAGCGTTTAAGACCTTTATTAGATGACATGAATTACATGAAGCACACATATATACCTCAAATAGATTTATGAATGGCTTGAACTATATATCGCTAAGGATATTGGTTATCGGAGTTTTCAGACATTACAGGAAGCCATCTAGGTTGCTTCATTAAAGAAAATATATTTTAGTTTTTGAAATATTGAAGAAGATGAAACTGCTACAGACCTTAATGGTAACTGACTCATAAGAGGATTACACCAAGCAAGATTGTTTGATTAAGGAAGATAGTAGTGATGCTCTTAAAGAGAGTTTAGAAGATGATCATGTATCATAGGTAGAAATTACTAGTTTATAGATTATGATGTTAAAGATGAAGGTGTAGAGGATACCAGTATGGAAGAGATTGATATTATAGGAACAATGTAAAGTGGCATTGCGTTGGAGTTGCCTCTTAATATTTGTGAACTTGAGTTAAAGCCACTTTCATTGGCACTAAGAGCTACTAAGCATTACTGGCCAATGTTATTGAGTTTTCTTACTACTGAGTTGGATGAAAGCTTCTTTCATGGTGGATTTTTTACTTATGCTAAGGAGTCAATATTTTACCATCTTTATGGAAACCTTATGGTGGAGAATTTTGATATGAATTTGCAAGAAAATTATACATAGCATCCAAGATGGTGTGTTGATTGGGAATCACTAGTCTAAAGAGGAATTATGGATCAAACATTTGAGACAATTTATGAATTGCGCATAGCCAAGAATTTTTATTTGACTGTGTTTGAGTTTTGTAGGTTTATCTTTGATCTAGATGAATATACTTTCCATCAAGATTTGAGGATAAATCTACAACAAACCCAAGAGGATGATGAGAGTAAATCTACAGCCAATGTAGTTGAACGATTCTACCTCATTGATTTAAAGACAAATCTACAACAAACTTGGAAGGACTATAAGGATCAATGTACAATTCATAAAGAAAAAAGAAAAAAACAAGCTCATGACACTCATGATCCAGGCCGTGATAGAGACTAGTGTAAATCAACAAAGAGATAACGCTATTAATCACGCCCTCGATGGCATCGATCTTGAGTATTCCACCCATGATACTACCCATGATCAGTATTGTCATGTTATTCAGAGGAGATAACACCATACATTGTGCTCGTGATACTCTTTGAAGAAAATTGGAGTGTTAATATCACACCCTGATACTAGCTATGATTTGGAGTAAATAATTTGCAATGCTTGTATCATGACTCGAGTTACACCCGTGACTTAATTAGTTATAATCAAATAGATTTAGTTTATTATTTTATTAGATATCTTTCAATTAGCCTTGATTATGATTTAATATTAATTTACTTTTTTACCCTTAACCTAAGGTATTAGTATAAAAGGGACTTATCGTATAAACAATAATAGTTAGTTGTCATTGAATATAATTCTCTCTTTAAGAGATCTTACTATTAAGCTCTTATCTATCTTTATTGAATGTGGCAAGGTGATCTTATTCTTAGGGTAAATTACACCAAAAGGTTATAATGTTTGAGAGTAAGTCCATTTTAGGTCACAACGTTTTGAAAAGTTCAAAAGAGGCTACAACATTTAGTGAATAACTTCATTTTAGGTTACAATGTTTTTTAGTGGTTCAAAAAGAGGTCACAATATTTAGAAGAGTGAGTCAATTGAGGTCATCATTAACACGTGTTAATAAAAGTAATATTTAATTAAAACTTAGCAAAAGCCTTCTTTTAAGGCCACATTAACATCTATCAACGAGAAAAATATTTAATTAAATCTCAAAAAACAATGAACTTATCCCCAAACGTTGTGACCTTTCAGTATAATTTACTCCTTATTCTTATCAACCATCTTGATTATGGCAAGTATTGTCACGCCCCGAAGGGTACCCTAAACGTGGCAGTCCGCCACATATAATATCAAGGCTTAAGAATGGCTACCTTAGTCATGCGAAAACCTTAGTATTATATGTAAGGCGTCTAACACGGTAATAGGAGACGCTTTTGGGAAGCATAGTTTAAGCAAGTAAAGATAAACATACAAGAATTCAGGAATAAAATCATATCATAAATATCCAAAGATCTGATACATAATTTCTTAGGGGCATTCCCCCGCTGAATCCAAGGATCGGGATAAACTTCCTAACTACCAAAATCAAAGATTTCAAAGGAATTCTAATCTAAGTCTTCGAGTAGATTTCCTCCAAAAGCTTTAACATCAAAACGTAATCGGATACGGGATGGCCTCAAGCTCAAAAATAGGTGTTCCTGAGAATACAGATATCTATAGGGTATAAGCTAATAAGCTTAGTGAGTAAATCCCAAAAATTCATACTCGATGAAATTTGACAATCAAGTTTATTATTCAATCATATGAAATGAAACAATCACGTGAGCATACAAGACATATGACTTTCCGGGAATCATATGTTGAATGAATTTACGCCCTTCATTCGGGGTTGGGGATTCAGGCCAATTACAGCCACAACTTTTAAAACACTTTTATAGGTCTTACCGGCACCTATATGCCATCAAAAACTTGTAGTTTATTACAGGCTCCTACTAGCCATCAAAAACTTGTAGTTTATTACAGGCTCCTACTAGCCATCACTTTTGTAGTTCTTACCGGCTCCTACTCGCCACTTACATGATATACCGGTTCTGTCTACCACCACTACTATACACTTGTCCCACCAATTGTATAGTAGCGAATGCAATGTGACTCAACATATGAAGTGCATGAATAATTTCTTTAATTAAAGTCTAGTAGTTAATTTTAACTTCTTTCAAGTGATCAACCAATTTCAAACAATTCAAGATAATAATGTACATACCACTTTATTACAAACAAATTGAGTTTCGATATTCTTAGCATTCCTTCAACATGTTATCATACACTTCTTTTTGAGTTTGCATAGATTCTAGTGCAACTAATTTTACAAGCACAAGCAAGAGTATGAAAAATCAACGGGAAGTAACTCACTCGGCCATGGTGACACCTTTCTTGATTTGGATGGGTCGTTCGGAAATTCCTCTTAATCGTAGTAATCCTCGGGATACGAACACTCCTCCTCGGGATTATCTAATCAAGAAGAATACCCGAAATGAGTATTTCGTGAATTCCTCTTCTTGAAAATTCTAAACTTTACTTAAAATCGTAGAAAATCGTATAAGGGGAAATTCCAATTTAAAATGGCCATAACTTGCTCGTTTTAACTCGGAATTTCGCGTATAATATGTCGTTTTCTACCTACTCGAAAAGATCTACGCATTTCTAAACTTATTTTTATAAAACTAAGTCGTTTTGGTTCCGAAAAGATAGCGACCAGATTTGCCACGAATTTGTAAACACTTGTTTTCCTTTTTGTAAACAAAGCTCATTTTGAAAGGATAACATTTCAATTATTTTGTAAACTTTTGAAAGGTATATATATATTTGTAATGACTCATAACATATGTATGAAGTAAATGAAGTTGTCTCAACTTAAAAGTAAGGTTTTAAAAGTCTTTGAATTTGAGATTCCATTTTACTTTTGAAAGATCTTTTGGTCATTAAGATAAAGATTTTTATTTCTAAATGAAATCTCTTGTAATAACTTTAATTTCTCAAAGTGGGGTTTTGTTTTCTAAACTTGAATTTCAAAAGTAGCAAAATGATATTTTTATTTTTCAAAGAATTTCTACTTCTTGATAAGAGATAAGTTTTCATAAACCCTTTTGTTTATGTAAGAAAATCATTCCTATGTTTATGAGTTTTTAGAAACCCGTTTCCCATATTTATTTCTTTAGAAAGAATCTTTAATTCAAGAAAACATTTTCTCATTTGTTTTTGTTGAGACAAAAACATTATGTTCATGCATGAATATGAATCAAAACTATAGAAATACAAAGGAACATAATAACTTGAAGCTTAAATAATAAATCAAGTATTGGGACCTTAGCTTTATCAAGGTACCCCAGGACTAAGAAAAGACTAGTCCCGAAAAGAAAAGAATAAGAAATTGTTTTGACTTGATGAGGACAAGTCTAAGACTAGAATGACTAGTCTTAAAATCAACTTGAATTTAAATAAATTGCATGAAAGGTAAATAATTGCAAGGCTATGAGCTTATATGCTCTAAATAGTATATATAGTTATATGGATATATTAGATAGTAAAGAACATAAAGGAAATATAAAGGACATAAAGGAAGTATAAAGAGCATAAAGGGAATATAAAGAACATAAAGAAACATAAAGAAATTGATATTATGAACAAAAACAAAGTATGAATCTAATGTTGCTTTCTTAACCTTCATGGTTTTAGAAAACATACACTAAGCTCATACTAAGTAGATGAACATGAAGAATTCTTGAGAATTTCTTACCTAAAGGAAACTAAACTAAGAGGACTTTCTTGAAGAACTCTTGAGAGAATTTTGAGAGAGATTTTGCTATAATAACTTTAGAGAAGAAGAGGTGTGAAAGAAGTGAAGGTATGAAGGGGTATTTATAGAAAAGTGTGGGAGATTATTTGTGTTAATTAAATAATTGGAAATTAAAACAAATTGGGCATGGGAGAGAGATGGCCGGCGCCATTTTGATGCATGGGAGAGAGGAAAAATAAATTTTTTTGTCTTTTGATTAATTAAAAGTAAGAAATGAAAGATGTGAAGTTGTATTGGAAATGAAAAAGTGTAAGAGATAGGTGTAAGGTTTGTAAGAATAGGTTGTAAGAAAAAGTAGAGATAGATGAATAGTAGAAAATAGTGTAATGTAAAAGTAGACATGACAATTAATACCGGTAGTAAGAAAATACGATTAAAAGCGATATCTGATATTTTTAGTTATCGAAAAATTACGAAATTGATATTTTTGGAAATCTTATATTTTTACGAGTCTAACGGTATATTCGGAATATTTTTCCTATTCCGGGCTTCCGGACACGTCTCCCAAGAATTATGTCCGATCGGGTTCAAAGGACACTCGAAAATCTTCAATCTGATATTTTTATAAATCCTATAGCTATTACGAACTATTACAACTAATTTTTCCAACTTCGTTTTCTAGGGCTTGAGAAAACGGCAATGCCGGAGTTAAACGGTTACGGTAAACTAGGGTTTTGATTGACTTAAGAATCCTTTTGACTTTTGATTAGGGTTTAGGTCTTAGCTTTGGAAAATTTCGGGGATTTACAAGTATACCGCTGAAACTAGATCATGAGTTATATTGATTTACGGTTAGCATAGTTTAGATTAGCTAAAGGGAGACATATCTGTAGCAAATGCCTTCTATATCTTTTTCTAGTCTTGTTATTCTAGCAATCATAATTCTTGTGTTAAGTCTTGAGATTTCTTTAGGATTAATTATTATTAATCTATAGATACACTAGTATTAATTTCCTCGGCATAGTATATTATTGATACCATGTTTATCAATAGATTACGTTGTGATTGTCTTATAAGGTTTATCCTATTTTGGTATCAAAGCCCTAGTAATTGTTCTCCTAGATACGTTATATTGGTTTTTGTAAACCTTCAAAGTTTTGTGATCAATTTAAGCTTAAATCTTAATTAGAAAGTCAACTGGAATCCCAAAGTCAACAAAACCCTAGTATTTTTGCAATCGTTCAAGTCTGGCATTCCCGTTTAAGCAATCCTAGGAAAGTTACTAAGGGATTAGTATGTAGAATAGTTTGTAATAACCTAAGAAAGCTTAAAAATATCAGATTAATTAAACCGCGATTCATTTTGAGCACAACCGGACACAGTTCTCGAAAAGCATGTACCGGGGCTCAGATTAATAAAAATATTCCGAATATACTGTTAGACTCATAAAAATATAAGGTTTTCAAAAATATCAATTTTATAATTTTTTGGTAACTAAAAATATCAAATATCGCAATTATAAGCGTATTTTTCTACTACCGGTACTTAAATTGTCATGTCCACTTTACTTTACACTATTTTCTACTATTCTACACTATCCATCTATCTTTATTTTTTCTTACAACCTACTCTTACAACCCATACCTCTATTTCTTACAATTTTCATTTCCAATACAACTTCACATCGTTCATATTTTACTTTTCATTAACAAATATACAAAAAATAAAATTTTCTCTCCCTCCTACACCCATGTATGCACTGGCCATGCCCCTCCCCTCTCTCCAATTTGTTTTATTTTCATTTATTTAATTAACACAAAATTCCTCCCATTTTTCTATAAATACCCCATCTGCCTTCCACTTCTTTTACAACTTCCATACATTAAAATTACTCTCCAAAAATCTCTCCATAAACTCTCTCAAGTTTCTCTAGTTTCTACTTCTTCTCTAGGTAATAGTTTTAGCTTTGTAAAGTGTTTATTTATTTAATATGAGCTTAGTGTGTGTTTTCTAAACCATGAAGGTTAAAGAAAGCAACAATAAATTCATACTTTGTTTTTGTTCATGAATCTAATTTTTTATGTTGCTCTTATATATGTTACTAAATATATCTATGTAGCTATATATATATATATATATATATCTTTTGGAGCATGTAAGCTCATTTGTTTTGTAATTTATTTACTACCCTACAATTTATTTACTTTCATGTTGTTTTTAAGACTAGTCTTTCTAGTCTTAGACTTGTCCTCATCAAGTTAAAACATTTTCTTTTTCTTTATGGGACCAATCTATTCTTAGTCTCGGGATACCTTGATAAAGCTAAAGTTCTAATACTTGATTTATTTCTTTACTAGCTTATTTCATTAAGTTATTATATTTCCTTATGTTTTCATAACTTTATGATTCATATTCATGCATGAACATAATGATTTTTGTCTCAACAAGATAAATGAGGAAAGGTTTTCTTAAAATAGAGATTATTTTCTAGAAGTAAAAAGGAAGTAATTTTTCATAAAACTATGGATTTATCTTAGCAAACTTTTTTAGATATCTAGGGGAGTTCATAGGAATTTTTACAAACATACATGACATAGAAGGAAACTTTTTGAGTAAACAAAAGTTTTACTAAAACTCCACTTTTTCATCAAGTACTAGAAATTCATTTCATGAAAATGAAATGATCTCAAGAAACAAGGAAATTATTTCTATAAATATAGAATTGTTATTAGAAACTAAGAAATAAAATTATTATTTGAAAAGACTAAGAAAAATGAAACTTACTCATTTAAAATAACTTGAATAAGAGGAATTTTTCAAAAGTTTCATTTTCCTTAGAAGACTTTACTTTTACAAAATTTATGGTTTGAGACAACTTCATTCACTTCATGCATTTTGATATGAGTCAATAAATACATGTATATACATTTCAAAAGTTTTACAAATTAATATAATATCTATCTCTTCAAAATGAGCTTTTGTTAAAAAAAGGAATTCAAGTTTGTGAAAATTCGTAGTGAATCTGGTCACCACTTTTTCTGAACCCAAACGACTTAGTTTGATGAAAATAATTTTAGAAATATATAGATCTTTTCGAATAGGTAGAAAACGGTATATAATATGCGAAATTCCGGGTTAAAATGAGTAAGTTATAACCATTTTAAGTTGGAATTTTCTCCAACCCGATTTTACCATGATTTTAAAATCGATTTAGAATTTTCAAGAATAGAAATTCTATGAAAGACTTATTGTGGGTATTTCATCTTGTTTAGGTGAAGAAGGAACCGAGATCACTTTCTTAAAAGAAAACTTCGATTAGGAGCACCGACATGGAGTCAGTTAATCCTTTACTAAGTTACATTTCCTTGTTTGTGCTTGTAAGTAGTAGCATTAGAAAATAAGATGATGATAAATGAACAAATATTTTGTGATTTGGATTTATGATTGGTTAAATATAACTTAAGAATATCGAAAGAGGAATTGATAAATAATTGTGATTCTTGCATCGATATGATGAATATTGTTTTGATCGCCTATAACTTGAACTCAACATTTATTGGTTAAACTTATATTGAAAATGATTCATGTATATCATATTTGTGGGTCACATTTATTTCACTACTATTCTTCGTGTGGGGAAATGAGGAAGTTGTAGTGGTGGCTAGTAGGAGCCGGAAAGTCTACATGGGTAAGTAGGAGTCGGAAAGTCTACAGGGCAAGCAGGAGCCAGCAAATCTTGAAATATTGATGGTCGTATGGGCCTGTAACCTCCCAACCCCCGACATGGAGGGCGTAAAATTCATACTACACATGATTTCCGGTTAATCTTGTGTATTTTGTTTGCTCATGTGTTTGGTGCATTTTCATATGATTGTTTAAATACTTGTTTGATTTATGGAAATATCTTGTAGATGGGAATTATCTCGCTAAGTTAGATTTGCTTATACCCCTATAGCTTTTTATTACAGTATGATTATCTTTGGTTGGCACCGACGAGTCCCGTATGCCACGTATGAGCCAAAGCCATTAGGAGTTTTTGGGAGAAGTTATATGTATTTAGTTTTGAACATAGACTTCTAAGAAAATCTCTATAGTAGGCTTATGTTATAGTCATGCTTACTTTTTAATGGTTTAGTTGAATCAAGACTATTTAAGACGGGGGAATGCCCCTAAGATGATGTAAGAGTTTGTTATCTAAATGAATATTACATGTTTATTTATATAAGTTCTTGCATGCTTTTATTATCTACTTAAATGTAATACCCCTGTGAGTCTCCTATTATCTTGGAAGCACGCCTTGCATATGCTATCGAAGCTCCTACATGACTAAGGTTGTCATTCATGAGCTTTAATATTATATGCGGTGGACTGCCACGTTTAGGGTACCTCCTGGGGCGTGACAGTTTTCTTATTGATATCTTAGTAATTGCCCTCCTAGGCACATCATCATCTCTAAATAAAATCCTTATCATTTTATATTTCAAGAGACATTAATTTTATGGATTCACTTTTTTGAATTTCCTATGACTTAGTTACATAAGTCAAAACAAAATCTTCATCTTTAAAATAGTTTAAAATTGCATTGTTCATGAAATTGGATTATTGCCAAATGTAATCACTACGAACTTTCATCACATGATATAATTGTGCATGTTAATACAAAGGTGTAGACACCCCATTTTTGCTATCCAATCCCTTATCTTTTTCTTTTGCCAGGTTTACATAATCAATTTTTTGAAAAAACTAAGAAAATCCCAAAAATATAAAAAAATACAAAAAAATAAAAAATTGAAATTAAAAAGATCGAAATTAACAAAAGATGATTAGACATTATTTATTTATTTTTAATATTTTATCTTTTTTTTTTTTTTTGTCTACTTAAAAAGTCATATGCCATACACATGGTCTTCTACTTCAAACAGTCCAGCGAGAACACAAGTGGGAAGTCAAAGGAAAAGGCGTGAAAGATGGGATAAACTCGAATCCAAATGAACAGTTCTCCAAATCCTTTAATTTTGATGTCAATCTTATCATTATATAACTAAAGATTTATAACTATTGACAAGATTTACATCAAAAGGATATTAATGAGAAAAGATTAATCTTTAAAAGATAAGAATCGAAACTCATATCCATTAAGATTAATCCAGATCTCGTAAAAGGCAGATTTAATCCTATCTACAAGAGATCATCATGATCTTTGCTAGGAAAGATTGAGGATTGGGAACAAAAAAAAATATAAATAGGGCATAATCATCCCCAACAATAGAGAATGGAGAACCATAAGAACTCATCTTTAAAATCAACTAAGGGGAGAAAAATCAATTTCCTTAGAATGAAGGACTCCTTTACAGACCCTTTGCATCGATACCAATATCGACCGCATCCTTCACCAATCATCATCAGACTGAGACCCTATATCCACCAAAAAACTAAACTAGATTCATGTCGACTTGCAAACTAATGGCTGGCCCTGACCCATGCCGAGTGGTGCAACTAAGAGCTCCACCGTGAACAGCCTAACAACTACCAATGGCTATATCTAAAGCATCGAGTCAAGGAACCCAGCACCATATCGATCACCATCTCTCGTTGACATACATCGTAGCAGACAAGTTATCCATACCGAACCTGTAAAATACAGAAATAAAGATGAAAATATAATGAATTATGAATCATGAGATGATATAGGATGAGTTTAAGGTCAAAACAAGTAAATTGTAAATGTTTAAGTTTGGTTGTAGGAAAAATATTAAAGTTCAGATTTCTGCAATTTTTGATAGATTATACGCCGCCTCCGGGAGAATCTACACCGCCTGCTTAGAGATGGCGTAGGATGGGAACAGTAGCATTTTACTTAACGCTGGGAGGAACGCCGTCGGTGTTCACTAGGGTTTCTCTCAACACCGGCATGGAACATCACCGGCGTAGGGCATGGGTTTGCCGGCGTATGTAGTAAGAATTGAAGTTCTGGATTTCAAAGCCCCGATGAACGTTACTAGCGCTCGTGTAAATTTTGCCAGCGTAGAGTGTACACCGGTAAGATCTACACGTACGCTACCGGCGTAGGGCCGGCGTATGACCAAATTTATATAAATACAAGACGCGAAAAACGATTTTGACATAAACATCATTTCATATTTCTCCTTCGTATAAGAGAGTTTTTGAGTGTTTTTGGAGATCTAGGCTTAGAGAATCATCCAGAGGGTGTTTTCGATCCAAAGTAAGTAAGTTTAACCTTCTCTTATGGATTAAATACGAATTTGTATTAGTTTGCTTAGGGTTTTGTTGTGTTCTTGAAGGAAAACGTGGGAAAGATTTAAATCTTGGATTTGATCTGCCTCGGTTGGATAAGAAGTGAGTGTTGTGATTGAAACAAGTAAGTAAAATGTACTCATATTAGATTTATACGAATTTCATGTAAATTCTAAGGATTTTGTGATTTGTTTGCATGAAGGAAACCCTAGATTTGGTTAGGATCCGAATTTGTGGAAGTGAGTTAGACTTTTGTGATCTAAATCAATAAGTTTCATCTTTTCTTTGATGAAGTTGAATAATGTGTGATTAGATGATCATTATGTGTTCTTGTTGTCATATCATATTAGGGTTTTGAAGGATTATAAAATTCTATAAATTGTTGTGGAAGATTGATGGGGTTAGACGGTGCAACTTGATGATTTTCTTTGTCAAGTTAGGATTTTGGGAGTTGTAGTATATTAGGAATTGTTTATATCATGTTTTTATTTGTTAAATATATAAATGTATGTTATTGACAGGAATTTTGGAGATTTAGGTTTGTTGTTGAATTATTAATATTGATTGAAGTATTGTGGAGATTCGAGAGATTTGGTTGTGGTTAAGTGTTGTCAATAAAGGATTTTTAGGAGATACAAATTGGAATTTCCTGAAACTGAGAAAGGTACGAGCAATCTTTGCTTACTGTTCTTGTCTGTAAGTTTAGTATTGATTAAATGCTTGTTGGAATAAAATTTCTTAATAAACTTAATCTTTATTCGGTTTAATAATTGTATGATTGATTGTGCTTGGCTTTGACCAGTAAAGACCTAGCAGACAGTGATACTGGTGAGTCCACCCTGATGATCTTAGTGTGAGGTTGTCCCTAGTAGACTCGTGCCTTGATATGATTCTGGTAGAATTAGGTATTCTGGATTCGGGGTGTTTGGGGAGTACCCACTCATCCTATATGTATATGATTATTATTTTCAAAAAGTTGTTTGATTTTCAATGGAGTTTGAGTAACTCCGAGTTCAGGATTAGAGTATACCTAATACTGGACTGTGTTGTTGTGTTGGCTTAAGAAAGATAATAATATGATTGTTTGCATTAATTTAAGTTACATGAATTGTATGCCTTTTGTATGTGCATATGCATTTGTTTTTGGATTGGAGTTATCGTACTGGGCGTTGCCGCTCATTCTTTAAAATTTAAAGTACAGGTGAAGAAGATATAGTGTATGATCTATTGGTTATGATTTATTCTTTGATAGCGGGGATGGCAATAGTGGACCCAACTACCCAGCCGAGAGTTAAGCTTCATATACCAAGTTTCTAAGAAAAGACATGTTTTGATCATTTGGGATTGTAGTTGCCATTGTTGGTTTTAAATGAAGATATTTTAATATAAACAATATTTAGTTTATGTAGAATTTGTTGACTATGATGTCAACTTGGATTTTATGCTAGTACCAGGAGTTTATGTTTTATGAAGTATGAGTTTTTATTTTTTTAACAGGTTTAGTATCCTATGAGTTACCCTATGAGTGTTTATAGGTGATGATTGTATTAAATTGTGGATAATAAAGCCTTTGCATATCCCATATAAGAGGAGATACGTAGCGGGTTGTAATGCCTTATTTTAGGGCGTTATAGAACCTGACCACCATCGCACCAAATATCGAACACGGACCAAGTTCCCCTGGGAAAAAGAAACTTGCGCTTGGAGGATTTGTTGAATTTGAACGGAAGGCGATTTGCTCCTATTCCTAGCCATTGACATGAATGTTCTTTCCTTGGTTGGGTTGGCTTTCTTATTTTTCTTCTGATTTGTGTAGTTTATTAAATAATGAATTAAAAATAATAATGTCACACCCCGCCCCCTCAGGCGACGGCGACGGCGATGCGATGCCAGGGTAGGCAAACCCACCACTGGCCCCCTAGTGATAATGGCCGACACCACCATTGCATCATGGTGACCCCAACCAACGGATGCCCCACAGGGTATCACGGGCACTATAGGTATTGTTACCCTCAGGATGAGTTGAACTCAGTCTGCAGACTCTAGGATTCGAACCCCAGACCTAAGGCTTTTGCCTGCCCCAAAGGCAGCACCTCTTACCAGTTCAACTGGTATCGCATCGCCGTCGCCTGCGGGGGCGGGACGTGACAAATAATGATGACATATATATAATTTATATAATATACGGATGTAATATATGCTAATGTGAGCTTTTACTTGATAGATATAGGTAATTTTGCTTTTACCTGTCTAGTTTCCTCCATTGGTCTCTGAGTTTGTCCCCATTATATTAATTACTATATAGCTTGCTGTTGCTAGTTGGCTTTCGTCGTTAATAATGCCATATTTGTGGTTGTTAATCCTTACAAGGCAATAAAAAATTCCAAAAATCATATGTTTATCATGGATTCATATTATTATTGCATCTTATTGAAGATTCTTCCTTTTTGAAAAAAATCCACATCTCTTTTATGAAAATTAGATTTCCTTGACCATTGTATGTTTTTGATACATTTTGCATTTGCATATAAAACTCTTTTTGTCACGTAGATCTTTTTCATAAATAAAAAATCATTAAATTGGTATCTTTCGAAATTAGGGCTTGCATTTAGGTATTTTCTAAAAATTGAACACTTAAAACTAGGCATCTTAGGATTTTTCATGAATAAAAATTAATTTAATAAAAAACGTAAACTTGGCAATTTTTGGAGAATAAAATCTATCCACACACTAAAATTTTATAAAATCAAAATGAACTACGAATGTTTGATTCTGACATAGTGGATACATAAGCACCTATGAGGCGACCATAAAAATTGTAAAATTATTTTCATCATTATTGTATTTTTCATATTTTTACTGCATTACTCACAAACTTGTAAATATTTTAAATATTTTAATTAATGTCTTAGTTTTATGGCATTAAACTAGGTTTATTTTTGTGTTTTTACAGGAATTTAATTTCTTTTGACTAATTTTTTTATTACAGGTTCTAAGATTTTAGCGAATTTTAGGTATTTTTTTGTTCCATTATTCTATTGATTTTCTTTTATTAATGTAAATATGTACATGTAAAAAGTGAAAGTGAATATTTTAATTAAGGCCAATTTAATTTTTAAAAGCTCATGGTGGTAATCTATTTGGGCTTAATATGGATCCAATTAAGGAAAAAAAAAATTCAGGCTCGACAAAGGGTTAATATAGCGAATGGTATCTGAACTTTTACAAAATATTGAATTAGTTACATGAATTTTGAAATTGATCAATTCAATACCTAAACTTTGAAATTAATCAATTTAGTACCTAAAAGACATTTTCATGTATGCCAATAGTACCTCATGACATTAGTTAGTGTACACAAAAAGTAAATTTTTATACTAAATTGATCAATTTCAAAGTTTAGGTACTATATTTATCAACTTCAAAGTTCAAGTATCTAATTGCATGTTTTGTCAAAGTTTATGTACCATTTACAACATTTACCCTTAATACAATGTTCCTATTTGACATTTAATGGAAAACCTTAGAATAAGTAAGTGATGAGTAAACCAATATGTAAATATACGACTCTTTTTATCATACCAAATTCTTTATTAATTTTACTTATTATATATCTTTGGATGGATGGAATTTAACTGCATTTATGCATACCCACTCTTAAGTGTACGTGATTTAATTATGTAAGCTTGTATATATGATCATTACCAAATTTAATGTGCAAATATTTAATTTGATTATGCTTAAGAGACCCATTCATGTAATGGGTTAATTAAATTCACACCTCATCCTCAAGCAAGACTAATCAATTTATAGCATATTGATAAATATGAGTTAAATCCTTAGAGAGAGAACTTTAGGACTACCAGTACTAAGTCTTCCCCTATTATCCACCTTGAAAATTATCAAGGATATTAATAGTAAAATAATAATAGTAGAGACTTTATTAAAATTTCAATAACATACATAAAAACACACCAAGGTATCATGATTTACCACTAATGTTACTTATGTTTTTAATAAACAACATTCAAATAGTTATTTCATTCTTTCAAACCATAAAAATTCCTATTGCAGATTGTGGTAGATATCACCCAAACCCAACTACCTTTATTCTTCCATCAATTAATTAAAGCTTCCCCAATTAGTTGCTTTAAATTACATTATCCTAATCAATTAATTATTTAATATATTCACTCTATGAATTCCTCGATTAGGTTTGACTTTAATCTGGTAGATTTATTCATCTAGTATTCGAGGTTGTATGCAACTTTGTTTAATCATACAAAATACTTTTAGACATGGAACTTGCTTATATATATGAGATCTAACATTTGTCACGCCTCGATGGGTACCCTAAACGTAACACTCTACTGTATACAATACTAAAGCCTAAGAATAACTACCATAGTCATGCAAAGGCTTTCATATCATGTACAAAGCGTACATCACAATCAAGGGAACACATCAGAGTAGTGCAATTTACGTTGATAACGATTAAGTAACAAGGCAAGGAGAATACTTATCATAATACATAAACATGGTTGATTACAAATCTTAGGAGCATACCCCTGCTATTGTCTTAAAATCTATATAAATACATTTCTTTAGAAATCTCCAAAATACCAACATACCATAAATTGTATATAAGGAAATCACAAAATAACTTCGTCCTATATTCCCATTGCTTCCATTAGAGTTTAGGATCCATCAATGACCTCCTTAATTTCATGGTATTCGCATAAAGCCATAGTTATACCAGTTTTAACAAAAATCTATGGGGATATAAGCTCATAACTAGCTTAGTGAGATATTCCCTTTCATTCGCACGATGATATCACACAAGTTCATTTAATTTTTCATGCATGTTGTGCAATAACCACATGATTACACAAATATATATAGTTATCCGGAAACCATTTATAGAATAGATTTATCCTTCCGTGTCGAAGGTTAGGGAATTATTGATGAAGACCCTCGACTTTCTACTGCTAATCCTTAGGCCACACGCCCAAAGCGTTCAGTCGGATTGGCTCGGAACCTAGAGTCGCATTCCCCAAGCAATTTGGATTCTCTAGGAAGGAACATGGCCCCTGTCTCAGCACCTGACTTCCCCATACATGTCAATTTTCATCTTTTCTAAGTATACTAATGACACTATTCTATAAGCACAAGCAAGTAACGAAATTGAGAGGAATAACTCACTCATATTTCGCAATCTTCTTAGTCGTAGTAATACTCAGGAAGAGAAATCTCATATTCCGCGCCACCTAGACAAAAAGAAATACCCTGGATGAGTATTGTGTAGAAATTCTATTTAAATTTTCTAATTCTATTTCACTATGTTCGTCAAAAATCGCATAGAATGAAATTCAAACTTAAAATGGCCATAGCTTGCTCATTTAAACTCGAAATTTTGCATATAATATACTGTTTTCTACCTATTTGAAAGGATTTATCCATTTCCAAAGATATTTATACCATAAAAAGCCATTTGGGTTTGGAAACGGTGAGGCACAGAATCATTACGAATTTCTAATTCCTCAAAAAATAATTTTTCAAACTTTTTCCTTATCCAAAAATCCTTTGGCTAAAATGTAGATATTTATATGATTGAAAAATACTTATATATATATATATATAGAGAGAGAGAGAGAGAGACTCATATTATATGCAAAATTCTAATGGTGTTGTTTCAATGATTATTTTTAGTAAAATAATTTATCTTACGGGGTTGAAGACTTAAATCTTAACAATTCCTTTCCTAAGTATTGTGAAAGAGCTTTATAATTTCTTGAGTTATTATAAATAAGTATATTCTTATTTTGTTTTTCCAATTTCTAAAATAAATAAATTTCTCTTAACTTTGGTCTTTTACAAATTTTTATTTTTAGCGATAAAAATGAAGATTTTAAGATTTTTATTAAGTTTTTGATAATCTATAATAATTTGAGTTGTGGATATTTTCCTTTAAAAATGGCTTTGATAAACAAGTCTTTTTCTCCTTATATTTTCATTTTCTAACTCCATTTCTAAAACTTGGTTTTTTAACTCTTTGACCAATTTTACTTGAAAGGAAATCATGTTTCAATATTTGCTTAAGTCTTCAATAATATCTATTGTTCTTTTATAGCTTATCATGTTAAGATTCTTTTTATTTCTTTGAAAATGGTTTATCATTTAGAAACTTGGAAACCTCCATTTTTTCTAAGTGCGTTTATAGTTTAGTGAGTTGATTTTTAGCTTAACTTATAAAACTTAGTCTAGTTATTACTTTTTATTATGGACTTGGTAAAATCCTACAAGTAAGCTTTTCAAAAAAGTTTGCTTACCAAAGAATTATTATTACTAAGTTTCACTAAACTTTATGCGACTTGTCATGATAAAAGAAAATGTTTATTTTGTTAGTCATCTTCTTCGAGAAAACTATCTTGTTGTCATTTAAGAAAAATCTTAATTAGTTTGAAAAGAAATTAAAAAATAATAAATTTTCTTTTGTGTGTGATGATGAAATCTTGATTTGGTGACAAGAATATATATATATATATATATTAAGAATGTTTGGTTTTATTTTTCTTTATTTTCTTGGTGAAACTATCCTTGTCGTCATTTAATAAAACTTTAGGAAAGTTTGAGAAGATATTACAAAAATCCATTTTTTAAGTTGTTGTTGACAAGTTTCTTTATTTAATGAAAAGTTTTATAACAAAAGAGTTTAGTTTCATGTTCCTTTATTAGAGAAAATTCCACTTTAGATTTTGTTGAGACAATAACATTATGATGATGCATGTATATGAGTATGTAGTATGAAAATGAAAACATAAGAAAGATATGAGAAGCAATTAATAATCAAGATAATAATAATAAGCAAGATAATATATCAAGTATTAGGAACCTTAACTTCATCAAGGTAACTGGTCAGGTATTGGGAGCCTTAGCTTCATCAAGGCAACCTGGGATTAAGAATAGACTAGTCCCAAAACGAAAAAAAAAAAAGCAATAATAAGAGCATTAATAGTAAAAGCAAGTTAGTAAGAGTTAATGAGTATTAGGCTCTAAAATATATAGATATACATATATTTAGTGATATATATATAGAGTTAGATTAGAGGCATAATATTCACAATAATAATAACAATAATAACATTAATAACAACAATATAAAGCATAATAACAAGAATAATATAGGAATTTCATATGTAAGAACAAAATATGAACATATTATTGCTTCTGTAACTCATATAAGCTTCAAAACAACACCATGATCATGCTAAGTTACATGACATGAGTAAAACAAATGGTTGAAAGAAGTTTACCTAAAAGTATTTTTAGTGGTAGGAAGGGGATAATGAATGTAGGTTTATGGGGTTGATAGTATGTAGTAGATGATTTGTGTATAGAGAATGTTTTATTTTGTGAGGAATTTGTGAAAGAGAGTTTTGATAATGAAGAGATTTGTGGAGTGATTTTGGGAGAGTTTTGTTATATGAAATGAATGTATGAAAGAAGTGGAAGAGAAGGGTATTTACAGTTGAAGGTGAGGGAAATTAAGTGTAATAAAATAAATTGAAAAAAAAAGAGATGGTACAAGGGAGGGGGGAGGGGGGGTGGTGAGGAGGGTTGGGGGGGACGCGCCAGCCATTGTGAAAAGAATGGAGAGAGAGAGATTAAATTTGTATTTTTGTAAGAAAAAAATTAATATGTAAGATATTATTGATATAAGATATGATTTGATATAAGATGTATTGGAAAGGTAAAAAGTAAGAAAATAGGTATATGGATAGTAAAATAGGTAGTAAGAAAAAGTAGAGAGAGATGAATAGTAATGAATAGTAGAAAAAGTACTATGAATAAAAGACTAGATAATTAAAATACTAGTAGTAAAGAAAATACACATAAACGACTTATATCTGTTATTTTTAATTATCAAAAAATTCTAAAACTGATAGTTTTAAAAACCTTATATTTTTACGAGTCGATTGGTTTGTTGGAATATTTTCACCGTCTGGTGTACCGAGGCATGGTTTTCGAAAACTGATCTCATTCGGATCCGAAAAACACTAGAAATTTGCGAATATGATAATTTTAAGCTTCCCTATATTATTATGAACTATTATCAACAATTACTTCAGTTCTTTTGCTTAGGATTTAAGAACGCGGGATTACAAGATCTAAATACTAAGGTTTGTGATAGACTTTGTTTTTAAGGTTCCAGTTTGACTTCCAGCTTGTTGATTTATTCGTAAGATCATAAAATTTTAGGATTTTTGACCGTGTTATATTTTTGGATTCAACATTTATGGTTTATCTTATTTTATTTGTGATTATTTAATATTTTTCAGTTCCTAGGGTCGTTTAACCGAGTCTAGGGTTATGGGTTGACCTAGTTTGACTTTTGGTGATAGAAGAAATTTTTTATTCTAAAATTCACTGAAGGATTTACGGTTTTAGTATTTTGTCGTCGAGCGTTATTTAGATATATCATCTTAATTTGCGTGTTAGTTAGGGATCAAATAGCTGATTTAGTTAGCGTACAGATATTCAATAAAACGATTGTTGGATTCCCCATTTTGTTTGGATGGTTTTCTTTTTTTTTTTTTTCTTAAGGTTAAGAATTTTCATATTTAATCTTATTTAACTTGAGTTGGTTTTTCAAGGTCTCGTTTTTGACGTTTAACTTCTAGGATTATTTTCTAATAATTGTGAAAATTTTAGTGGTATACAACATTAGCTTTATATGTGCGCAAATTATGAAAGACAAGTTATTCAAAACAACATGATCAGATACTTGAACAATGGATAACTATTGAACTCAATACACACAGTCACATAGTTCCTTAGGGTTATCATACCTAGGTATTGATGAATTACTCCTCCATATTTTTTTTATCAATAACACACCACATTTGAGTTGTACATTGTCCTCAATATAGACATAAAATAAAGAACAAAATATAAGAGGAGAAAGAGAAATAGTAATTCCTCATTTTGTATGTCTATAATAATTGTGTATCTTCTTTAATCGAGATCCATCCATGTTAGCCTTTCTTAAAATCATGTATAATTCCTTTAAAACATCAAATAAAAAAAAAAAGAAAATTAATAGATGAATTCTAAGAAAAATCCTAATTGGAATATCCTTTGGCCTTATAAATAATTAGTAGTGCGAGGGATAATGGCAAGCCATGTGTTTTTACTCTCTCAATTTTTTTCAATTTATGTATCATCTTTAGATTTGAACAAATTAGTGCTTATACTTTTAAAGTATGTGCGATTTAATTTTTCTATGAAATAATATTTGATATTTATTTTGATGAGGGAACAATGGCAAACTAAGTATATGTACTTTTAATGTTTCATAATTTTTTGCAATTTAGTTTTATATTTTTAGATTTTGGTAATTTTATTATGAACTTTTATAAAATATATCACTTGATGAAATTCTAGTTAAATTATACATATGATTAAATGGGAGCAATCGAGCGTTTTCAAAATAAAATCGGCCAAGAATAAATAATTCAACCATGAAGCAAATGATTCTAGAAAAATTAATGAATTATTTCTAAAATCATGACAAAAATTGATAGATTTTGAAAATTGAATATATGGTAGAAATTTTTATAACCGCAGCAACGCAAAGGGGAAGTTTTAAGAGTAAAATTTGTAAAGAAGTGGGACCCACAGTGGAAATTGGGGTACAGCTGTCAGCATCATGGGGAGGGGGGGTGACATATGAGAGTAGGCGCAATGGCTTCTCATGGTCGGGTAAGAAAGAATCAAGCACATAAAATGGCCTGCATAGTGTGGACCCTACCATTTTACTCCCCTGGCATCTTCTTAATCACTCACTCATCCAAACCCAACCCTTACTTTCTTGGTTTTTTCCTTATGCTTCAGAAGTTTCCCTTGTCATTTTCGTACCCATACATCCCCATATTAACATGAAAATTAGTGCCAATAAGACAACATAAATTTGCCAAATGCGAGATGTTTTAACCAACTCAGTTGTTCCCACGGATGTCTTTTATTTTTATTTTTATTTATTTTTATTTTTTATTTTTATATTATTAATTTAACATTCTGCTTTTCCAAAGTGGACAGTCAACCATCGCTACATAGATCTGATGTGCAATTTTTATAGTATGTGATTTTAAGAGAGAGATAAAAGAAAACCATATATACGCCAGCGATTTCATATAATCAAATTAATCGTCTAACTTCTTGTATATATCTTCCTCAAAGTTGCATGTTTCACGGATATAGATTGATTTGTGGAATATTATGTCTATTATCACTGACATTGGAAAGAAACATAATTCATACTTTATGATAATCAAAATTATTGTATCTTATTTATATGATGAGTTCAAATAATTTTATAGTTTAATGGTGTTAATATTGATTTTCTAAAAGGAATGAATTAGGTTTGAATTCTTGTCCAATTGTGTTAAAGAGAAAAAAAAGGGGGAAAAATACTTATGATGCGATATGCGAGATTTAATATTGTTAAATTTCTTAATCTTGTTAATTTTGATTTACAGCATTGTGAACTCGAAGAATTATAATTGTGTTAAAGAAAAAAAAAAAGGGGAAGAATTATAATTTAATATTAGTAAATTATACCAGAATGTATCAACGTTTGGAGATAAATTTTTTTAATGTATCAACGTTTCAAGAGGTTAAAAAGAGGCACCAACGTTTTCTAAAATAATCAAATGAGGTATCAACATTTTATAAAGTTGAATTTCAATTAAGTTTCCTTAATGTTTATTAATGATCAATTATTAATTTCTTAAAAAACATCTATTTAAAAAAGATAAAAAGAAATTTATTAAGCTTAAGATTGAGTCAAAGGCCCATTTGCATTAATGGGCAGAAGTGTTTGCTCATGAGCTAAGATATTGCATGATGTGTATTATATATAAAAAAAATTTCAGAGATAATGTCAAAATGTTACTTGAACTTTCACAAAAAGTTTAATCAAGCACTTGAAATTTGGTTTTGAATAATTTAGTATCTGAATAATGTTTTTCATGGACTTTTTCATATCTGAAGTTCGGTTTTGATAAGTTTGGTACCTAGATAAAAGTTTACAGATTTTTTTTCATACATGATTGAACTTACTTTAGGTATAAAAAAAAAAAGTTTGTGAAAACTATACTTTGGTACCAAAATTAAAAATCTTTTTTTTTTTTTTTCATAATGATCGATTAATCACGATTTCTATAAGATGAGACACATTCAATTAAAAGGTGAAATTTTAGAGAAGTGGGCCAACTTGATCAAATCGTTATTAGAACCGAGCTAAACTAATGCCAAGATATAGGTATGTGCCTTGGAAAAATCAGCTAATGAGCAAGGAAGTTCAAGTGGAGCAAAGCATGGGATGAAGCGATTGCAAAACTGATGGAATGTGCATGAACCGCGTCATTTGAATGTCTTTGTACATAGACTGTAACATCATTCGAATGTCTCAAAGTAATAATGTTCAATGAAGTCCCCTAGTTGTAGGACTAGGCTAATGAAATTTCATTGTGACGTCTTTCTTATCATATTCAAACAATGTGTGCTGTGTGCTGTAAAGGAGCACGGCAGCATTTGAAAGAAGTACTTCGACATGTACGAGTTAAATGTAGTTCATTTCAGCGCTAACACTTACCATTTAGACCCCCGCTTTGTAGTACAAATAGTTTAAGAGAAATTTAAGTTTTAAAATAATGTTTTTCTTTATTTTTCCCGTTATAATATTATTTCTTATCCTACTTATTTCCCTTTTCCGTGCAAGTTCCTGATTTATTTGGGTTTGCTTATCCCGTGAATAGACTTATAATAATAACATTTGATTATTGAATTTCATATATGGGATATTATATGTTTCTCTTTGACTCTTATTAAGTTTCCTTACTTATTAACAACTTTGCTTTTCATGGCTATCCTTTATACCTCCTTTTTTTTCCCCCCTTAAAATTCTATAGTCTCGTCATTAATTTTAGTAAGACCGGTCTTATTTTCATATAATGACTCATACTATATCCAAAGTGATCAAATTATTAAAATAGTTAATATTTTATTTATTATATTTATTTATTTGATTATATTAATGATGAGATGGTCCTATGACGGAATCATAGAAACTCTTATAATTTAGGGTCTTATATCTTTCATCCTCTTTATATTCCTTTAACCTATAGGTTAAGTTTCCTAAATTATGATCATCAAAAAATTAAGCTCTCCTAAATTTTAGCAGTTTTAGTGTTTGAATTCTTAATGTTAAAATTAGTGGGATTAAACAACATTTCTTTTTATTTAATTGTTCAAGCTTTTGATGTCCAATTAAAACTTTTTTCTGTTTTGGTTCCCTTTCTGCTTATTTAGTGTTTATTTTTAATTTAAGCAATGTTCTCATTGACTTGATTGATGTCAATCATGTAATTATGTTTAGCACTATTTCTAGTATCACGGATCCAATTTGACAATTATGAGTTAGATAATAAATGATATAATAAATGCAAAAGCTACGTATCAATATAATATGCCAATTTGACAAATTATGAGTTAGAAATCTCCTTGTGATGGTTGTAGATTATATTCTAGCACTAAGAATCTCTGGTGAAAAATGACCAAAGCATCTCCAACCCTGGGTCTCTTAACCCCAAGGTTTTTTATGTCTTTTGCATTTTGGTAAGATTCTTATATTTTTGGGTCAGTTCACCGACGAAGATCCCAAAAAGTAACTTTTTTTATTAGTTTTGTATAATTTATTTTATTGTGGTTCCATAAATAATATAAATAAATGCTCAAGAATATTTATGAAAGACTTTAAAAGTAAAGTAAAAATATTTTTTTTAGAAAAAAGGTTTTTTTCCTCGAGTTAAATGGGTTGTCCTTTATAATCCCTATAAGAAAATTAAGATTTAGAAATAGAATTTCAATTTCTAAAAATATATTTCTATTACAAAATTTTTTATTATAATTTTTTTTTCTCTAAAAATCAATTTTCTTATAATAATCCATCTTACTTTTTTCACAGATCTAGTTTTATTCCTCTCATTTCTTGGTCACCATGGTGATGTGATGGATATTATTAAGGTCAAAATTCTGTGACTACTCAATTATTTCTCCTAGTTCAGGACTGTCTAGAAGAGATTAGAAAAATAGTGTTATGGCTGGGAAGAGTGTATTCAAAAAGATCAAATAAGCAATTCAAGCAAATAACACCACAAGCTCTCTTGTTTGTGCATTCAAGACTCCAAATTTAGCTATTTCTCCACAGGGACTTTTTTTAAAATCGTTCCTCCACGTGTCATCTGCGCATGAGGAAGTGTAAAACGCATATGCCACACGCACATATCCATGACAGTTGGATCTCTTGTCTACAATTTCGCTGCCAAAGAAAACAGAAAAAAGCAATAGTCAATATATTAACAAGAGATCTGCTGTGTCGGGTAAAGTTATCCATTGATACAGCTCGGTTAAGAAATTTACCAGCGGTCTCCATCTTGATTTTCAAAACCAGATAAAACACTATCACATGGAGAATAGGAACAATCGCATCCTTCGGGAGAGTGCTTCATACATATATTTATATATACATACAATTTTTTTGTCTATTTTATAATTTTTTTTAATCAAGTCATGGGAAACCAAGCTATGTATACGTATACCATACGGTTTGATGAATAGTAAAGGTTTTGAAATGAGACAACTATCTATCTATTTACTTGCTGAATTTGTATGACCATATGATTATATCATAATTATGTAATCACCATAAATTTCCATCTTAATACTCTTTACCAAACCATGAGTTTTAGCTGAAAAAGCCCCATTCAGAATAGACAAACGATGTTAAAGGGAAAAAACTAATAATTATTCCCACACATTGTCTTGTCTAGAGAATGGGCCCTCAAATGTTCATGATAATAAAAAATTTGTCTGAGAATGATAATATTGTTTTCTCTTGGAAGTATGTTGTGATTGAAGGCCATACGTATCTCTTATTGTCATTTCGACAACATCTCACCTTACCAATCACTCTTTCCTCCTTTTGTTTCTTTCTGAATCGCATAGAATTAGTATATTGTTACAAGGACAACTACGAAGGGTTGTGTCTTGTTTCCAGCTTGATTTATTGAACAAATCAATCTAAGGTAATGGGACAAACACATATTTGAAATGGTGCTAAGTACCTAAGGACAACATGGGAACGAAAAGGTGGTGTGGGATGTCGGGCATATAACCATTCCTATGTCCAACCCTTATCTATTACTCTATCGAATCTAAACGAATCGTCCTTTTTCTCATAGAAGGTAATTAGAGTTTTTTTCCCTCAAAAATTGGATATATATTTAATTTATTTTATATAAAATACAATATTCTTTTCTATACTACAACCTTTCTCAAGTTGATCTTAGTTGGCGGCTTCGATTTTTCATTTGTTATTTAATCTAATTTCTGAACAACAAACTTTTGTTTGAATATCTATCTTTAATATTTATTTATATTTAATTTAAGGAACCCTTAATGCAAATAAGACAATTACTAGTATCCATAGAAAAGAAGTTGTTTCTGGTTTGTTCAAATCTTTTCTTTTCTTTTCTTTTCTTCTCTTTTCTTTTTTTAATGTAATTTAGGGAATAATGGTCTATATATGTCATTGCGTCCCCCAGTCCACTAATTTAAAAGGGTAGCCACTTCTCCGTGCTAAAGTAGACTGGAAGGAAACGGACTAAGAACAATGTGCTAGAGGGTTCTTGTCTTATATCTTTATTTTCTCATACCTTGTTTTTACGATTGATTGAGACCGTCATGGCCATCTATAGATTTTAGCATCTTATGGGATTGTGATTCCGCTATTATTGCGTCGATAGAGTATTAATATTGGGAACAATAAAAAGCAGTTTCGGGTGGCACATTTGTTTCGTGAAAAGTAGTTTGTGAAATCGGAAAATGCAGAAGATTTCATTGATTACAGAAAAAAAGTGAATTTTCAGGTACTAGATGTACTATATTTGTTTTACAAAGTGAAATTGGTATTGTACGAAATCTCTTTTATAGTACAAGATAAATTTTAAGGTTTTCCCCTTTCATTCGTTATTACTTATAGATAGGAGGCAATATGGAACCATATTGTATTGGGCTGGATCCAATTAAGTTGGTCATGTGTGTGTAGCTTGCATCTCATATTATACGTGGCCCTATAGAAATGATGTGAAAGTACGTGTAGGAAATGATTAAGAGTGAGATGGTAGGAAGAAGGGGTAGATAATCTTAGAGACCTTAAATAAACTAGTGACAAGTAGAAAATCTATATAATATCAACCTCATTGTTTTAGAGGAAAGTCTGTGTGGTCTTTACTCAGAGCCTTAATATCTCTTGAGAGAGTATTTTGATAGCATAATGCCATTTTTATCAATTTCTGGACTTGTCAAATGAGAAACTCTTAGTATTTATAAAGCTTGACTTTTAATGATGTCCATTGGATCATATTGACTATTAATGGGCAAGATGAATCATTCTAATAATGGATTTCTTTATATACTTTTTGGTCCATAGAAGGCCTCCTTAAGTGCATAAGCTCCTTGAGAAAAATTGAGAGTAGACAGGTCGGTCTGGTCCAATAGTACTTACTTTTAACTTATCATATCAAATCTCCCTTAGTCATCCCAACTTCATGAACTTGACTCTCCAGGCCCTATTACTTAGTCCAAAGAATCAAACCTTAGTTATTACTTAACTATAAGACCTAGTATTTAGATTTAGCCTCTACACATATGATTAAAAAAATAAATCAACCGTATTTAATATAACAAATTGATATAAGAAAATTATGATATACCTTCCTTTTTATAGTAAATTGTATTGTGCTTCATTTTTGGTATTGTATTCAAATCATATACTACCTTTAGATATTAGCCGCATCAATCTCACGGTAGAAAATCGTGATTTCCCTTAACATCTTAGAGGGCTATAAAGCTCAAAAGCTTTTTCAAGATTGCATCGAGAGAAATTATCAAAATCTCTATTCTACCATTTATTTTTTACTCTCCCCACTATGTGGAGTCGGGTGGCATTACAGCGTCGGTTGAATTTGTACATATATACTTTATTTGTAAAATTTGTAAATATTCTCCCTTGATAAAACCATAGTGTGGTGACATACCCTTTATCTTATGCAAAGTATATTTTAAGACCGCATCAATTTTGGACTTTATACATTTTCTCAATTGAAAAAATAAACATTTTTTATATTTTCAATTTACCAAAGTTATAGGAATTATTTGTAACCTTTTAAAATTTAGGGGTATAACTGCAATAAGGTTGAAATTTAGTAAGGCTAATTGTAATACTTCGACCGTTCACATACATGGTTATTATTATTATTATTATTTTGGCCTTTATGGTTAGCATCATTTACTTGATTTTACATTTAACTCCTAAGTATTTGTTTATTTTCATTAGAGTAGTAAACTTTTTTACTCTTTTATAAAGGCAAGACTTTCGTCATCGTCTTTAAGTTCAGCCTATTTTTTATGCATATTAACATCTTACTGGCATAAATAAATTAATTAATTAAATATTATAATAAGATATAATTAATAAGAATAATTTAAAATAATATTAAATTTAATTAGTATGATAATATAATAAAAATAATCCCCTATCAAAAAAAGGAAAAAGAAAAAAGAAAAACAACTAGAAAAACATGTGCATAGTCAACCTCCATGACCATTCATCCCTAGGCTAGGAATGCAATCGGATGGGCCATTATAAGGTTTTCAACTTGCTCAATCCATTAAAATCTTATAGGGTTTTAGGGTCAGATATGGATATATAGTAAAAACCCTATAGGTTACAAGAAGGAGTTTGGATCATATGATAAATTAAATCTGATGGATACTTGACGACTAAGTACTATAATTTTAAAAAATAATAAATAAATAAAAAACACTACAATAAATCTAGGCTTTAGAAACAAAAATCATGTCTCTAAATATAAATTTCCGTTGCAAAAACCATTATTACTGATTTTATTTATAGAATTATAACTTGTTTTACCCATTTTCAGTCGTAAAATTTCTATCTTTAAAGCCCAATTTTCTTGCAGTAAACATTACTAAAATATAACTCTAATATAAGCATTTCTCCTCTTAGTCTTTTTAAATAAGCTATTCAAGCAGCTCTTACCTACCAACTAAGAATTATGTTTATGGATTCTATCAAAACGAATGACCAAATATGTGGTTTTAATTTCAAAATGATTAGAAGAAAATAGTATTGAAAAGCTAATAATATATGTAAATAAATGGTTAAAGATAAAGCACACTCACTAGGCTCAATAATATAATCACAAATCAATTGGAAAAACACAACTATAAATATACCTTATGAAAATTGGGATGAACAAGATGTCACGCCCCAAAGGGTATCCTAAACGTAACAGTCTGTCATACTCAATATTAGACCCTAAATATGACAACCTTAGTCATTTCCAAAAGCTTCGATATTAAGTATAAGATGTGCTCTCACAAATTTAGAGGACCATACTTTGAAATATGATGCTTAAGAAGATACAATAACAAATTAAGAAAGGAAAATCATAATATTCATTCATTCATAATAATTGTCTTACAAGTCTTAGGGGCATTCCCCCGCCAAAATAACTACAATCTATTACAAGAAATTTTCTATGAATTCTATATCTAAACTAATGTCAAACTTCATCTAAAAATTCCTTAACTAAAAAGGGAAATACCTGACTGCAAAGTCAACATGGCCTCAACCGCAAATAGCTAAACTGCAAAGGATATCTATAGAGGTATAAGCTAACAGGCTTAGTGAGAATTATTTCCAAAGATAAATACTTGAGTAACAAAATCAAGCAAGTTTTTAGGCTTCCAAGTGATATGCAACAAACACGTGGGCAATCAAGATATATAGTTTTCCGGAACTATATGTTGAATGGATTTACGCCCTCCATTAGGGGTTCTGGGGAGGCTAATAAGATTATGCTTCAAGTCGATGGCCATTAAGCATTGTTCCTTGTTATTATGCTTCTAGCTTAGAGCCGATAAGTATCATCCTAGTATTTTGCTTTGAGCATAATGTCGCTAAGCGTTTCTCTTTGTATTATGCTTCTAGCTTAAAGCCGGTAAGCATTGTTTATGGCCTTACAACCATACCACTAACCTTTCCCCACAAGATTAGTGATCCCTATGCAATATGACCTACTACGTGATATGCATGATCCAATTTAGTTGAAATATCATAGCACAATTAATGCCAATTTATGGTGATCATGGAATTTCAAACATATCAAGGTCTATACTGAAACAAACAATTACTTACAATCAATTCCCGCCTCAATATCCTTAGAATTCTTTCAACAATTTTACATACATATCAATTTTTCTTTCCTTAATTCTAGTATAACTAAACTACAAGCACAATCAAGTAAAGTAATTAAAGAAATAAACTTACGTTGCCATGACGATACTTTCTTCTTATAGATGAGTCGATCGATCAATCCACTAATCAAAGTAATCCTTCGGGTATGGATACTCTTCCTCGGGATCACCTAATCAAGAAGAATACCCATAATGATTATTTCTTGTTGAGTCTATTGTACATTGTCAAAGCTATGTCATAAGATTGTCAAATTTCGTATAGAAGGCAATTCCAACTTAGAATGGCCATAACTTGGTCATTTTAACTCGAAATCGCGTATATAATATACCGATTTCTACCTATTCAAAAAGCTATATCCGTTTCCAAGACTATTTTCATCAAACTAAGTCATTTGAGCTCCGAAACAGTGGCAATCAGATTCACCATGAAATTTCCTATCCTAAAAGCATTTGTTTCAAACATCAAATCATCCAAAAATTGTTTTGATAAATACTTAGTTATCTATATAGTTGAGAAATTCCTTTTTATAGATATATAGCTCATATTTCATCCATACTCAAGTGCGTGTTGTCCAACCAAAATTCTTTAGTAAAAACAATGTTAGTAAAAAGTTTAGAAAACCATAGTTTAAAAGAAATCATTTTTGTAAATCCTTTGAAATTAATATTTTGATTCTTTTATTTTTAAAGAATATTTTATGTTTATCTTACTATTTTCCTTAATGAATTTTTAATAAAAATAAATTTCTCTATTTTTTTCCATTTTCAAAACTTTTAATATTAGTGTCATTTTTCCTGTTAGTTTTCTATGTATTTTCTTTGATTATTACTTTGAACTTTTTAAATCTTAGTTTGAAAACTTACATTTCCTTTTATATTATGTTTTTAAGGAAAACATTTTCTGTCACGCCCCAAAGGGTACCCTAAACGTAATAGTCTGCCACACTCAATATTAAAGCTTAAGTATGACAACCTTAGCCATTCCCAAAAGCTTTTATATTAAGTGTAAGGCGTGCTTTCACAACTTTAGAGGACCATATATGGAATTATGAAGTTTAAGAAGATATAAATAACACATTAAGAAAAGAGGATTCATAATAATCATTTATTCATAACAATGGTTTTACAAACTTAAGGACATTTTGTAATGCCCCAATGGGTACCCTAAACGTGACAGTCCGCCACACTCAATATTAAAGCTTAAGTATGACAACCTTAGTCATTCCAAAAGCTTTTATATTAAGTGTAAGGCTTACTTTCACAATTTTAGAGGACCATATGGAATAATGAGCTTAAGGAGATATAAAAACATATTAAGAAAAGAAGAATCACAATAATTATTTGTCCATGGCATAAACTTTACAAACTTAGGGACAACTCCCTAAATTACTAATCTATTATATACATATTAACATGCTAATACTAAGCTATACTTTATTCAGATTTCTAATGTTCAAAAGGGATTACCTGCCCGCATGGTCCACGTGGCCTTAACCATAAGTACGGGAACTGCAAAAGATAGCTATCGGGGTATAAGCTAATAGGCTTAGTGAGAACTATTTCCATAAATAACTTCTTGTAACAAGATTCAAACAAGTTGGTTAATCACACATATGTAATGCATCAAACACGTGGGCAAACAATCATATAGCTTTCCGGGAACTATATGTTGAATGGATTTACGCCCTCCATTCGGGGTTTGGTGATACTCAAAACAAGTAGTTTTAATAATAGAAAATTTAAGCTTGCGAGCACTCATCGCCAAGCATTCATTAAAAACTTTTAAACTTGCGAGCACTCATCGCCAAGTATTCCGAATCTACTTGATTTGACCTTGCTTTCGGATCAACCGCCAAGCATATTCCATTAAGCCGCCAAGCAATCGCTTTCGGATCTTCCGCCAAGTGTTGCTTTCGACATGAGCTTACTATCCTTCTCACCCAAGGATAATAACCCAACCATGCAATGTGACTCACTTCGTGGTATGCATGAGTTCATTAATTTATAAAGTCATAACATAATTATTTTCAACTTTATGGCGATCAAGGAATTTCACACAAATCAATATTAAACTAAAACAATCACTTAGAACAATTCGGGCTTCGATATTCTTAGAATTCTTTCAAGGAATTATTTTACATGCATATCGGTTTATCTTTTCCTAACTCTAGTGCAACTAATTTACAAGCACAACAAGTGTAGCATTTAATGGAAATAAACTCACGATGCCATTGTCGTCTATTCCTCTAAGCGGATGAGTCGTTCACACACTCCACTTAATCGTAATAGTTCTCGGGGTGAAGAAATCCTTCCTCGGGGTCACCTAACCAAAGAAAATACCCATAATGAGTTTTTCTTGAAGATTTTCTTGAATTTTGACAAAACAATGTCAAAGAACGTTAAAGTTCGTATAGAAGAATGTTCCAACTTAAAATGGCCATAACTTGGTCATTTTAACTCGGAATCGCGCATATAATATACCGATTTCTATCTACTCGAAAAGATCTACCCATTTCTAAAATTATTTCCCACAAACAAAGCCATATAGGCTCCGAAAAAGTGCGACAAAATTCACCACGGATTTCAAGTAAAAACAACTTTGGTTCAAGAAATCAAAATTTGTTTGATAAATACTTAGTTATCTATATAGTTGAAAAATTCTCTTTTTATAACTATATAACTCATATTTAAGCATGCTCAAGTGTCTTGTTGTCCAAATTATTTTTCTTAGGTAAAACAATGTCGGTTGAAGCTTTTCGGAAATTGTTTTTAAATTTCTTTGAAATGAATACCTTGCTTTCTTTGTTTTCTAAAAACGTTTTATGTTGGTTTTATTTATCTTCTTTCTAAGTAACTTTTGAAAATAAAATTTTCTACTTTCTAAGTTACATTAATACTATATTTGAAGTTTTCTAGGAAATATGTTATTCTTTTTTCTTGTATAAATTCCTTTGTTTACTTGTTTTGCAAAAATTCTTACTTGATATTCTCATTCTTTTCTCATCTCATATTTTCAAAAATAATTACCATGCATGAAAATTTGTTTCTTCATAAAAACAATGTGGAACAATTAAGGACTTTTTGTAGAAAAACTAATTTCTATAATCTTATTAACTTCTTCTTTGTAACTTGAAAAGAAATAACTTTATTATTTTCAAACCATAAATTTTTTTGCCTATTTGTTTGCAAGGTCTTTAAAAATTTCCTTAGTCATCCATCTTATTTTCTTTCTTTATGAAAAGAACCATTTTGTCAACAAATATTTTCTTTTGAAAACAAGGTAGAGTAACAAAGATTTAAGTAGCTTTTTAAGTAAAAATAGTTTCTAAATTCATAGTGAATTCTTTTTGTAATTGAAAATGAATGAATTTATTTTCGTTATCTTATATTTTTATGTTTCACATAAACTTATTCCTAAGTGACAAAAAGCCTTCTTTTATTTAATTATCTTTAGAAAATAAAACTTTTGGACAACAATCTAAATGAACATGATTATGAGAATAATAATAAAAAATAACATAAAGCATAAATAATAAAGTCAAGTATTGGAGTCTTAGCTTTTTCAAGGCTCCCGGGACTAAGAAATAAACTAGTCCCATAATGAAATAAAATGAAAGAAGAAAAGCTTGTTTTGACTTGATGAGGACAAGTCTAAGACTAGAGACTAGTCTTATTTCAACAAGGAATAAATAAATAAATTGCAATGGAAAAGTAAATAAATTGCTTTGCATGAAATAAATAAATTGCAAGTGAGCTTATATGCTCTAAAGAATATGTATAGATATATAAACAATAATAAATCAACATAAACATAAATGGATTGGCATGAACAAGAACAATACATGAACATAATGTAGTTTCCACAACTTGTAGTATTTGGAAACTCACACTATGGTCATGTAAAGTTACATGACATGAAGAAGAAGAAAGAATTATAAAGGGGTTACCTAAAGAAGATTTTGATATGGTTATGTGGTTATGGGTTTTTGTTGTTGGTGGAAGTTGTTGTGGAATTATTTTGAGAGAGTTTTGAGATAGTAATTTGAGAGAGCTTTGAGAGGAAAAATTTGAGAGAGTTTTGGTAAGAATTTGTGGGTAGTGAATGTGTGAAAGAAGTGAAAGAGGAGGGGGGTATTTATAGGAAAATGGGAGTGATTTTTGTGTGATTAAAATAAATAAAATTAAAACAAATTGAGGGAGAAGAGAGGGGGGCGCCGGCCATTGGTGTAGAGGGGGAGTGTGATTTATTTTTTGACTTTTGTTAAATAAAAGATGTAATTTGTAAGTAGATGTGATATAAAGTTATGGGAAAGGTAAAAAGTTAAGATTATAGGTTATGTAGAGTGTAAGAGTAGGTGTAAGAAAAAGTAGAGATAAAAGAATAGTGTAGAATAGTAATGAATAGTGTAATGTAAAGTAGATATGACAATTAAAGTACCGGTAGTAAGAAAATACGCGTATAATAGCTATATCTGTTATTTTTACTTACCGAAAAATTACGAAATTGATATTTTTGGAAAACTTATATTTTTACGAGTCTAACGGTATATTCGGAATATTTTTACTATTCCGGGCTTCCGGACACGTTTTTCGAGAACTGTGTCCGATCGGGTTCGAAGGACACCCGAATTTCGCGAAACTGAAACTTTTATAAAACCTATGGTTATTACGAACTATTTTAGCTAATTATCCCAACTTCGTTTTTCCGGGCCAAAGAAAACGGCAATGCCGGATTTAGATGGATACGGTAAACTAGGGTTTTGTTGACCTTTAGGGTTTCGTTTGACTTTCGGTTAGGGTTTTGTGCTAAACCGATTCCGAAAATTTAGGGTTTTACACATTTTCCCCGATCTCTAATCTATTACATGAATATTTGTACATCATTACTAATACTATACTTTATCTAAATTTCTATTACCCAAAAAGAAATTACCTGCCCGCAGGGTCCATGTGGCCTTGACCATAAGTAGGAAAACTACAAAAGATATCTATCGGGGTATAAGCTAATAGGGTTAGTGAGAACTATTTCCATAAATAACTTCTTATAACAAGATTTCAAATAAGTTGATTAAACAAACAAATGTAATGCAACAAGCACGTGGGCAACGCAAGCATATAGTTTTTCGGGAACTATATGTTGAATGGATTTGTGCCCTCCATTTGGGGTTTGGTGATACATAACCTCAATTCAAGTAGTTTTAGTTAAAAATTTTTCATGCTCGCGAGCACTCATCACCAAGTATCCCGAATCTACTTGATTGACCTTGCTTTCGGATCTTCCGCCAAGCATTTCCCTTAAGCCGCCAAGCAATTGCTTTCGGATCTCCCACCAAGTGTTGCTTTTGACATGAGCTTACTATCCTTCTCACCCAAGGATAATAACCCAAAATGCAATGTGACTCACTTCGTGGTATGCATGAATTCATTTATTTATAAAGTCATAGCATAATTATTTTTATATTTAAGGCGATCAAGGAATTTCATACAAATCAATATTATACTAAAACAATCATTTAGAACAATTCCGGCTTCGATATTCTTAAAAATTCTTTCAAAGAATTATTTTACATATATATCAGTTTATCTTTTCCTAACTCTAATGCAACTAATTTACAAGCATAACAAGTATAGCATTTAATGGAAATAAACTCACGATGCCATGTCGGCTATTCCTCTAAGCGGATGAGTCGTTCACATACTCCACTTAATCGTAATAATCTTCCGGATAAAGGAATCCTTCCTCGGGGTCACCTAGCCAAAGAAAATACCCATAATAAGTATTTCTCGATGATTTTCTTGAATTTTTGACAAAACAATGTTAAAAGAACGTTAAAGTTCGTATAAAGGAATGTTCCAACTTAAAATGGCCATAACTTGGTCATTTTAGCTCAGAATCGCGCATATAATATACGATTTCTACCTACTCGAAAAGATCTACTCATTTCCAAGATTATTTTCAACAAATAAAGCCACATAGGCTCCGAAACAGTGGTGACAAAATTCACCACGGATTTTCCCACACAAAACAACTTTGGTTCAAGAAATCAAAATTTGTTTGATAAATACTTACTTATCTATATAGTTGAAAACCTCTCTTTTTATAACTATATAACTCATATTTAAGCATGCTCAAGTGTTTTGTTGTCTAATTATCTTTCTTGAGTAAAACAATGTTGGAAGAATATAGTTTTCAAAAATTGTTTTTGTAGATTTCTTGAAATGAATACCTTGTTTCCTTTTGTTTTCTAAAAAAAGCTTTACGTTGGCTTTATTATTTTTCCTAAATAACTTTTTGAAAATAAATTTTCTATTTTCTAAATTTCTACTATTTTAGAAAACACACTATTCTTCCCATTTATTTTTCTTGTACAAATTTCCTTTATCTATTTGTTTACAAAAATCTTCATTTGAAAATTTCTCATTCTTTCCTCATGTCTTATGCTTTTTATAAAAATCGTCCATGCATAAAAATTTATTTTCTTGATAAAAACAAAGTAGATCAATATGAGACTTAAGAAACCTTTTTATAGTAAAGTAGTTTCTAAAATTTTAGTGGTTTCTTCTTGTAACTTGAAAAGAAATAACTTTATTTTTGTTTTCGAACCATAGATTTTCTTTGCCTATTTGTTTGTAAAGGTCTTTACTTGAAAATTCCTTAGCTATTCATCTTGTTTATCGTTTTATAAAAAGGACTATTTTTGTATCAACAAATAGTTTCTTTTGAAAAACAAAGTGGAGTAATAAAGTTTTGAGTAGCTTTTTAAAGTAACAGTAGTTTCTAAAATTATAGTGAGTTCTTTTTGTAACTTGAAAGGAAATGAGTTTATCTTTTGTTATCTTATAGATTTTACACTTTTCATAAACTTATCTCTAAGTGACAAAATTCTTCTTTTGTTTAATTATTAAAATTTTTGGACAACAATCTAAATGAACATGATTATGAGAATAATAGTAAATAACATAAATAATAAAGTCAAGTATTGGAGTCTTAGCTTTTTCAAGGCTCCCGGGACTAAGAAGTAGACTAGTCCCAAAATAAAATAAAATGTAAGAAAGAAAAACTTGTTTTGACTTGATGAGGACAAGTCTAAGATTATAGACTAGTCTTAATTTAACAAGGAATAAATAAATAAATTGCAATAGAATAAATAAATAAATTACTCTGCATGAAATAAATAAATTGCAAGTGAGCTTATATGCTCTAAAGAATATGTATATATATGTAGATAATATTATTTAGATATAGAAGCAATAATATGAACAAAATAATAACATGAATTTAAATAAATTTTCATGAACAAGAAAATACATGAACATAATGTAGCTTCCATAACTTGTAGTCTTTGGAAACTCACACTATGGTCATATAAAGTTACATGACATGAAGAAGAAGAAAATAATAGAAGGTGGTTACCTAAAGGAGACTTTGGTATGGTTATGTGGTTATGGGTTTTAGTTGTTGGTAGAAGTTGTTGTAGAAATATTTTGAGAGAGTTTTTGGGATGGTATTTTGAGGGAGTTTTGAGAGGAGAAATTGAGAGAGTTTTGGTAAGAATTTGTGAGTAGTGAATGTGTGAAAGAAGTGAAAAAGGATTGGGGTATTTATAGAAAAATGTGGAGGAATTTTTGTGTGATTGAAATAAATGAAAAATTGAAACAATTTGAGGATGTAGGGGGGGGGGGGGGGGGGGCACTTCATTGTAGAGGGGGGGAAGTGATTTATTTTTTTGACTTTTTGTTAAATGAAAGATGTAATGTGTAAGGTAGATGTGAAATAAAGTTATGGGAAAGGTAAAAAATAAGGATTATAGGTTATGTAGTGTGTAAGTGTAGGTGTAAGAAAAAGTAGAGATAAAAGAATAGTAATGAATAGTGTAATGTAAGATAGATATGACTAATAAAGTACCGGTAGTAAGAAAATACACGTATAATAGCTATATCTGTTATTTTTAACTACTGAAAAATTTTGAAATTGATATTTTTGAAAACCTTATATTTTTACGATTCTAACAGTGTACTCGGAATATTTTTACTATTCTGGGCTCCCAGACACGTTTCTCGAGAACCGTATCCGATCGGGTTCAAAGGACATCCAAAATTCGCAAAACTGATATTTTTATAAAACCTATGGTTATTACGAACTATTCTAGCTAATTATCCCAACTTCGTTTTCCAAGGCCAAAGAAAACGGCAATGCCAGATTTAAACGGTTACGGTAAACTAGGGTTTTGTTGACCTTTAGGGTTCCGTTTGACTTCTTGTTTAGGATTTTATGCTAAACTGATTCCGAAAATTTGGGGGTTTACTTTTCATAACTAAGAATTGTCTTCCTTATTCTTAGAAAACAACTCTATTACTTCTAAGGTTATCGTCTTAAGAAAAAGCCTTTCAAAGTAATGATATTTCCAAAATTACAATGAGTTTTTCCTAAGGCTTTGAGAAAATAGATTCTTTTATAAATTTGAAAACACTAAATTTCTTTTAGAATCTCCTTTGGTGAGAAAGATCTCTTTTGTGAAGAGTATAGTTTAAACTTGGTGGTTTAGATAACACTCTTTATTTGGCATGAATATGAGAATAATAACAAGCAAAATTATAATAGCAAAATAATATAAGTCAAGTATTGAGAGTCTTAGCTTTAAATCAAGGCTCTTGGACTAAGAAATGGACTAGTCCTGAAAAGAAAAGAAAATTGTTTTGATTTGATAAGGACAAGTCTAAGATTAGAGACTACTCTTAAAATGATCATGAAATAAATAAATTGCATAACTTGAAAGTAAATAAATAACAAATGAGCTTATATACTCTAAAGATTATATGTATAGGTACATAATTATATTTAATTAGATATATATAAGAAGTTAACATAATAGCAACAATAATATGTGCAAAACATAATAACAACAGAAAAATAGAGAAATAGATTTTCATGAACAAGAACAATATATGAATATAGTGTAGCTTCCATAACATTAAGTTTAGGAAACTCACACCATGGTCATGTAAAGTTACATGACATGGTAGAAAGAAATATGGAAAGAAGTCTTTACCTAAAGAGGATTTGGAGTAGTGTATGTATATGGGTTTTGTGTATGTAGAAGGAAGTTTGAGAGTATTTTGGGAGAGTTTGTGAGAGTATTTGCAGAGAATTTTGAGAGGAGAATTTTGGAGAGTTTTGGTAGTGAATTTGTGGGTAGATGAAGTGTGAAAGAAATGAAAGAGGAGGAGGTTATTTATAGGGAATGAGGAGTGAAATTAAGTGATTTAAATAAAAGAAAAATTGAAAAAGAAATATGAAGAGGGGGATAGAGAGGACACCAACCACAAGGAGAGAGAGAGGTGATAGTTTTATTTTTTTTTTATTTTTGTTAATTAAATGTAACAATAAATAAGGTAAATGTGATATAAAGTTATGTGAAAGGTAAAAATAAAGATAATGGGTGTATAGAACGTAAATGTAGATGTTAGAAAAGTAGAGATAAATCAATAGTGTAGAATAGTAGTGAATAGTGTAATGTAAAGTAGATGTAACTAATAATGTACTGATAGTGAGAAAATACGCATATAAATGTGATATATGATATTTTTACTTACCAAAAAATTATAAAAATGATATTTTTTAAAACCTTATATTTTTACGAGTCTAACGGTATATCCGGAATATTTTTACTATTCCGAGCTCTACGACACATTTTTGTAAACTATATCTGTTTGGTTTCAAAAGGAATTGCGGTTTTACTAATTTGATATTTTAAGCTTTCTTATGTTCTCACGAACTATTCTACATGTTAATCTCTTACTTACGCACTTAGGGTTACGGACACGGGATTGCCAAACTTAAACTTTTTATTCCTAACTAGAGTTTTGTTGACTTTAGAGTTTCCGATTAACCTTCTTATTAGGGTTTAAGCTTAAGCGATCATAAAACTAATGGGGTTTACACAAGGTATGAGTATGAGTACATCAATTAACGAATAAAACCCTATAACCAAACCAAACGAAACCAAACCAACAACATAATGCAATGCAATGCAATGCAATGTGTACTTATGAAAAGGAGGAGGAGAGAGAGAGAGGAAAAAAAACATAGAGTTATAAAGTAATAGGGTTGGATTCTAAGTTCTCACACAAATTCAATAGGATAGGTTTAGATAAAGCATAAAAACCTATAAGGTTATAGATTTGGGTTTAGTAGACCCTATAGGGTAGCGGATTGGTTTTTGAGTTTATATAATCTGTTTGAAACCCAACTCAGTTACATCCTTACCTTGAGCTAATCAAAAGCTGATACATGTGAAGTTTAACCAAAATTTAACCTAATTAATACAAATCATTTTATAAAAGTTTAAAAAGGTTAACAATTTAAAAAAGAAAAAATAATAATAAATTAGGTAAACGTTGAGGTTCAAGTGCGTACCTTTTTAGTTTTTTCTTCTTCAAGAGTTTTTGGGTTAGACATGAATTTGATGTGTATTCTTCTTCTTCTTCTTTTTTTTTTTATTTATAATAGTAATAATATATCAAACCTTAAGGATGTTGTTTGCTTTGTGGTATTCTCCCTCTTGCATGGTCTTAATCTTACATTTCAAGAAGATGAATAATCCACTCTTTAGATATTCCAAGTTCATCCAGATCTCTCAACTTATGAAATGTAACTAAAATTAGTATTGACTTAAGCATGTCTAGTAGTGATGAACTGATATTAGTTGCTTACAAATTTTTAAAGATGGATGAACCATAACGTAGAATATGATTTATAATCTAGGATGGATAAACCATAATGTAGAATATGATTCATAATCTTAGATGTTAGTAAGACTCCTTGCAAACTTTATGGATAACACGATTGTTAAGATTAGACCAACCCTATTTATTCAATCCAGTTCACATAAAATGGACATTAAGAATGGGTTGATTTGGCTTATATTGCCCATTTTTAACTAAGCTTGGATGGATCATTTAACCTAACCTAGTTCAACCGTGACTTAATCAACCCGACTAAATCCAATGGCACAAAATGCTTTTCAAGCATCACTTCAAATTCAATCATGGGCAAGCCCAATCTTGATCCTTAGTTGTTTAAATATTAATTGTCCCATTCCACTTTATATAGTATGATGTGTGTTTTAAACTTATTAACTTAAGACATTGCTTCCACCACTATATAAGAGTAAATATTGCAAAAAATTCTTGCATTACAAAATCATAATTTTACAAGCTATTTAGAGTGTTCGTGACTTTTTTGGTTGTGCTCCATATCTATATTTCAATGGTGGTGATGGCTAGAGTTGTAGATGCCTAAAGATTAAATGGTGGTGGCTTAAAAGTGAATGCGTTGGATTGTTTCATGTTGGCAAAATACAAGAGAAGACGATTTATCCCATATTGCTTAGTTGTAGTGAATCTTCTTTATATTGTCCCACATGAAAATGTTGACTTTGAATTTGTTATTTGGGTAGATTAAGGAGAAAGAAGGGACTTGATGTAAATTTTACCATCATGGTTCTTTTTTTAATTTTTTTTCATTTCTCAATAGTAAATAATAAATCTAAAAATATAAAGCAAAAACTTACCTAATTTTTCTTTTTAATTTTTTTTTCATTTCTCAATTGTAAATAATAAATCTAAAAATATAAAGCAAAAAGATTACCTTCATGCAATGATGGCAAATTGGAGGGCTATAATTGTTTCATAATTTTGGAACTCACAAAAAAAAAAAGGAAAAATAGAAAATAAGACCTCATATTTTTGGAACTTTTAGAAAACATGAAAAACAAAGATACATTAAGAAAATTAACACTAAACCTAAAAAAAATGAAAAACAGATGCAATAGACTTATAATTGCAATAAAAGCTAAAAAGAAGTGAACCTTGTTTGTGTTTTCTTAAATTTATATTTTTTTCTAAATAGAATTTTTATAGTACCTATATATTTTAAATTTATATATATATATATTTTGCAACTTGATTATTATTTATGTAAGAAGGGTATATATTTCATTATCTTTAGTAAATATTTATGTTCAAATGTATAAATAGCAATATAGATAATTTATTGAGGTAAATATTTAAGTTTTAATTTATTTGAACTTGTAATTTAGTGTTATTTTATACTTATTATTTTTAAACTAAAATATCTTTCCATTTGTATTGACCCCTGTTTAACCCCCCCTCGTGTGTTTGGGTCAACCACCTAGACAAGATCTAACAACATTGATGTATATTCCTACTTTTGTGTTCTCTTATGATATTAGCATATTGTCATTCTTACCTAAAAGTAAGGGTGTGTAAAAAAAAACTAACAAAATTGATAAATTAAAGCAAATAAAACCGAAAAATGAACTTTTTAAACAATTTAATTTAGAAAATTCACAATCCAAACTAATCCATAAATTTATAATTGGTTTAGGAGGTAAATCAAACCGTTTTAGAAAAACTTAATAATTTTTTTACTTAGAACTATAAATTTTTTTACAATGATTAATTAAAGATCATGTATGATTTTATGATTTCATAATGATATTTATATTTGATCAATATTGGTTGATGTTGAATTGTTCTTTTTAATTTTTTTTTATTTTTAAATTGAAGATATGTAATCTTCTATTGGTGACTTAATCTTTTTTTTTTTTTTTTGTTAATTGTTTTAAGTCTATGGAATATCGAAATTGTTCAATTAGTTATTACTCTTATTATGTATCAACTGTTCGATGTATTTTGTTAGTAGACTGCTTTTATTTATAGATGACTTTTGTTACTTAATGGTTTTTCTTTCAATGAAAATTATTTATAGATAATTTCCTAAAGGATTAGAGATTATGACTTACAACGTATTTGTTAGTTAATATCCCTTTTTGTAAAATGACTTATTGGTGACAAAATGATTCTATAGTGGACTATGGATTATTATGACTGTAATGGATTCATAAAGTATTTTATTATGATTTGCAATTCAAACCTTAGAGAGTAATTTAAATATTGGAATATCTACACAAATGTAAGAGAATAAAGCAAAACATTTTTTTCTTCGTGCTAAATTTTGGTTTAATTAGTAATCTGAAATCAAACCAAACCATTGATTAATGATTTGAAAATTTTCTCATTTGAACCAAACTGTTATTTACTTGTTTGCCTTGGAATAAAAAAAAATGATCTGCAATGTTACCTAGATATTCTTTTATCAAATCTAACCCACCCATTTCGGGCCTCTACTTATTTCAAACCCTTGGTATATAAGCCATGCTTGTCTCTCCTTTTCCCACCATTTACGGCCGGGCGAAAAACCTGACTAAACTAGACTAAATCAAATGGATTTTTTTTGTTAAATGGCTCGGTTCACAGTTTGGTTTGAAGTTATGAATTGAATTGAATCATTTCACCTTTAAAAAAATTCTATTAATGTTGTCTTTATTTTTATAGTTAATTGTGTTTTGGGTGTAAAATTTAAATTTTTTTTTTTTATTTAGAATTAATACTTTTAGAGTTTCAATGGTTAAAAAATTGGCGTAATTTAATTGGTATTCGAAGCATTCAAGAATCTATTAGTTATGTTTATCATCAGTGAAGGGAATTCAATCTTAATTTTTCCCTTGTATACATATATATGTGTGTGTGTGGGTATGTGTTTTTGTAATGGTGCTTGACTAGCTTTGAGTCTTAAAAAAAAGAGACTACACCATTACCAATTTACTCCTACGTCTATTTAGTTATTCTCATTTTACTGGCTTGCATTAATGATGTAAAAATATTTGGCTCACCTTAGTTGAATGCTAACTTCCATTAATCAATAAATGTGTTGTTAGTGATTTTGATAAATTGATAAATCAACTTGTCAAGTTGCTATTAAGGTTTGAAATGAGCAAAGATAGTTCATAGATTTATTTTATTAAAATGAAAAAAAGAGAAAATTCTCTTTTTGGTATACGGTTTGAATTGTATACCGAACCATATTGAACCTTTTTTTTAAGTTAAAAAAATTAGCAAGCCAAATCCTATGGATAGGTTTGATTTTACAAAAGTAACTAAATCATAATTTTAGGTTCGATTCGATTTTGGAGGCAAACTGGATCGAAACATGCTACACCCACCCCTAGCTTGTATTGCCTCGATAATTTCTCGAACCCTAAACCTTAATTTTGTCTATTCTCTATTGCAGTTTTTGATTTACTAATGAACGTGCTTGATTTTATGTTGTAAGGTACACTACTATGGCGATTTACATTAAGATAGCCTATCTCCTTGTGTTATTACTTTTCAGAAGGGGTTTGATGATATGTTTTTTGCCTTTTCTTTTTTATTTATACTTTATGGTTGATTGCTTGTTACAACTATTTAGTAGATACAGATATTTTATGTATAATTATTATTTGACTAGGTCTATCTACCTTATCAACATGTTACAGTTAGATGTTTGTAACAGGTCATGCTGTAATCCTTCCACCATTTTGGCTATCTCCTTTGCTTTTTACTCAAAAAGTGAATAGATGCATAGAAAATTTTGAAAATCCTCCTAACTTGCATTCTCTAGTGGAATCGGTAATCACTAAACTAAAACTTGAGGCACTTGTTGACACGATCAAGTTTAAACCAGAAAACCCACAACAGCTAGTGGTTAAACAACATGATGATTATTAGAAGCTTCCTTATGCAAATTCAAAGAAGGAAAGGAATAGATTGCTTTGATGCTTTCTTTAAGAGTGAACAATGAAAAAAATATTATGGATTGTAGCAGTGGTTAGTAACTCTAATCCATAGGCAACTTTACTATTAGGTCGAAGCACCATAAATGGTCCATAATATCTCTTTTAAAGATTACAATAAGAGTCTTGATATAATGAAGATTGTTTTTACAACTACAAATGTACAACAAAATGTCACCTACACTAAAAGTGATATCAGAATTGTGTTAATCTATATAATGTTTAGTTTGAACTTGAGCTTTAGCCAAATGATCCTTAAGTAAAGCTAGCATTTCATCTCTTGTAAATAAGTCAAATTCCATAGCATCTACTTTGGTTGAACCCTAAAAGTAAGTAGAAAGTAAAGGTAGCGATCCACCATAGACAATTTCAAATGGGATTGTCCTGGTACCTTCTTGGTAGGAAGTATTATAGCAATATTTCATCTAAGGTAGAAATTTAGCCTAAGTTGATAGTTTGTCCATAGCAAAACACTTAGGATATTGTTGGATCATTATTTAGCACCTTCATTTAACCATTTTGTCTATAGATGATAGGCTGTCTTATACTTCAATTTAGTTGCATTCAATTGAAAAAATTCCTTCAAGAATTATCTCATAAAAATTAGGTCTCTATCCAATATAATCGATCTTAGAAAACCATGTAAATAAACAACCATATGAACAAATAATTAAGCTACCTTAGTAGCATTAAAAGAAGATGGTAGAGTACCCATATGACAATATTTGGATAGCTAATTAACAAGTACAAAAATCATTGTAAATCCTTGAGAATTAGGAAAACAAGTGATAAAATTGATAGAAATATCTACCTAATTTTTTTCAGTAATTAGTAATGGAGCCAATAAACCATAAGGGGACTTGGTTGATTGTTTAACCCATTGACAAATCAATCAATTCGCAACATATCTTCAATTGTTATTCTCATCTTTTCCAAATATAATTGCGAAATCCTTCAAGAAGTCTTTAAAACCCCATAATGTTTAGCCACATGAGATTCATGAAATTCTTATAAAATAAAAGGAATTATTTGAAGTGATGGCACAAAAATAATCTATTTTAATAATATAAAAGTCTATTTAACAACTATATATTTGAGTCCACATATTGTGCACTGTTCAAAAGTTAAATAAACTACTGAACATCCACATTGGTATTATATTCCTCTTTCAACCAAGACACCAAATCCAAATGTGGTAAATATGGAAAAAGTATTTAACCACCATATTTTCTTGATAAAGAGTTGGTTACTAGATTCTCGACTCTTAATTTGTATACAATTGTATAGTCATACCCAAATAACTTCACCAAATGTTTTTATTGTTTTAGGGTTTGAATCACTTGTGAAAGCAACTCCACTAAAGTTCTGTTGTCTATCTGAATTATAAAGTGAGAAACATGTAGGTAATAGTCATGCCCCAAACTAGGGTCAAAGCATGCTTAGTCGCTACATATAACACTTATGCGTTATATGCTAAGGCTAACATAATCTACAGTTTGTTATGATAATTGCTAAATAAATTTTAAATTCTAAAATCATTAAACTTAATTTTGGAAACAACTAAAATTGCATTGAAAAAAATAAAATTTTCAAAATGATTTCCAGATATACTACTTTTATAAGTAGACCATTACATATGATAAGTACTATTCCATCAGATATCTCAAAAAAGAGTATCGAGTATCTCATAAAAAAACCATGGGCTCACAAGTAAGCCTTCATCAAAATATAAGTTTGAAAATAAAATTTGATAATTTAGAATAAAGATAATTATTCAATGATCTTAGTTGCTCTACTTACTGAGTATGTCCTCTAGATCCATACCGTACCTCATGTAATGACAAGTATCATCATCAAAACAATCAACACCTGAAAATGAAAGGAATGAGCTAAAGCCCAATGCGACAACAACATAAGCACACACAAGATGGACACACATTCCTATTCTATATTCAATGCAATGATCAACAAGCTATATTTTTTAGTAAAAGCATAGGAAAACAATAGTGGAGCACTTACACTCCAGCAACATGCTGGGAACCTAAGGGTCTTGAGTAGCAACAATTGCTTAGGGGGTTGATATAGGTAGCTTGAATTCCTATATCTTTTATAGGAACATCTAGTAAATAGCCTTGTCTAAGGGACACAACCGTCCATAATATAGTGCAGCTCAATTGATTCCATAAATGTGAATCATACTATACTACTTCTCTTGAATCCAAGTAGATGTTACCTCGATAATGTTCCCCTTATCAACTACCACCAAGCCTCTAATAATCATCATTTTTTCCAATATCAATGATTGGGGGGTGGCCTAAGCACCTAACTATTTTGCTAGCATTGTCTAGCAAGATTGTCACCTGTTGGAATGGGTTAAACGACCACGCACAAAAAACAAGTAATTATTAAAGCTATCTTTAAGTATTAATTCATTTAAGATGCCTCTCTTGACAAGCAATATACAAGTCATAGCATACCTAGTACAAAATTTGTACTATAAACAAATAGAAGATAGATTAGGAGATAAAGCAGAGGTAGACACTTAACAAATATCTATTTCAAAGATTAATTCATATAAGCATTTTAATCAATTATTAACTTATATAAAACTCATATTAAATATTCATTTTTCTAGTAAGCATATATTTGAAACAACAAACTCCTATTGTTATTATTGATCTAATATATCATATGACAATTATATCTAAGCCATTTACAAGTTATTAAATCTATATTAACTTAACCTAACCAAGTTGGTTAAACTTAATCAATCTAGTTCATTTTGGCTCATTTAAGTTTATTAAATAAAGTTGAAATTAAATTTATTAACTAAGTTAATTTTATATCTTGGAGTTCATTATGAGACTAATAATTTAATTCAATCCACCTATAGTTTTAAGTCTATTTTATTAATTAAATTTTATTCACTAATTATGAACTTAAATTCATAAATGCATATACTAACATATATGCTTAATTCAATATATATATAATCATATTTATAAATTTTCTAGGAGCATATATGTGAACCCCTAAATTTTTGGAATCGGTTTAAGCCTAAAACCCTAACCGGAAGTCAACCGGAGCTCTAATGGTCAACAAAACCCTAGTTATACGAAATAGCTTAAGTCCGGCAATCTCGAATAAGAAACTCAGTGAAGATAAGCAGAAGTTTAAAATGTAGAATAATGAGGAATTATCTAAGGTAACGTAAAAGGATCAGATTAGTAAAACCGCAACTCGTCTCGAACCCGATCGAACATGGTTCTTGAAAAACGTGTCCTGGAGCCCGGAATAATAAAAATATTCCGAATATATCGTTAGACTCGTAAAAATACAAGGTTTTCAAAAATATCAATTTTGTAATTTTTCGGTAAGTAAAAATAACAGATATCGCATTTATATGCATATTTTCTTACTACCGGTACTTTATTAGTCATATCTACCTTACATTACTATTCATTACTATTCTACACTATTCTTTATCTCTACTTTTTTCTTACACCTACTCTTACACACACTAACCTATAACCTTTACTTTTTACCTTTCCCATAACTTTATTTCACATCTACTTTATTTTACTTCATTTAATCCACAAAATACAAAACAAATAAAAACACTCTCCCTCTCTCTTCACTATGGCCGGTACCTATCCCCTTCCTCTCTTCCTCAATTTGTTTTATTTTTCTTTTATTTTAATCACACAAAAATCACTCCACATTTTCTTATAAATACGCCTGTCACGCCCCGATGGGTACCCTAAACGTGACAGTCCGCCACACTCAATATTAAAGCTTAAGTATGACAACCTTAGTCATTTCCAAAAGCTTTTATATTAAGTATAAGGCTCACTTTCACAATTTTAGAGGACCATATGTGGCATAATGAAGTTTAAGGAGATATAAAAACATATTAAGAAAAGAAAAATCACAATAATTATTTGTCCATGGCAATAAACTTTACAAACTTAGGGACAACTCGCTAAATTACCAATCTATTAACATGCTAATACTAAGCTATACTTTATTCAGATTCTAATGTTCAAAAGGATTACCTGCCCGCATGGTCCACGTGGCCTTAACATAAGTACGGGAACTGCAAAAGATAGCTATCGGGGTATAAGCTAATAGGCTTAGTGAGAACTATTTCCATAAATAACTTCTTGTAACAAGATTCAAACAAGTTGGTTAATCACACATATGTAATGCATCAAACACGTGGGCAAACAATCATATAGCTTTCCGGGAACTATATGTTGAATGGATTTACGCCCTCCATTCGGGGTTTGGTGATACTCAAAACAAGTAGTTTTAAAATAGAAAATTTAAGCTTGCGAGCACTCATCGCCAAGCATTCATTAAAAACTTTTAAACTTGCGAGCACTCATCGCCAAGTATTCCGAATCTACTTGATTTGACCTTGCTTTCGGATCAACCGCCAAGCATATTCCATTAAGCCGCCAAGCAATCGCTTTCGGATCTTCCGCCAAGTGTTGCTTTCGACATGAGCCTACTATCCTTCTCACCCAAGGATAATAACCCAACCATGCAATGTGACTCACTTCGTGGTATGCATGAGTTCATTAATTTATAAAGTCATAACATAATTATTTTCAACTTTAGGTGATCAAGGAATTTCACACAAATCAATATTAAACTAAAACAATCACTTAGAACAATTCGGGCTTCGATATTCTTAGAATTCTTTCAAGGAATTATTTTACATGCATATCGGTTTATCTTTTCCTAACTCTAGTGCAACTAATTTACAAGCACAACAAGTGTAGCATTTAATGGAAATAAACTCACGATGCCATTGTCGTCTATTCCTCTAAGCGGATGAGTCGTTCACACACTCCACTTTCGTAATAGTTCTCGGGGTGAAGAAATCCTTCGGGGTCACCTAACCAAAGAAAATACCCATAATGAGTTTTTCTTGAAGATTTTCTTGAATTTTGACAAAACAATGTCAAAGAACGTTAAAGTTCGTATAGAAGAATGTTCCAACTTAAAATGGCCATAACTTGGTCATTTTAACTCGGAATGCGCATATAATATACCGATTTCTATCTACTCGAAAAGATCTACCCATTTCTAAAATTATTTCCCACAAACAAAGCCATATAGGCTCCGAAAAAGTGGCGACAAAATTCACCACGGATTTTCAAGTAAAAACAACTTTGGTTCAAGAAATCAAAATTTGTTTGATAAATACTTAGTTATCTATATAGTTGAAAAATTCTCTTTTTATAACTATATAACTCATATTTAAGCATGCTCAAGTGTCTTGTTGTCCAAATTATTTTTCTTAGGTAAAACAATGTCGGGTTGAAGCTTTTCGGAAATTGTTTTTGTAAATTTCTTTGAAATGAATACCTTGTTTTCTTTATTTTCTAAAAACGTTTTATGTTGGTTTTATTTATCTTTTCTAAGTGACTTTTGAAAATAAAATTTTCTACTTTCTAAGTTACATTAATACTATATTTGAAGTTTTCTAAAATATGCTATTCTTCATTTTTCTTGTGTAAATTCTTTGTTTACTTGTTTTGTAAAAATCTTTACTTGATATTTCTCATTTTTTTCTTGTCTCATATTTTTCAAAAATATTCATCCATGTATGAAAATTTGTTTTCTTCATAAAAAATGTGGAACAATTAAGGACTTTTGTAGAAAAACTAATTTCTATAATTCTATTAATTTCTCTTGTAACTTGAAAAGAAATAACTTTATTATTTTCAAACATAAATTTTCTTTGCCTTTAGTTTGCAAAGGTCTTTACTTAAAAATTTCCTAGTCATCCATCTTATTTTCTTTCTTATGAAAAGAACCTTTTAACAAAAATAATCCTTTTGAAAAACAAGGTGGATAATAAAGATTTTAGTATCTTTTTAAGCAAAAGTAGTTTATAAAATTATAGTGAGTTCTCTTTTTGGTAACATGAAAAGAATGAGTTTATTTTGTGTTATTTTATACTTTACATAAACTTATTTCTAAGTGACAAAAAGCCTTCTTTTATTTAATTATCTTTAGAAAATAAAACTTTTGGACAACAATCTAAATGAACATGATAATAATAAATAACATAAACATAAATAATAAAGTCAAGTATTGGAGTCTTAGCTTTTTCAAGGCTCCCGGGACTAAGAAATAAACTAGTCCCATAATGAAATAAAATGAAAGAAGAAAAGCTTGTTTTGACTTGATGAGGACAAGTCTAAGACTAGAGACTAGTCTTATTTCAACAAGGAATAAATAAATAAATTGCAATGGAAAAGTAAATAAATTGCTTTGCATGAAATAAATAAATTGCAAGTGAGCTTATATGCTCTAAAGAATATGTATAGATATATAAACAATAATAAATCAACATAAACATAAATGGATTGGCATGAACAAGAACAATACATGAACATAATGTAGTTTCCACAACTTGTAGTATTTGGAAACTCACACTATGGTCATGTAAAGTTACATGACATGAAGAAGAAGAAAGAATTATAAAGGGTTACCTAAAGAAGATTTTGATATGGTTATGTGGTTATGGGTTTTTGTTGTTGGTGGAAGTTGTTGTGGAATTATTTTGAGAGAGTTTTGAGATAGTAATTTGAGAGAGCTTTGAGAGGAAAAATTGAGAGAGTTTTGGTATGAATTTGTGGGTAGTGAATGTGTGAAAGAAGTGAAAGAGGAGGGGGTATTTATAGGAAAATGTGGAGTGATTTTTGTGTGATTAAATAAATTAAAATTGAAACAAAATTGTGATGGAGAGAGAGAGGGGCGCGGCCACTTTAGTAGAGGGGGAGGAGTGATTTATTTTGTGACTTTTTGAAATAAAAGATGTAATTGTAAGTAGATGTGATATAAAGTTATGGGAAAGGTAAAAAGTTAAGATTATAGGTTATGTAGAGTGTAAGAGTAGGTGTAAGAAAAAGTAGAGATAAAAGAATAGTGTAGAATAGTAATGAATAGTGTAATGTAAAGTAGATATGACAATTAAAGTACCGGTAGTAAGAAAATACGCGTATAATAGCTATATCTGTTATTTTTACTTACCGAAAAATTACGAAATTGATATTTTTGGAAAACTTATATTTTTACGAGTCTAACGGTATATTCGGAATATTTTTACTAGTCCGGGCTTCCGGACACGTTTTTCGAGAACTGTGTCCGATCGGGTTCGAAGGACACCCGAATTCCGCGAAACTGAAACTTTTATAAAACCTATGGTTATTACGGACTATTCGAGCTAATTATCCCAACTTCGTTTTTCAGGGCCAAAGAAAATGGCAATGCCGGATTTAGCTGGATACGGTAAACTAGGGTTTTGTTGACCTTTAGGGCTTCGTTTGACTTCCGGTTTAGGGTTTTATGCTAAACCGATTCCGAAAATTTAGGGGTTTACAACGCCTCTCCTCTTTCACTTCTTTCACACATTTACTACCCACAAATTCAATACAAAAACTCTCCCAAAATCTCTTCTCAAAACTTTCTCAAAATCCTCCCAAACTCTCTCAAATTTATTCCAAAACAACATCTACCAACAACTACAACCCATAACCACATAACAATACCAAAGTCTTCTTTAAGTAACCATTTCATATTATTTTCTTTCTTCTCATGTCATGTAACCTTACATGACCATAGTGTAAGTTTCCAAAGACTAAATGTTATGGAAGTTACATCATGTTCATGTATTGTTCTTGTTCATGAAAATCTATTTATGTTTATGTTATTATTATTGTTACTATATCTAAGTATTATTATCTATATATATATACAGATTCGTTTAGAGTATATAAGCTCACTTGCAATTTATTTATTTTTATGCAATGCAATTTATTTATTATTATTCCATTGCAATTTATTTATTCCTTGTTATTTTAAGACTAGTCTCTAGTTTTAGACTTGTCCTCATCAAGTCAAAACAATTTTTCTTTCTTTCATTTTATTTTTATTTTGGGACTAGTCTACTTCTTAGTTCTGGGAGCCTTGAAAAAGCTAAGACTCCCAATACTTGACTTTATTAATTATGTTACTTTGTTTGCTATTATTTTCTCATAGTTCATGATCATTTAAATTGTTTTCCAAGATTTCAAGTTCTAGAAATAATTGACAATAAGGAGATTTTGACACATAGAAACAAGTTTATATAAAGTAGAAGATTTATGGTTTAAAACAAAAATAAAGTTATCTCTTTTCAAAGTTACAAGTAGAAACCACTAAGATTTTAGAAACTACTCCTACTATAAAAAGCTTCTTAAAACACTTTGTTTTTATAAAGAAAATAATTTTTTTATGCAAGGATAATTTCTATGAAGAACATAATATGAGGAAAGGATGAGGAATTTTCAAATAAAAGATTTTTACAAACAAATAGACAAAGAAATTTGTATAGGAAAATAAATAGGAAAAATAGTATTAAAATAGAAAACATAGAAAGAAGAAAAGTTATTTTCAAAAAGTTACTTGGAAATATATATAAGCCAACATAAAACATCTTTGGAAAACAAAGGAAACAAAATATTCATTAAGAGATTTACAAAAGTGAATTCTTGTAAACTATATTTTTTCTTTTTAGAAACTCCAAAACCAGTATGATTTTATTTGAGTAACATGAATGGACAACAAACACTTGAGCATGAATAAATATGAGCTAAGTAACCATAAAAAGAGAATTTTTCATCTATATAGATAACTAAGTATTTATCAAAACAAATTTTGATTGATTGAACCAAAATTGTTTTTTATTTTTTATTTTTTTGCATTGGAAAATCCGTGGTGAATTTTTTCGCCACTGTGTCAGAACCTATATGACCTTGTTTGTTAAGAATAATTTTAGAAATGGGTAGATCTTTTCGAGTAGGTAGAAATCGGTATATTATATGCGCAATTCCGAGTTAAAATGACCAAGTTATGACCATTTTAAGTTGGAACTTTCCTTTATACAAACTTTAACGTTCTTTTGACATTGTCTTGTCAAAATTCAAGAAAATCATCAAGAAATACTCATTGTAGGTATTTTTTTTGGCTAAGTGACTCCGAGGAAGGATACCTATATCCTGTAGATTATTTCGATTGAGTGGAGTGTGTGAACGACTCATCCGCATAGAGAGATAGTCGACATGGCATCGTGAGTTTATTTTCTTTAAATACTCTACTTGTTATGCTTGTAATTTAGTTGCATTAGAGTTAGGAAAAGGAAAATGGATATGTATGTTAATTAATTCTTTGAAAGAATCCTAAGAATATCAAGGCTGGAATTGATTTAAAATGTTTGTTTTAGTATAACACTTGCTTTGTATGAAATGCTTTGATCACCTTAAACTTGATAATAATAATGTTATGATATCATAAATAAATGGATTCATGCATACCATGAAGTGAGTCACATCGTATTTGGGTTATTATCCTTAGGTGAGAAGGATAGTAAGCTCATGTCGAAAGCAACACTTGGCGGAGGATCCAAAAGCGATTGCTTGGTGGCATTATGGAAAAGGAAATGCTTGGCGAAAGATCCAAAAGCAAGGCTCAATTCAAGTAGACTTCATATGCTTGGCGATATTGATTGAAAGCATAAAACTTTTTATTAAAACTACTTGTTTTGACGTTATGTATCACCAAACCCCGAATGGAGGGTGCAAATCCATTCAACATATAGTTCCTGAAAAACTATATGCCTTGATTGCCACGTGTATGTTGCATTCTATTTGTTTGTTTAATTAACTTGTTTGAAAATTTTGTTATAAGAAGTTATTTATGGAAATAATCCTCACTAAGCCTGTTAGCTTATACCGCCATAGATATCTTTTGCAGTTTTCCTATTTATGGTTAAGGCACGAGGATCCTGCGGTCAGGTAATTTCTTTTAGATAAAGGAAATTTTAGATGAAGTGTAGTATTAGTAATGATGTACAAATATTCTTGTAATAGATTAGTGATCAAAGGGAAATGTCCCTAAGGTGTAAAGATCGTTGTTATAAATAATTGAATATTATGAATCATCTTTTCTTAATATGTTATTGTACCTTCTTAAAGCTTCATAATTCCATGTATGGTCTTCTAAAACTGTGAAAGCACGCCTTACACTTAATATGAAAGCTTTTGGGAATGACTAAGGTTGTCACACTTAAGCTTTAATATTGAGTGTGGCGGATTGTCACGTTTAGGGTACCTTTTGGGGCATGATAATATATCATTATGAATCAACTCATTAACATTAAGTTCAGAAAAAAAAAAAAAAAACTCATTAACATACATACTTTATCAAAACATAATCAATAAGATAATATATCATATTCACATATTTATATAGATATTATACATCAATGTCTATTAATTGCATCTCATTAGACACTACATATACATACATCTAACATATTTATATTTTTGTCAAATTTTAATCAAAGTTCAATTTACTAATTTATAAGCTTAAATACTATAATTTAGTCTAAGTATCTTACATTCATCCCATATTGCTTATCAATTTAATTAATTAAATTATATATATAGCCTTGTAAAATAAACTCACTACCTATACCTTTATTATTTATTTAATATATTATTAATATTTTATTTTCATTTTTATTTATTTATATTTTTCCATGGAGATCACGGTCTTGGTCACTTCTGTGACCATGCTTGTGAGTGGTATTACGTCCGTGTTCAAACCACTTATGGAGAAAATAATTGTTTGAGGAGATCACGCCTACTTCATGCCCGTGAGTGGCATCAAACCCTTAATCATGGCCGCGATATGGCTATAACATCTGTGATCATGCCAGTGATTACCACTTTCATTTTTTTAAACATTTGTTTGTTGTCATATTATGTTTATAATGTTATATTTATACCTATTTTATTAAATAAATTCCTAAATCAAAATAATTAATTATTTATCTTAAAATTAATATTTCAATATGATTATTCATTATTTACATTTATTTCATATTTATTCAAGTAGAATTATTTCATCTTAAATTCTAATAGTTCATTTCCTATAAAAAAAAAAAAAACTAATGTGTACCAATTTAAAATAATCGGTTCACTGTCTTAAACATAGGTTCTTGAGCTCAAATATTTATTTAAACTACCTAAAACATATATTAACATATTCAAAAGTTCAATTATCCTAAAATAATTAGTTAATTAGGGTTTTAATTTCAATTACATCTAATCTAATCAGAATAGGGGACAACATTGAAGATAGATCGGTTCAATCAAAATTGACATTTAAGATGACCGGTTATTGGCTGGTTCTTTGTACCATATTAAATTATACTTCTTAAGCTTTTAAACCATTGTAATTTCATGCGAAAAGAAGAAGAAAAAGTCATCGGTTCAACCTTATACATTCATGCCACTACTATTAGATGAAACACAGTTTCACCTTATTTTGCTATTTTATAATTCGAATTTTTAAAAATATTAAATGTATTTCAAAAATCATGAAAATTTCCACTTTATATATAGAAAATATAAAATACCATTTTATAAGTTTCATCCAAAAATAAATTTATTTAATATTTAATTTAAATTTAACAACCCAAACTGTCCAGTTGCATATATATGCATATGACTTGATTTTTCAGCATATTTAAATCATCTAAAACATGTTGATTCTTTGTTAACTTATCTAGTACACACATAGATTTATATTTTACAATTAAGATCACAAATCATAGCTCAAATCATCATCATCATCTCTAATTTATTCAATTTTCCAGCATATATCAACATAACTTACATATATATATATATTTCAACATAATTTATATTTAATATATGCATATGTTTATTTGATAATTTCATTTCAATAAAACATATCAATTCAACAATTGACACATATATTCATACATATTTGTAAACATATAATAATTTTAAATACTTAAATTTCCAACATACATACATATACATGTGCATAGCTTGGTTTTCATACTTGTATATACATATATTAATCAATACTTAAATCAAACTTTACTTTTAATAATTTACATGAATTTAAATTTCATTAACTTAATCAAACAAATTAATTATAATTACTTACTTGATTAACAAAATCAACCAAATAATTTTCTCCACTATTACTACTATCACTTAAAGGTTGATGGAGCTTATTTAAGCTTATTTTCCTAACTTCAACCTTGTTTTAAATCTTCAATTTCACCTATAATTTAATTTGAACTAAAGGTTATATCATTAGAATAAAAGAGAAATTTGGAAGTATAGACTTAGGTAATACGTTACCTCATGTGAGCTTGATTTATGGAGGATTCTTGTACATTTTTGGAGAGATTTTTGAGAGTGTTTTGAAAGAGAATTTAGACAGATGGCGCTGATGAAAATGGAAGGTGGAATTAGGGTTTTCTAAGGGCCATATTTATATTATTTCATATCTTGTAATGTCTATTAGGGTTAAGGGCTTTTTAGTCATTTTACTCAAATAATTTAGAGCATTTTGGTCCTTTGAAGAGGGTAGAATTCTCTAGAATTAGCTAAGGTCATTTTAGTCGTTTCACATTATGGAATCCTCTAGAGATTAGGGAATTATATGGTATGTGATGGAGTATGTTAACTGCTTGGTCTTTTGGGCTTAAGTCCATGGGCTTAGGGGCTTTGATCCATGGGCTTGATTTTTTGTTTTGGAATTTCTTAAATGTAGGCTTGGACTTTTATGGCAAGAATTTAACTTTTAGGTTATGGGCTTTTGGCATAAGAATTGAAATTGAGAAGTAAGAAATTAAAGCTTGTTAATTTACATTAGAAATTGAATTTAGGAAATCTAATTGAAAAGAAATTTATATCTCACTTGAATTTAGAATTTAGAGCTTAGAATTGATATCTAAAAGCAAATATTTAGTTTTAAATTTCTAGAATTTAAAGAGTTGGAATTTAGGATAAAGTGGCTAAATTTAATATTTAGGGGTTTAGATGATTAAACTTGATAAATAGAGTTTAGGTTGATAGTTGGAAATCGTTGAATAAGTTGACTTTGTTGAAATAGATAACTAAAGTAATTGAAATGGGTATTTATGGCATATTAGATAGGAGCTAGGAATAGTTTAATAATTAGGTTTGATTAGTAGGAACAAATTAGATGGACTAACATGCCCTTGGATATTTTAGAGAAGTGAGGGCAATTTAGGTTTTTGGTATAGATAAGGACAAGAGTTAATTTGGGGATTAGAGAAGAGAAATTCAATTTATACAAGTAACTTTGAAAATGACATAGGAGAAGGAGAAGTCCAACTTCTATAAGTAACCTTAAAAATAACATATGAGGAGGAGAAATTCAATTTGCAAAACAAATATGGAAAATGACACATGAAAAGGAGAAATACAAATTATACAAGAAATCTTCAAAATGACACATGAGGATGAGGGATTAAAATTATATAAAAAATCTTGAAAATGACTTAGATTAGTCAAAATTTGTTGGTGATTTTTTCTCGATTCTTCTAGGAGATAATGGTTGTCAATTGATTTCTTAAATTAGAAAAGTTTGATTAGGTTTAATTTTAATGAATTGGGAATTTAGGTAATTGAACTTAAGGAATTAAGTTCAATTTGATAATTGAAAGGAATGGAGTAATTTGATTTGTTGAAATAGGTAATTGAAATAGCTTGGTATGCTAAAATGAGTATATGTCATATTAGAATCTCTATTTTCAATTAGATCTATTTACTAATTCAATTATGTTAAATTGTCTAATTATATTCTATAGTTTACAAAATTCAATTAACTAAACATCTAAATTCAATTACTAAGTTACATTTAAAATAATATTCAAAACAACCAAAAATTTTATAATATTTAATTATCACATTCCTAATTTAGGTTGGTAAAATTTGGGTATTTCAATAATGGTTACAACTTCCATCAATACATGTAATTCCCTTATGTATGCTAATGTTTTACGTATATGATGTGGGTATTTTTTTTACTAAAATATGCCATCAGGTGTTTTAATTATAAAAGGGCAAAAAAAAAAGAGAAGAAGAAGCCTTGTTCTCATATATGGAGCATCTATTTCAATCACGATTTGTTCTAAAAAATTTGGAAGATGTAAAATAGGCATTAAAATTAATGCATCTTTGAGTTTTATTGGAAAATGGTGATGCCAACTCAAACCATGAAAATTGATATTTCTTGAGTAAATCCATTAGTGCTGATGCAATAGAAGCATACCCCCTAATAAAATATCTATGATAGCTTGACAATCCAAAAAAAAAAAAAGAAGCCCTTAATTGCTACATTGAAGTTGGCAAAGGCCAATTTCTCACTACTTCTATCTTCGTTAGCTCAAACTTACTTTACCCTTATACAATGTGTCACAAGTATTCATTAGTAACCACAAAAAAAAGCTTCATTTTGAATTTTTTTTCAAATAAATTGTGTTTAAATACTATCGTTAAATATGCTATATGAAAATCTATTGTTCTACTATAGATCAATAAGTCATTGCAGAAAAACAATTGTAAATTTGCGTAAGTATGGCTTAAAAATAGCATTTATGATGGTTTCAAATGTACTTGATATAGCTTGACAATTACAAGTGAGACACTACATTGATGATGGATTTGGTGTTGAATTTCCTATTTTGGAGGTAATGACAAAGGTGTCTCAAAAAATTGTGAGAATTTGCCAAATTCACCTTCTATGATTTTATTGATGGTAGAACTCTTTGAACCACTTTGAGCTACCAATTGCAAACAAGTAGCAACACCATCACCTTGAATCATTCTTCTAAGTTGATGATGGGTAAATTGTTGTAGACTTATATATTATTGTTTACCCACTGATGATATTGATTGTTTTAATGTCCAAATGTCAATGTTAGGAGATTATAATCTATTATGACTAGTCCTAAATTTTAGGCCACTACACTCTTAAAACCATATTGATACCTTGTATTGAAAGAATGTAAAAGGTGTCTGCAAATTTTCCCTTGTATATTGACTTGGATATTAGAACTTCGACCTTTACATTATAATTTTAGCCTTTTTCCAACAATAACATGGAATTGTCATAATGGTGAGATTGCAAGGCCCAAATATTTTGCTATTTAATTTGTAAAAATTATGTGTACTTCCTAAGTCAATTAGCATAGATACAATTTTTTCATAGACTGTACTTGAAATCAGAAAGTTCTTGGGATGTTTTTCACCTAACATAACATGAAAGCTGATGTGTAAATCTTGCAATATTGACTCCTCTGGTATGTCATCAAAATACTCTTATCATTCAATTAGTGCACTATATTTTGGTAATAATAAAAGAAATCTTGCTTTGCTTTTGTGATTACAACTAAATTTCTCCTCATAATTGAAGCAAAGCTCTTGCTCTCTTCTTACTTACATTTGGTTTATGTTGAGTTTTAGGGTTTCATAAAATAGGCTTGCAGCAGAAATTTTAAAATTAAAACCCTAAACAGCCTAGGATCCATGTGTTTAACAACTAAATTGAACATAAGAGGAATTTCAAAAATTATCTATTTTGTAGAGTTTCATATTTGATGATGGAGTGGATCAAAAGATGCTGTAGGTAGCGAACACTCTCTACGGTATTCATACTCGAATGAACACCTAAAAAGTTGAGATGTGTGCTAGCACTCAATCACGAATCTAATTTGTATAGGAATTCTTTCACAAAGAAATTGTTTTTTTTTTCGCTCTCTCTTTTCAGGCATGCAAAATTTCTCTACAGGTTTACTTTGATGTAATGACATCCTTTTTTTTTTTTTTTTTTACTTAGGAAAAACTATCTATATCTACATATAGACAAACAAGAAACCCTAATGAGAGATATATTATGAAAAAATAATATTTAACAAAATGCTCTATTTTATCAATTATTATTTTTCTCTCCATATCTGTATCTATATATAGACTAGCGAGAAACCTTAATAAGAGATATATGAGAAAATAATAATATTTAATAAAATAAAATATTTTATGAATTAATTTTTTCTCTAATAATTGTTTCTTATTCTTAAACCATTTAAGAATAATAAATATATTAATAATTCCTACAATGTTTAAGCATAAACTTGTAGCCCTTTTGTCCATTGTTTTGTGTGTGACCCTATAGGTTTACCTAATGTTGGCAGTAGGCCCTAAACACCTTTTAGACCTACAAAACATAATTGGTCTCTAACAAGACATTATTCCTACCTAAATTAACTAAAGATTGGTGATTCGAATCTACCTATTAAATAGTCAGTTATTTAGTCCCTTTATCACACGATATCTTATGATTAAACGTAAGGTGTGGATCAATACACTTAATCACCTATTTCTTGAATCGAAAGTCTAACTGACTTAAATGAATGGCATTGATAACTCTTTATTAGTTTATTTGAGCACGGCCATGTATTTCTCAGTCTTAATCATCAAGAGGCCCAATAGATATCTTTCTCAAATTAATGGGAGGGACAAATTCCTTCACGAATACTCACATTCCTCCACATAGCCTATTCCATATCCAAGCACAATCTTATAATCACTCTGTTAAAGATGATAAAGAGCTGAGTCAAAACACGAAACTTGCTATGTAGGAATCCATGATGTCATTAGGTCAATGGACTAAAACAACACCATTACGAGAAATACTTATTATATTGATCCATATAGTATTCTCATCGTTAATGATTCCAATACAATGTATTCTTACATGAATCTATGTGTTGAATCGATATCTCATATCCATGATTAGTAAAACGTGATCATCATTCAATCGACATACTAGTCTTACTTCATTATTATTCCATATAATGAATGACTAGGGATAATTTAGAATAAAGTTATTTCTTGCCTTATGGTTTTCCTATTAAAGTCACATACTTTAATGACATAAGGAATAACAAACTTATTCATGGAATTATTTAATGAAAGTAAAAAGGCCAATAATAACTTTGATAAATGAAATGGCTCACATTATAAAGATGATAAATATTCAAATGACATAAAATCCATATTCACTAGCAGTTTGGTGTCAATCTTTGAATTGGCAACTTTTTGGTAAAGTCATTTGATTTGGGTTGTATATAGGTTTGTGTTTGTGTGTGTGTTTAGGTTTAAGTGTTTAAACAAGATTGTTTTTGCATAAGTGTTTGGTTATGTGTTTGGGTTGAATTGTTTGAATAAGATTTTGTTTAGGTATGTGTTTGGGTTGAGTTGTTTGAATAAGATTTTGTTTAGGTATGTGTTTGGGTTGAAGTGTATAATGGTTTAGAAAATTTTAAAGGTTTAGATGAAAAATATGAGGTAGAAGTGTTATTGTATGGTTTATATGAGTGATATTAGTCATTGAGTTTATCCTCATGCATTCTTGCTCACCAGATAGCATATACTAATGAGTTTGGTCTTCAAATTTATACCTTACTTCTTAATGTAGGCTTTCATAAAAAAATGAAACAACCTACAAGAAAAGATTGAACCCTATAGTGCGATATGATAGTGCCTTGAATTGGGATTGATATTCCAAAATTGTGGTATGTTGCTCCGATTTTGATAGATTTCCTTATTCTTCATCATATGATGATGGACCGAATTTATTTGACAAGGCTTCAATAAATTTTTTCCAAGAACTTACTTCTTTATTTAGGTAAATTTGTTTGTATCATTGTAATGCATCACCTTCCAATGCAAAACTCATTATTGTAATTCTTTGTTCTTCTTCTATGTCATGAAACGTGATGAACTGACCTACTTTAAAGAGACATCCTAAAACATCCTATTAAGAAAATCAGTGTATCTCCATCTTGATACCCTTCAATAAATCCTTAGTATTGGTTGAACCTTGTAAAGAAAATGAATCAACCTTCATGTGGATATCATGATTATTATTTTGTTGATTCTAAGTCAACTCATTTTGTTCCATAAGGGTATATAATTGGGTCAATGTTTCTTAGATTGCAATCAATATATTCTTCAAGATATCCATATCATCAACTTATAAATGGTTTCTTCTTTCTAGTGTTATGGCTTTTGAATGAGAGCAACAAACGTTACCCTAATACTCCTCTATTAAATCTAGCCTACCCAATTTAGCCACTAGTTATTTGAAACTTTTGGTATAAAAGGCACCTTTCTCTCTCCTCTATTTACATTGGCTTGGTAAATTCCTAACTCAAAACTCCTAATTTAGTCTATTATCTACTAAGGTTTCTGATTTAATAATGAATATGCTTGATTTTATGTTGCAAGGTAGACTACTATAGTGGCTTACTTTGAGATAGCCAATTTCCTCATACTATTACTTTTTGGAAGGAGTTTGATGATCTTTTTTCCTCTTTTCTTTGTTATTGTAGGTGTTGAAATAGAAAACACCGGGGTAGGGGAGGGGGGTGGTTTGGTAAGGGTACGTGTGAATTGTTTGTTCAAAACTTTACGAAATTATTAAAACAATATTATAAGTTTAAAACTTGTCACTTAATAAGTTTTATAGTATTGCAACATGTATGCTGTGAATAAATTAATTGAAAATTAAAGTGCAAGAAAGTAAAGGAGACGACGATTTATAGAGGTTTCTTCTTGTGAGTCAGTCCTCTCTTCCAGCTACACTACTGAAGGAGAATTATTTACTCAAAACTTTTCGAATTATTAAAACAATATTAAAATTTGAAACTTGTTACTTAATAAGTTTTAAAGTACGAATGCATGATGTATGCTGTGAATAAAATAATTGAAAATCAAAGTGCAAGAAAGTAAATGAGACAGTGATTTATAGAGGTTCCTCCTTATGAGTTAGTCCTCTCTTCTAGCTCAACTACTAGAGATCCGGTCTTCCACACCGATCATTCCACTAATCCAATAGCAAAGAAGAATTATAAATACCAATAGCTCTTGCTCTGTCTTTTTAGCCTATCACTTCGCTATGCAAAGACTAAAAGACTTGTGCAATCTAACTTCAAAGCTAATCCTCACTCAAAAAGTGAAGAGATAGATCTGTATCAAGAAAAAGATTTTATCTCTAAATTTAAGCTCAAGATCTATAAAGAAATGTATCAGTGATGATGCTCTAATGTCTATTCAAATGTTTGTATGTTTGCTTAGTAAACTTTGTATCACAAAAATAGACTTTAGAATGTTGTATTTATATTTGCTTTTGAAACTTAAAATGAGTTGATTATATATTTGATTTTTGATCTTAGCTTCTTGAAAGAAAACTTTAAACATGTAAAAAATATTCAATGGCTTAGTTGTTGCTTCGATAAGAACAATATCCCTAAACTTATGGGATATGAGTATCATGTTTGATTTTTCAAACTTTGAATTGACATATCTCATTCCTCTTCTTTTCCATTAGATGATCTCGATGCTTATCTTCACTTGAATCTTTAACAACAAATATGGATAAACTTCAATTTGTCTTTAAATATCACTTTTATTTCAAATAAAGCTTTAGCTGTTAAAAGAAATGTTGTCTTCATCCATTGATATAGAGATAAAACATGTTTGTTCTGACATTTTTGTTACTACTTGAATTCTGAAAATATCTTCCTTAAACTTTGATTTTCATTAAACTCTGATAAAAAATTCTTGTACTAACTTGTACAACTTCTTAAAAAATCACGTAAGATAATAAGAAAAATCCCCCTCTTTATATGGAACGAATTAAGTGTATCACTTAAATACACTTAATTAGTGAAGTTAGGGCTTCAAACAAATCTAACTTGTATTTTAATATTTGATAACGAACTGTATGATCATTTATTCTGTGAGCTAAGATAGTATTCATCCAACTTTTTGTTCAAATGTCTACTGAAACGTCTAGCAGATTATCTGGTTAATTGTTTGATCAAATGTTTGTAAAAATGAATACTTTCGATCTACACACTTAAAGTAGATTCACTAGTTCTCTTTTAACCTTTTTGTTATCATAAAAAAATTATTTAGGAGAATTCAACATTTATTTATGCTTTCTTTTGATTGTTTGTTACAATTGTTTAGTAGTTACAAATCTATTATGTATAACTACTATTTGACTAAGTCTATCTACACAATTAACATGTTGTTACCTAATGTTCATAATCTTGTCATGTTGTAATCCTTCCAATAATTAGGTGTGTCCTTGCCTTTTCCTTGTTGTTTGTAACATGTAAATTAAGGTTTGCTTTAGTTTTTAGTAAAAATTGAACCAAATTAATCCGTGTTCACCCCTACATAAAAAGTGTTGAAAAGTTATTTATATTATAATATTTGCATTCCATTCATTTAGATAAGCAAGGGAGAATTGACATAGTGGGTTTAAGTAAGTTTATTGGAATTTGTTTGTCTAATGTTTAATAAACTAAAAGTTACTCATCTTTGTTTTTTTTTTTTTTTGTGGGCACTTACTCATCTTGGTTGTTGATTGTTAACACGATTCGATGGATGTCATTAAAACCAAGCTTTATATATACACATAGACCCTTTTTATTTGATGGATCTAAAAATTGGGTCGATATATTATTGTGATATCAAATTTCTATATCAAAAGATCAAACACATGTGTGCATAAGGACACATTGTATTCATCATTGATTATTTATTATTATATATCTGTATATATTATAAGACTTATTTTGCATTGTTTTTATAGATTTTAAGAAGAATACTGAATATTATTGATATTCATTTGGTGATTACTTTTGTTGTAGGGATTTTTAGAAGAAAATATATAATTAGAATAAAATTGTTTTATTTGAAGATAAAGTAAATATATGCTTTGAAGGATATTTTAAAAGGAGGAAATTACAAGATATAGAGGGATAAAGGAGTATATTTGAAGGCTTTACCAAAACACCTTGGAGATAATTACAAATTAGATTTTGCATAATAAGCACAAGCTTAAGTACTAAATTCTTGGACGTGTACTTTTAAAAATTATCTAATTATATTTATTTTAGGTATTTTACTTAGTTTATGAATACTATGTTAGGGTTTCATGGAGAGGGGTGAGTGTTATGAATAGATAAAGAAGACATTCGACATGGCTTAAGGACAATGTTGTTCACTAATAGATTCATACATGTAATAGTTTAGCAAGTAGTAACAAATATTGTTTTAGAGCTATAAAATTAGCTACAACTATCAACTACTATAGCAGATCTAACATATCTAAGCAATCATCTACATATCTATAGAGGAAATAACATATAAATAGAAAATAAAGAAGCAGAAAAGGGTAGCTTTTTCCCTTATTCAAGAAGATGACTTCTAGAGTTTGGCCAGCTCATAATCTGCTATTATCACCTTGCAAAACATAATCAAACACACAAACACAAGAGTTAGCTAACGACATTCATAATCAACATAGAAAAATTACAAAGAAGATAGTGAAGAGAACGTAATGACCAAACCTTATAGAGTGAGAGGTAAGAGATAGTGTAATCAAGAGGGTTAGTAGTTTAGGCTTAGAAATATTGTGGGTTAGGCGAATAACAAATTGGTGCTTGTAACGCCCCGAAGAGTACCTTACACGTGACAGTCCGGCAAACTCGATATTTAAACTCATGTAAAGCAACCTTAGTCTTCCCATGAGTTTAAACATCGGGTGTAAGGCTCACTCTCAACATACAGGAACCACGCTTTGCTTCGTAGTGGTTTAAGAAGACATACATAGCAACAAGAATGTAAATTATAACCGTTTCTTTTAGATCTATTCTATGACATGAACTAAGGGGCATACCCCCGTCAACAACGTTAAGAGTTCTTAAGCTCATAAAATCCCTTATGTTATCCTTCAAGCACTAATTTAGGAGACACGATTAGAAGTTCGTGTCTACTTCTAGATTCCGGTCTCATCAAAAGCTCCTTAATGTTTAAGAGTTGTACCTGATGTTCGCGGCTCCTCGGAGATAGCCATAAGTATTCATACCACAATAGGAAACTATTGGGGTATAAGCTACACTAGCTTAGTGAGAGAAAACTTCCTTATCACAATTAAAATATAACATTCAAGCAAGTAATTAAGCAGTCGAGTGAAATGTATCAAACACGTGAATTCAACAAACAAATGACCAGTCGGAAATCATATGTGGATAGACTTGCGCCCTCCATCCCGGGTTAGCAGATTAATGAATCCTGCGGTATAACGCCGTTTAAGCTCACGGTCAACTGAATAATAATTCGTTTTGTGGACCACGATTAACCAACATATTCGTTTTATAGATCACTATTAACCAACATCTTCGTTTTATGGATCACGAAAAACCAACAAATGCTAATGCTCCATCCCCATCATGATATGAATGAGTTCAAATTTATATTGAATGTCTAATAATCGATTAATCCAATTCTTTTAGGTGACCAAGCAATACTCACAGACAATTAATTCTAGCTCCTCTCTATATAAGTAAAGAATTATCACCCGGCTTCGATATTCTTTAAATTCAACTTCACATATCAACAGCAGACAAATATAATTCCCAAATAACCCCATCATGCATATTCATTTTTGTCTTTGCTTAGCAACTAGTGCAACTATCATTACAATCACAAGCAACAATTGAAATTGGAAGTAATACTCACTCAGCCATGGTAGTCGGTCTCTTAGTAATAATAATAGGGTGGTAGGGATTCGTCGCTCTCGGAATCACCTACCAAATAAGAATAACCTAATGAGAACTTCATCACTTAACTAATTTAATCTATGCATCTAAACTAAGCAAAATCGTGATTCTCACTATTTGCGGAAGTTCCAACTTAAAATGGCCATAACTTAGTCATTTTAACTCAGAATTTCGCAAATTTTATATCGATTTCTATCTACTTTGAAAGGTCTATATATTTATAATATTAATTCCAAGTTTTGAAAACATTTTTGTCACGGAACAGAGGGATCAGATCTGGTCTATAACCTTTTCCATTTCAGAAAAATTGTTTTGCACTTGATTAAAATGTATCTAGCTGATGATTCATATGCATATAAAATATGAATGAGTTCCTAACATGAATGACATGTGATGAGTTCAATATATGCATGATCATGATGATTTTTGATAATGAAACTTTAAGAACTCCTAATTCTTACAAGACTCCAACAATTTCTTCTTGAAAATCCAATTTTTTCCAATTTGGCATCTCATTAGTGTTTTAGGATTTCATTGTTAGAAATTCCTTGTTATCTAAATAAAAATGAGTCATCATCATCTATACTATCCAAAACCTTCATTTCCACATAAAAATTTACATTTTTCACTTTGCAAGTATGTTTTTAAATAAGCTTCTTACAAAAATCCGAATTTTGGAAAAATTCATTTCTTGCATGTTTCCTTTGAGAAAACTTGTTTAATGCATCAAAATTTAAAGCTTTACTATATGTATTACTTAAGGACTTCATTTAACACATAAAACATGCAATTTGAGCTTGAATATTAGGTGTTTATATAGGCATCATCTCAAATTACGAATTTAACAAATTGAACACTAACTAAAAATTTTCCATCTTAATTCCACTACTTGTTTTACACATTACTCATGTCTAAACTCATTTCAACTTATAAAAATCACTACTTAATGATACCTATTACTTATACCCTTCATTTTTCATATAAAATACGAGTTTCAAAGTGGTTTCAAGGGTTTTTAAAATAGGTCTTGAAGATCATACGAATTTTCCCTTGAACATTTCTAAAAAAAATCTTTTCTTTTCAAGTTCCTTGTCCTATCTTCATAAAGATCTACCAACTATCACATTTATATATACAAGACTAAGTCTTTATGATCATTAATGCGTGGAAACACAAACTATTCATATGAACATGAATGTCAAGAAAAATATGAGTGTCTAAATGCTAGATCTACTACTTATCGTGCATGAAAATGAGTTTAAAGACATGAATATATATTTTTCATGCAAGATCTCTACTTTTATATGCATGAACATAATAATATTTCAACAAAAGCTTATTAAACACAAGATCTACTCTTGTAATGGCTTAAGATTCATGTATTAATGTTTTCTTATCCCTAGCATTTGCTCATTGGGATTTCAAGGTGAAAACACACAAGAATAATCTTGCCATTGCAAGATTAAGTAGTAGCAAAGCTTAAAATCATCACCTAAAAGAAGTTTTGGAGAAGAAAGGAAGAAGAAATGAGCTTGTGAGTGGATGTGTGTGTGGGAGGGGGTATCACGGCAACAAAGAGGGAGATAAGAGAGAGTTTTTCTCTTTTCAAAAATTTTAGAAGAGTGAAAATGAAGAGAGAGAGTGAAAATGAGTTTATATATTAAGTGAATTAGGGTTTAATTGTATTAAAAGAAGTAAAAATAAAACAAATGGAGGGGAAAAGGGGGAGGGGTGCGCCGGCCAACAAGGGGAGAGAGGAGGGAGAGATTTGAATTTTGTTAAATTTGTAATTTTAGTAATAAAATGTAATATATGTAATAATTTAGTAGGAAGCAAAATTTCCTTGGAAAAGAAAATATAATGAGTAGTTGTAAGGATGTAAGAATAGGATATGGGTAGTGTGTAGTGTAGGTTGTACTTGTGAATAGTGGTAAATGGTAGACAAGACATCTACTTTACCAGTAATAAGGAAAATACGGGAAAAAGACTATAACTATAATTTTTATATCCCGGAAAATTATAAACATTATATTTTTAGAATCCGTATAAAATTTCGGTTCTAATGAATATTCTAGAATATTTTTCTGAGTTTCTAGTCCCGAGGCTTGTTTTTCCGTAATGGGGCTCGGGAAGACCTGGAATAGAAAATTTTCCGAAATTAAAACTTTCTAAGGTTTGAAATGCACTATAAAACAATAATCCACATTAAATTATCTTATAGAGGTTCTCGTATATAGAAATTGAAGAAAAGCCTGATCTCAGGTTCCTAGGTTGCTTGCACTAACCCTATTTAGGGTTTTGGTTTCCGATTTACGGAGTTTACCCGGGTATTAGAAAAACTAGGTTCACAAGCAATCCAAAATTAGTACAACTGAGGCACTTGAAATCCTTATGAATTTATGAGCCTAATGGTACTAATATGATATATCTAATGTTTCAAATCCTGGGGTAGGCTTTTCGAAGTCTGTACCCGACCGGGTTTGAAATAGATAGAAAATTTGCTAAACTTATATTTTAAAGCATTCCAGAATTATTACGACCCAAATTATACTCTTTGCTCATATTGCGATTCCTTGCTGTATGATTGCGGGGTTGCCGGGTTTGACCTATTAGGGTTTCCCATGAATTGTTGGCTTAGGTTTCCCGGTTGACTTCCCGATCCAGATCGTCGCCAATCTTGGAAACTAATGTTTTATATTCATATAATTTGTTTGTTTTGAGAATGTTTATTTTGAAATTTATCTTAGTAGATATTTAATATCTCTTAACATTTTCAAAATTCTAAAATTTGGTTTTATATCTGAAGGTTTATCGTTGCTCGCTATTTAATAATTTTTTTTTAGGTGTTATACTATCCGCTTTTACAAGTCAGGGTTAAGCATAGAATTTGTCATGCGTAGGTTTTGGATTTGGAAACTATTAAGTTCTTATGTTACTTCTAAGAATTTTCTCTTTGTTCAAGATTAAGAAAATTTTGGATTTGTTCAAGACTTCGAGCTAGTTGAAGTTGATTTTAATTGGGAGTCATTTTCAAAGATTATTTTAAAGGTGCTCATTTTGGAATTATTTATTGAAATTTTCCGGGGCTTACATCCTCCCCACCTTAGAGGAAGTTTTGTCCGCAAAACTTGTCATGTATGTATTATTTATTGCGAAAGGTTGGGAATTTCGAATGAGATTTCTGTCACCGGTTTACGCTTTGGTTTGCATCGTGTCTGAATTTGGTATAGTAGATACTTCATGCAATATAGCACACACAATTTAATAAGATTTGGTTTAGCGATTCCAACCTTCACTCACACGACTCTTTTGGAAAACTACACAGACTTGACTCCTGACCATAGACGACTCGACTCGGACTACTCTGAACGACTCATGACGACACGACCTTATGTGACGACTACTTTGACCAACGAAGGTTGTGGATCCGCTTTTCCATTCTTACGTAACTGTATATATAATATTGTACTTTGAGATTCACATTTCTCTAATTAATTGAGGTCACCATTGCTTTAAACTCTTTATGATCATAATTATCTTGATGGATGTGATATCAAAAGATCTCATTTCTTTATTGTAAAATTACTTATGAATATTTTATGGAGTTATGGTAATTGAGATTTGTTTGCTGTGATTCCAAGTTTTACGTCACATTCTTTATAGATTTTCGATCTTTCAAAATTCTTCATGTACAAGTAGTTATATAAGGGGCGTCTTGGAATTCATTAAATCAGTCGAGTTCTGTTCTAGTTTCCATCATTGGCTTCTTCTAGCTTCTAATGGTTTCGGGTTTTCCTATTTTTTAGTCTAGCCATTTAATCCGAGGGTATTTCTAACAACCTGTCTCCTTGATTTTATTGGCAGGAAAGAATATGCGGTATTCTAAGGGTATAGTGCTATCCTAGTATCGAGTTGCATCTTTGATCCTCGTTTCCTTCCATGGCAAAGGACTCCAGTTCCTCATCACTAGCTTCTTCATACACGACATATGTATGTGGGTTATGGACTAGATTTCAGGATGAAGACGTTCTTGAAGAACCTCGATTCCTTTTTCTTTTGTTGTTTTTATTCCTATTATATCTCTTCCTCTTCTTCCTTGGTAGATCCAGCGAAGCGACATCCGGGTTATCCCTTTCAGGGCATGTTTTAACTGAATGTCCCATTTTTGTGCAAAGAGAGCATACGGTAGTCATCTTTTTGGGACACTTCTCAACTTTGTGACTGGGGTCCCCATAGAGGTAACACTTGAATTGAAGTCATGGATACCGTATAGGGTAATGCTTTCCCTCACATTTCCAACATTGTATCTTATCCAATATTATGTCTTCTTCCCTTTTGGGTCATCATTCAGGTGAAGTGTTCTGACTTCTCGGCTCGGGGTCATTACAACATAAAACTCCAATTCCTTATTATTTCTTTCTTGCCTTCTCCTTTGAGCATTTTCTATTATCCGTGCTCTTTCTAGCAATCCTTGATAACTCCTGATATCAAATTTCTCCAATCGAGTCCGAAGGTCTTCTTTTAAACCATTCGGAAACACTTGTCTTTTGAGTTCCTCACAACCTATCTCTTCATTATTTGGCACCTACAACCGTCCCATTGTTTTTATCACATCCTCGTCATCTATCATGTATTTGGTATATTTTCCTTCTTGAATTCTCTTCTTTATTCTCTGTATTATCTTATTGGAACACTGAGCTTCTTTAATTCTTACTAAAGTGGGTTTCATCACCCAATTTGCCATCTCCGGCTCGGCAACTCTTCTTGTGAATTTGATACTTAACCCTTTAAAGTTTTCCACTAATTTCTTCTGATTAATACGTAAGACTGCCACTTTCTTTGTGGTCCTTACAACTTATAACATCAACAACCACATTTGCTTTCCTTGGGCAAGATTAATTCCCTAGATCGAAATCTTTAATTAGTCCAACCATCACCTTATCTCGTGCCTAACTCTTTGTGTGAACAAATACTTGAGGCTCTCGTGATCGGCATAGATCTCACACCTTCGCCCATAAAGGTAGCGCCCCACATCTTTAAAGCGAACGCCACTGTGGCTAGACCCAATTCAGGTATAGGGTAGTCCTAGTCATGTGGCTTTAACCATCTTGAAGCATAGGCAAACACTTTTCCCCCCTGTATGAGTACACATCCAAGACCATTTCTTGATGCATCGCCCTGACTTATGTAGGGCTTCTTAGGAATTGGGTAATACCAATATCGGAGCAAAAACAAGTCCCTGCTCGAGTTCTTCAAGGCCTCGGTCCCCTTTTTTGCCCATGTAAACCTTTCATTCTTTTTGGGTTAATTGGATCCAGGGTTTAGCTATCTGGGAGAAATCCTTAACAATTTTCCATGATACCCTGCCAAACTTGAAAAACTTCTTACCTCCATCACTGGTTTAGGTGGTTTTCCAATCCATCGTACTTTTATCCTTTCAGGGTCCCTAGACATATATTCTCTTGACGTTATGCAGTCTAAAATGAAATCCTACTCAGCCAGAAATCACAGTTGGAGAACTTGGTGTATAACTTATGTTTTCTTAAGGTTTGTAATGCTACGCATAGGCATCCTTCATGCCACTCGCACATCCATGAGTAGATAAGGTCATCATCCATAAAACTTTTCACACAATTACCTAGTAAAGGCTTACACACCTAGTTTATCCAATCCATGAACGCAACAGGAACATTTGTTTATCCAATGACATCATCAAGAATTTATAACGTCCTTGTATAATTTGAGATGTGGTTTCTGGTACATTTCTCGGCTTAATACTTTAACTGAGGGTATCCTGATCGAAGATCGATTCTTGAAAATACATTTATTCCTTGTAGCTGGTCCAGCAGGTCATCGACCTTAGGAAGCGGATACCAAATCTTGATTGTATCTTCATTTAGACCTTCGAAATCGACATATAATCTTATCTAAACCATTCGGAAGGACTTGCCTCATTGGCTTCCTACTGTACTTGTACTGGTCAAGGGCAGGCATAGATAGTCGAACGAACTCAAACACTTATGCCAGTTGCCTTAAAGTCACTTGTAAAGCGGTTCAAGCATCGGACATGGGTAAGGTTGGTGACAGTGCCTCTTGTTACTTTTCTCCCATTTTGAGTTCATTTGACATGTCTTGTTCTTGGCATCTTCTTTCTCCACCACAGTTGGGTTACCTTTAATTAACTTAGTTAAGTAATCTTCCAGTAACATTATTAACTTTTTCTATCGAAAACTGGAATTGCCGGAAATTCTTATACAAGCGAGTAATCATGAAAGAAAATATAGTTTAAGGAACTTAAATAAAGAAATCTTAACTTCATAAAACATAATATAGCTTCTCATTAAAACTTAAACTGGGAGTACAAAGGCCCCTACATGGGAATTGGACTCAAGTCACACTAATGCAAGCATCACAACAAGCAACAAACATAGATGATATCCGAAAGCAACAAAACTACTATGATCTATCTTTCAAGGTCGCAACTACAAAATTCAGCTTGGACTTGTGGGTCAAACATAGGTCTCGCTCCCTTTCCTAGATGATCAATTCCTCTTTCCGTATGCTACTCCCTATCCGTCTTCACCCTCAAATTCTTCAGAATGGGTAACTTCCACATTCTCTGTCTCATCTACTTCTTCTTCGTGGGGTTGGTAACTGATTTCACTTAGTGGCGGTGGCTGAGCCATGTCGGTAGGCGGAGGTATCACTTCTCTATACACTCCCTACCAAAAGAAGTGACTCTGAGCATCAGCCCGAAGCCAGTCGGTGTGATCCCCCAACAGGTCATGGGCATAAATAAACAGATATCCGATTGGGCTCCAGGTTTGAAAATTGGGAAAGGTCGGTTTCCCTTCGTTTCTTAACACAAAAGTAGCTTCTTGTAACATAGGTTCCCTTGACTTATGAACAGCAATCCTTTCCACTGCATAGATTACTTCGAGCTCCAACCAACATTTCTTCCTTACAGGGCAATACTCAATGTTGGTCACTACCTTATGCCATTCAGTGTTCACCAACCCTCTTTTCCACAAATTAAACATATCTTGGATTGACCTAGGATGACCAGCTAAAGCAAAGTCTTCGCACAAGACCCTAATTCTCAAACGGTATTCAACTAAGGTCTCATCAGGTTGCTTATGCATTTTCCTTGCCGCTCGGTGGGGTTTACCATGAATAAGCTATTCACAAAAGGAGAAAGAATCAGATTTGTAAAACCCATTCTACCCATGCTATTCTTATCTAGGCTTTATTTATTTTATTCTCATCCTATCTTAGTCTCCTTAAGTCTATCAATTAAAGTTATGATTGTAGATTCTTAACCATGCTCTGATATCAACTTAAACTGTCACGCCCCGAAGAGTACCCTACACGTGACAGTCCGCCACACTTGATATTTAAACTCAAGTAAGGCAACCTTAGTCTTCCCATGAGTTTGAACATTGGGTGTAAGGATCACTCTCAACATACAAGGACCACGCTTTGCTCCGTAGTAGTTTAAGGAGACATACATAGCAACAAGAATGTAAATCATAACCGTTTCTTTTAGATCTATTCTATTACATGAACTAAGGGGCATACCCCCGTGAACAACGTTAAGAGTTCTTAAGCTCATAAAATCCCTTCTGTTATCCTTCAAGCACTAATTTAGAAGACATGATTAGAAGTCTGTGTCTACTTCTAGATCCCGGTCTCATCAAAAGCTCCTTAATGTCTAAGAGTTGTACCTGATGTTCGCGGCTCCTCGGAGATAGCCATAAGTATTCATACCGCAATAGGAAACTATTGGGGTATAAGCTACACTAGCTTAGTGAGTGAAAACATCCTTATCACAATTAAAACATAACATTTAAGCAAGTAATTAATCAGTCAAGTGAAATGCATCAAACACGTGAATTCAACAAACATATCACCATCCTGAAATCATATGTGGATGGACTTGCGCCCTCCATCTCGGGTTAGCAGATTAACGAATCCTGCGGTACAACATCGTTTAAGCTTACGGTTAACTGAACAATAATTCGTTTTATGGATCACGATTAACCAACATATTCGTTTTATGGATCACGAAAAACCAACAAATGCTAATGCTCCATCCCCATCGTGATATGAATGAGTTCAAATTTATATTGGATGTCTATTAATCGATTAATCCAATTCTTTTAAGTGACCAAGCAATACTCACAGACAATCAATTCTAGCTCCTCTCTATACAAGCAATGAATTATCACCCGGCTTCGATATTCTTTAAATTCAACTTCACATATCAACAGCAGACAAATATAATTCCCAAATAACCCCATCATGCATATTCATTTTTGTCTTTGCTTAGCAACTAGTGCAACTATCATTACATTCACAAGCAATAATTGAAATTGAAAGTAATACTCATTCCGCCATGGTACGTCAGTCTCTTAGTAATAATAATAGGGTGGTAGGGATTCGTCGCTCTCGGAATCACCTACCAAATAAGAATAACCTAATGAGAACTTCATCACTTAACTAATTTAATCTATGCATCTAAACTAAGCAAAATCGTGATTCTCGCTATTTGTGGAAGTTCCAACTTAAAATGGCCATAACTTAGTCATTTTAATTCGGAATTTCGCAAATTTTATATCGATTTCTATCTACTTTGAGAGGCCTATATATTTATAATATTAATTCCAAGTTTTGAAAACATTTTGGTCACGAAATAGAGGGATCAGATCTGGTCTGTAACCTTTTCCATTTTAGAAAAATTATTTTGCACTTGATTAAAATGTATCTAGCTAATGATTCATGTGCATATAAAATATGAATGAGTTCCTAACATGAATGACATGTGATGAGTTCAATATATGCATGATCTTGATGATTTTTGATAATGAAATTTTAAGAACTTCAAATTCTTACAAGACTCCAACAATTTCTTCTTGAAAATCCAATTTTTTCCAATTTGGCATCTCATTAGTGTTTTAGGATTTCATTGTTAGAAATTCCTTGTTATCTAAATAAAAATGAGTCATCATCATCTATACTATCCAAAACCTTCATTTCCACATAAAAATTTACATTTTTCACTTTGCAAGTATGTTTTTAAATAAGCTTCAAAAATCCGAATTTTGGAAAAATTCATTTCTTGCATGTTTCCTTTGAGAAAACTTGTTTAATGCATCAAAATTTAAAGCTTTACTATATGTATTACTTAAGGACTTCATTTAACACATAAAACATGCAATTTGAGCTTGAATATTAGGTGTTTATATAGGCATCATCTCAAATTACGAATTTAACAAATTGAACACTAACTAAAAATTTTCCATCTTAATTCCACTACTTGTTTTACACATTACTCATGTCTAAACTCATTTCAGCTTATAAAAATCACTACTTAATGATACCTATTACTTATACCCTTCATTTTTCATATAAAATACGAGTTTCAAAGTGGTTTCAAGGGTTTTTAAAATAGGTCTTGAAGATCATACGAATTTTCCCTTGAACATTTCTAAAAAAAGTCTTTTCTTTTCAAGTTCCTTGTCCTATCTTCATAAAGATCTACCAACTATCACATTATATATACAAGACTAAGTCTTTATGATCATTAATGCGTGGAAACACAAATTCATATGAACATGAATGTCAAGAAAGATATGAGTGTCTAAATGCTAGATCTACTACTTATCGTGCACGAACATGAGTTTAAAGACATAAATATATATTTTTCATGCAAGATCTCTACTTTTATATGCATGAACATAATAATATTTCAACAAAAGCTTATTAAACACAAGATCTACTCTTGTAATGGCTTGAGATTCATGTATTAATGTTTTCTTATCCCTAGCATTTGCTCATTGGGATTTCAAGGTGAAAACACACAAGAATAATCTTGCCATTGCAAGATTAAGTAGTAGCAAAGCTTAAAATCATCACCTAAAAGAAGTTTTGGAGAAGAAAGGAAGAAGAAATGAGCTTGTGAGTGGATATGTGTGTGGGAGGGGGTGCCACGGCAACAAAGAGGGAGATAAGAGAGAGTTTTTCTCTTTTGAAAAATTTTGGAAGAGTGAAAATGAAGAGAGAGAGTGAAAATGAGTTTATATATTAAGTGAATTAGGGTTTAATTGTATTAAAAGAAGTAAAAATAAAACAAATGGAGGGGAAAAGGGGGAGGGGTGCGCTGACCAACTAGGGGAGAGAGAGAGGGAGAGATTTGAATTTTGTTAAATTTGTAATTTTAGTAATAAAATGTAATATATGTAATAATTTAGTAGGAAACAAAATTTCCTTGGAAAAGAAAATATAATGAGTAGTTGTAAGGATGTAAGAATAGGGTATGGGTAGTGTGTAGTGTAGGTTGTACTTGTAAATAGTGGTAAATAGTAGACAAGACATCTACTTTACCAGTAGTAAGGAAAATACGGGAAAAAGACTATAACTATAATTTTTATATCCCGGAAAATTATAAAAAATATATTTTAGAATCCATATAAAATTTCGGTTCTAATGAATATTCTAGAATATTTTTCTGAGTTTCTAGTCCCGAGGCTTATTTTTCCGTAATGGGGCTCGGGAAGACCCGGAATAGAAAATTTTCCGAAATTAAAACTTTCTAAGGTTTGAAATGTACTATAAAACAATAATCCACATTAAATTGTCTTATGGAGGTACTCGTATATAGAAATTGAAGAAAAGCTTGACCTAGGGTTCCTATGTTGCTTGCACTAACTCTATTTAGGGTTTTGGTTTCCGATTTACGGAGTTTACCCAGGTATTAGAAAAACCAGGTTCACAAGCAATCCAAAATTAGTACAATTGAGGCAGTTGAAATCCTTATGAATTTACGAGCCTAATGGTACTAATATCATATATCTAATGTTTCAAATCTCGGGGCACGCTTTTTGAAGTCTGTACCCGACTGGGTTTGAAATAAATAGAAAATTTGCTAAGCTTATATTTTAAAGCGTTCCAGAATTATTACGACCCAAACTATACTCTTTGCTCATAATCTGATTCCTTGGTGTATGATTGTGGGATTGCCGGGTTTGACGTACTAGGGTTTCCCGGGAATTGTTGGTTTAGGCTTCCCGATTGACTTCCCGATCCAGATCATCGCTAATCTTGGAAACTGATGTTTTATATTCATACAATTTGTTTGTTTTGAGAATGCTTATTTTGAATTTTATCTTAGTAGATTTTTAATATCTCTTAACGTTTTCAAAATTCTGAAATTTGGTTTATATTTGAAGGTTTATCGTTGCTCGCTGTTTAATAATTTGTTTTTAGGTGTTATACTATCCGCTTTTACAAGTCAAGGTTAAGCATAGAATTTATCATGTGCAGTGGTTTTGGATTTGGAAACTATTAAGTTCTTATGTTACTTCTAAGAATTTTCTCTTTGTTTAAGATTAAGAAAATTTCTGGATTTGTTCAAGACTTCAAGCTAGTTGAAGCTTGATTTTAATTGGGAGTCATTTTCAAAGATTATTTTAATGATGTTTGTTTTGGAATTATTTACTGAAATTTTCCAGGGATTACAGTGCTCTTATCAATGGCATCCACAAACAAGATCACAAGAGGAAATTGTAAAATTGCATGTGTTACGAACAAACAAAGAAGAAATCTAACATGGCTTGAGGACTATGTTGCTCACTTGTAGATTCATACATGTAATAATTTAGCTAGTAGTAACAAATAGTAGTTTAAAGTTACTAAATTAGTTACAACTGTTAACCACTATAATAGATATGAGCAATCATCAACAGATATGTAGAGGAAACAACATATAAATAGAAATAATAAATAAGCAAAAAATAGTGCAATTGATCGAAGCAATCATCTAAAGATCTATAGGGTAGCCTTTACCCTTACTGAAGAAGATAATTTCTAGAGTTTGGTCAACTCATAATTGGCTATTATCACCTTGCAAAAAATAATCAAACACATAAACACAAGAGTTAGCTAATGACATTCATAAGCAACATAGAAGAATTACAAAGATGATAGTGAAGAGAACGTAATGACCAAATCCTAAAGAGTGAGAGGAAAGAGATAGTGTAATTGAGAGGGTCATTTACTTAGGATTAGAAATATTGTGGGTAGGAACTATGTGACAAGAAGGTTGAAATTCAATCCAATTAATTTTAATAGGTAAATTACTCTGGAAGATCACAATGTTTGAGATAAATTCATTTGAGGTCATAATATTTTGAATGGTTGAAAAGATGTCACAATATTTAGAAAAATAGGTCAATTGAGATCTTTGTTGACACATACCAATAGAAGAAATAATATTTATATTTAATTAAAAATTGGAAGATCTATCATGTTGTGACACATGTCAACATAGACCTTGATGGACTCACTTCTTTAAATGTTTTAACCTCTTTTTCATCACTAGAAACATTGCAACCTCAAATAAACTCACCCTTAAACATTGTGACTTTCCAATGTCATTCACCTTAATTTTAATTAATCTTGTATTTAACTATGTGTGTTGATTGACTTATTTTCTTATTTGCCCACATAATAAAATTAAGATTACATACTATGAATGTAGGGATAGTATTTAATATGTATAATTAAATTTGCATAATTAGATGAAGTTATATATGACTCCTAATATGGAACTATATGATTTTGCTTGATTAAAGTGAACTCTAATAGAGGAATTTAAGGAATGATAAAAATAATTGAATAAAAAGTTTGTTAATTTAGTAATAGTAATGCAATTTGGGTTAATTGATTAGGAAAGTTCCAATCATTAAATAAGGATATGTGATTGTGGATTCAAGCGATCTCTACCACAATTTATATATGGAATTTTCACAATATGGGTTAATTGAGAAGAAATAGAATGAATCTAGTTTATTATTCATAAGTCATTTTAGTGGTGATTCATAGTGCCTAAGTTTGATTAGAAGATTGATAATAATTTTGAGCGATTTAAGAGTAGACAATATTACACAATTAGTTATCTAAATGAGGTAAATTATTTATATGGTTGTTATTGTAGTTGCTTTGGTTCTACCTATAAGACAACATTCATGCCGTGCAATAGGTATGCTTGCCTACTTTCAAGTCATCATCAATCACCATCAATGGACCTATTGCAAGTGTATTCAAGAGAGGTGAGATTACCTTCTTCTTCTTCTTCTTCTTCTTCTTTTTCCTAATTACCTCTTAATCATTCTTTACACACCATTTCACATTACTCCCCAAGGGTTATGTATTGTGTGAGACTCACATAACATGGACATGACAAATAAATTTGTGGAAAACATTGTTGTAAAACCTTGAATTTTTGCTAAGTTTATGCTTAAATCTTATAATTAGAAGTCAACCGGAAACCCTAAAAGTCAACAAAAGGCTACAACAAACCCTAGAGTTTAGATCCGGCAATCCCCTGCTCTTAAACCCTAAATAATAGAATTGAAATAATGATGGATAATAGTTTGTAATAATATAAGGAATCTTAAAAATATCATATTCGTTGATTTTTAGTATATTTTTGGATCTGAATGGGATCAGTTCTCGCAAAGAGTGTCTCGGGGCTCGAAATAATAAAAATATTTCAATGACACCGTTAGATTCATAATAATACAAAGATTCCAAAAATATCAATTTTATAATTTTTCGGTGACTAAAAATATCATATGTCGCATTTATACACGTATTTTCTTTACTACAGTTATATTATTAGTCTTGTTTACTATTTGTTATCCTATTCTACTATCCATTACTATTCATCTATCTCTACTTTTTCTTACTACCTATACACCTATTTTCTACTTTTTTATTTTCCAATGTAACTTCACATCTTAATTACTTTTCATTACAAAAATACAAATTTAATAAATTTTTCTCCCCCTCCTTCCTCTTGGCCTGCACCTCTCCTTTCTCTCTAACTCACTTATTTTTCTTTTTCAATTTATTTTATTACATCTAATTTCCATCTACAAAATTCTATAAATACTCCCTCTCCCTTCATTTCTTTCACACACTTCTTTCACATACCAAAACTCTCTCAAAATCACTCCATAAAAACCTTCTCTACGATTTATCTCTACCATTCTCCTTTTTCTTCTATACCACTAGGTAATTGTCTTAAACTTTCTTCATGTTCATGTGACTTAGTATAAACTTAATGTGTGTTTTCTAAAAACCTATAAGAGGTTAAGAAAACAACAATAGGTTCATACTTTGTTCTTCTTTATACATCCATTCTTATGATTTTAGAATATTAATAGATTGTTTATTATGTTCATGTAACTTAGCATGAATATAATGTGTGTTTTCTAAAGACCCATAAAAGTTAAGAAAGCAATATTATATTCATGTTTTGTTGTTGTTTATACATTATGTTTTTATTATATTGCTTTTACTATTATGCTCATATTATTATTATGCTCTTATTATTGCTATTATTATGCTTTTTATTTCTTTTTTTTCCTTTTTTTTTAGGACTAATATATTCTTAGTCCCAGGTTGTCTTGATGAAGTTAAATCTCCCAATACTTGATCTTATTATTATGCTCATATTGATTCTTATATATATAATGCCCTAAAATAAGGACGTTACAACCCGCCACATGTCCTTCTCTTTCTAAGAACACGCCAAGGCTATGAAATACTGATCCACATATTATATCAAAAATACAACTCCAATACTCACATATAAAGGGTTCCTATTAAATAATTCATCGTATCAATAATACTCTTGAATTAACTTGTTGGCATAAATCAAAGCCAACACCATCCTGACTTATAACTTAATTAAAAAGTCCTATAAAGAAATCTTAAACTCATAAAGTAAATAAAATCTTTCAAACTAATAATAGTTTTAAATTAAACTTCATAGAATATTAAATTGTCTTCCTATCTCTAGGTATCCAAAATCAACCTCTATTGATCCTTAGTAAGAAAGTCAAGTTCACTATCGCCATCTCCATGATCTACAAAGATGTCATATCCAGTATGATCATAAATCAGCTTATCTTCTCATGATCCTGAAAAATGAATGGAATGAGCGAAAATACCCAGTACGCTAATCTACAAAACAAATGCATATGCACATGCAACACATATATCAAATGCAACTTATTCTAATGCAACCAATCAGATTATTATCTTTATTAAGCTAGTCAAACAACACAATTTAGAACTATGAATCCCTAGTTCCAAACTTGGAGTAACTCAGACTCCTGAAAATCAACCAACTTTTGAAAATAGGTAATTATGTACATATATTGGTGTTGGAGAATCATCCACACACCGTGGCCTCTGCTAAAACCTAATCTAATGGAATCATTTCTATGCACAAGTCCACTCAGGATAACCTCACACATAGATCATCAGGGTGCCTCGTTAGTATCACACTCTACGTGGTATTTACTAACCAAAGCCAAACACAAGTAGCAAATATAATTTCTTATTGCCATATAGAATTAAGTCAATTTAGAATTCTGATCCTACATCACATACAACAAACAAATCTAAAGCTACAAGCACATACAACAAACAATAAATGGTCGTACCTGATTTCGCTTTAGGAACAAAACCCTAATTCACCAAAACACGTTTCTTCTATAAATTGTAAAGCCACAAAATCCTCAAACACCACAAGTTAGGATTTTTTTTCCAAATCTCCAAGAACTTTGATTCCTAACAACCAATACAAAAACTTTAAAAAAAGATTATATTTTTAGATTATCTAAAGCGTTGAAAGAATCAATATCTCCCGTTTTCCTTGTTTATGGAATCACAAATTTTCCAAAAGATTAAAATTTTCCATCCACAATTCGTCCAAACCCTAGAATCCATTCAATACAAATTAAACCAAAACCAATAAAAATCATTCCTTTTTAATCATAAAGGTTCATAACATATAAACTTACCTAGAATTAACTCAATTCTCCTTGATCACCAAAAATCAGATTCCAAGTCAATTAGGGTTCCTCTTCCAAAAGTTCCTTCAAAGCCATAAATAATACTCTAAGAAACTAATAATATAATAAAATCCTATAGAAGAAAATAGGGATCTAATTACTGATTTGGGCTATAGAATCCTTTTTAACACTAAATCCAGATCTTCAAGATAATAAGGGTTTTCTCCAATCTCCCTTCAAAAACAACAAACAAATGTTGAAGATACTATAAATTTATAGATCTTAAAGAAAGAATGGTTATCAAATTACTTGAATCTGATCCTCAACTTTCCTTAACCACCAAATCTTCAGATTCTTCAAGAAAACTAAAACGATTCTCCAATTTCTCCTTCAAAATAATATAAAAACTCTCAAAACTTGATAGATCTATGAAACTTAAAGGAAAAATTAATGATTTGATTACCTGGTCTAGATTACCGAATCTTCTTGACGGCTATGAATACGCCAAAGTATGTCTGCTAGGTTTAGGGTTATGTTGGAATAGAGAACAAAGAAGAAAGATATAATAAAAATCATGGCTTTTCATTTCCTTTCCTTTCCTTTACATACACTAGCAATTTTCAATATGTATGCTGGCAACATAGAAAATTAGGCCGATAGTGTTTAGCTAGCTTAGCCTTATGCCCATTTGATTTCCCCTCCATCTCTTCATCTTCTCTCACGTATCTGATAATAAAAAAGTAATTAATTTAAACATTAAGGTTGACCATAAAACTCTCTTCTTTTATATTAAATGACATGTTTGCCCTTCAATATAAAATATTTATTTGTATATTACAATATATATCTTATCTTATTGTGTGATATTATTTTGTTTCTCATGGCTACTTATTCATAATTATGCATGAACATGTTGATATTGTCTCAAAAATAAAATGAGTTTTCTTAAATGAAGAAAAATAGGAACTCTCTTTAAAAAATAAATTTTTGTCACTTAAGAAATGACTTTTCCTTAAAAACTTAAAGTTTTATGGTAACAAATCTTTTCCAAAATTTAAAAAAGCTAATCATAAGTTTTCATAACAATGGTATTAGAATTTCAATAAATAGTACATAAAGTAAATTTATCGCACATACTCCTTTCAAACCAATAAAAATAAGAAGGTGTCTTTAAAACTCAATATTTCTTATTCCGTGGTTGACAAAGGTTTTCTTAAACTTATTTGTAAATTTCTCACAAACACTCTAAAATACTAATGTCTAGATAAGTTTTACAAAATCATCAAAATTTTACCTTCTAGAAATTAACCTTACTTAGGAAATAAAATTAGTAAATAACTTAGAAGATCATTATTACTTATTTAAAGTGGAACTAACTTTAGAAAAAATTAAGAACACATAAACATGACTACTTTAGGAAAATTTAATCACTGCCAAGAAATAATTAAAGAAACTATATATTTTTTCCAATCACTAGAAATGAAGTTGTAAGAATCCTAAAAAGAATAAATTTATGTTTAAGAAAATTTAATTATTCTTAAAGGTTAAGAAATGAAGTTAAAAGAAGGAAACACTCACTTATAATAATTCAAGAAACTTTTTCTTTTCAACAAACTTAAGTAAATTTTCAAGTCTTTACTTTTTCCAACTTTTAGGACACATTATTTTACAGAAATCATTGTTGAGACGACATCACTAAATTCTGCAGCATGAGTCTATATATATATATATATATATATATTCAAAGGATTTTTCAACTATACAATTATCTATATTTTGGTACAATAATTTTTGGATAAAGAAAAGTTTGAAAACTTGTGTTTTGAAAGCTAGGATTTTCATAGTGAATCTATACCTTGTTTTCGGGACTCAAAAAATTTTTTATGAAAAATAACCTTAAAAACGGATAGATCTTTTTGAGTAGATAGAAAATAGTATATAAATATGCAAAATTTAGTTAAAATGGCAAGTTATGGCCATTTTAAGTTGGAATTTCTACAATACGAATTTTATGCAACTAAAAGATAGAATTAGAAAATTTGATTAGAAATTCCAGGGATACTCATTTTTTTATTTCCTTTGTTTAGGAGATGAGGAAGACGAGATGCACTACCGCGAAGACTATTTCGATTAAGGAAGTATCGTCAAGCCATGGCCGAGTGAGTCTACTTCCTTGTTTTTCATACTTATGATTGTGCTTGTAGTATATTGGCACTGGATATAAGGAAAAGATAAAATGGAAAGTGCATGTGACTTTTAATGTTAGTGAAAGAACTTTAAGCATATCGAGCCATGAATTGCTTATAATAAATTGTATATTGTACTAGCATATTGAAGTGTCTGAAATTGGTTGATCACTTGCTTGAAAATTGAATTTAAATGGCTAGCATCTAAGTAAAATGTAATGCATGCACTTCACGAGTTGATTCTCATTGCATGCGCTATTATAAAATTGGTGGGACAAGTATTTGATAGTTGTGGTTGGCACAACCAGTAGAATCTGTATATGGCAAGTAGTAGCTAGTAAGGACTACACAAATTGATGGCGAGTAGGAGTTGGTAAGATCTACATGTTTTTTGGGGTGAAAAGTAGCCGGTAAGAACTATAAAAAATTGTCTATTAAAATTGTTGGCTATAATTGGCTGGTTGTTACAAATAACAGAATTAGGAGGTAGCTAGGCTAGATGAGAGACTATATCTCTTAAATCAGATACACATTGTTTAGTTAAATGTACAAAAAGTTGTTGTACTTGTAATAGATAGAAATAGTTATAGACAGATACATACAGCTAAGATAGATTCAAAATACACATTTGTAACTGTTAGACAGCTAGCATGTAAACTGATCTATAGATCTGTAAATCTATAAATACATGCATAACAAAAAGGTAGGGTTACCCCTGTTTTAGCAAATTCTGAGTGATATCAGGAGCTGGAGACTTGCTTGAAAGAGTTTCAAGTACATAACCATACACCTGCAAAAATTACAAAATCAAATTAGAATTCTAAGGTTTCTGGTTAATAGAGAGGAATGAGAGAAAATAATAAAAGAGAGAGAGTTCAATACGTATCTGATTCAGAGAACAAGGAGTTTAGGGTTTCTTCCATTGGGTTACTGAGATTTTATATCTTGGATCCTTTTGTGTGATTCGACCCGCGTGTTTTGTATCCGGGTTGTCATTATTTAGTCCGAACCGGCTACGTGGGTAATAATTGGTGCTCTCGTCATGTCTACTAGATCTCAAGAAGAGCTTGCCAAGTTGTAAGCATTGGTGTTTTCCATTGTTGAATCCTTTCAGGTGATGTAGGAGAAGTTTCAAGAATAGATAGTTACTAATACTAAAATGAATGAAACCATGCATACTTTATCCACTTCTTTACAATCTTTACATACTAAGGTGGATTTAGTTGATCAGAATCAGATTAAGGCATCATCTCATGATACTTATGTGGACATCAATCATCCTAATTCATCATCTTTTGATTCCATGTTCTTGATAATTTGTTGAAAGGTTTGAAATTGGAAATTCCTAAATTTGATGGTGAGGACCCTTGGGGTTGGATTTTTAAAACTCAAAAGTTTTTCAATTTTCATAATGTTCCTGAGGACCACCATTTGGTTATTGCATCATTTGCATTAGAAGGAAAAGCTTTAAAATGGTTTCAGTGGATGGAACAAAATCATCAAATTTCTACATGGTCTTAGTTTCTCAAATCTTTGGAAACTCGATTGGACCCTTTGAATATGATGATGTTCAAGGGACTTTGGCCAAACTGACTCAAAAAGGATCTATTGATGAGTATCAATCAGATTTTAAGACCCTTTCTACTAAAACTGTGGGTTTATCAAATAGTTTCCTTTTAAGTTGTTTTGTTTCTAGGTTGAAATCACATATTAGAAGAGAAGTTTAGATTGCTCGACCAACTTCTATTACACATGCGATTTGGTTAGCCAAAATGCATGAATCTAAGTTTACAGATACTAGTTTTCATCCAAAACCATTTCCAACCCATAAATATGTCAATTCGGGAGCAAATACTTTGCAATTTGCAAAATTTGTTGTTTCTAATCGGCCTTCTAATCAGACTTCTGTTTCATCTTCATCTAAACCCACTTTACATATAAAAAAGTTGACTCCAGCTGAAATGAATGCTCGAAGAGAGCAAAGATTATGTTATAATTGTGATGAGAAATATCACAGAAATCACAAGTGTAAGGCTAAATTCTTTTGTCAGTAACAGAGGATTTAGAGAATGATTTGGGTCATTCAGAGGAGTTTCATACTGATTACATTGATGAAGACCAACTTAAGGTGGTGGAGGATGATTGTGCTATTAGTTATCATGCTCTTTTGGGTAATACTATTCCTCGAACACTTCGATTTCAAGGCATTATTCGTAACAAAGAAGTGGTTATTTTGGTTGACTCAGGCAGTACACACAATTTTGTCCAGAGTATAGTAGTCAAACATCTTAATTTGACTGTGTCTTCTTCTCCTCAATTTAATGTTCTGATTAGGGATGGTACTAAAATGATCAGTCAAGGAAAATGTGAACATGTGGATTTTCAAATTCAAGGCCTCTGTTTTTCTGATGATTTTTATGTTTTACCCATCTAGGGTGCTGTTGTTGTGTTAGGGGTTCAATGGTTACAGTCTTTGGGACCAGTTACAATTGATTATAGTCAATTGACTATGCAATTTATGCATCAAGGCATAATGGTGACTTTACAAGGACAAAAGGAGATGTTATCTCAGATTACTCATCATCAGTTTCATCGATTGATTAAACGAAATGAAGTGGCTTCTTGTTTTCAATTTTTAGCTCAGGAGGTTGTTACTAACACATGCGAGATTACCACAATCAATAAAGACTTAACAGCTTTATTGGGTAGATATTCTCAAGTGTTTGAAGTACCTTCATCATTGCCTCCACTTCGAGAAATTCAACATCAGATTCATTTACAGGGAGGACAGGGTCCAGTGAATGTCAAAGCATAAGCATATCGATATCTTCATTTTCAGCAGACTAAAATTGAGAAACAAGTGACAGAAATGCTGCAGCAGGGCATCATTCAGCACAGCACCAGTCCTTATTCTTCTTCAGTACTTCTGGTTAAGAAAAAAGACGGCACATGGCGATTCTGCATCGACTACCACGCTTTAAATCATGTCACCATTAAGGATCAGTACCTTATTCCCACTATTGATGAGCTTTTGGACGAATTATATGGTGGTTTTGTGTTTTCTAAATTGGATTTGCGTGCGGGATATCATCATATTCGAATGCATCCATGCGACATTGAGAAGACAGCTTTTCGAACTCATGAAGGACATTATGAATTCCTTGTCATGCCATTTGGACTCAGTAATGCTCCAACAACATTCCAGAGCATTATGAACAAAATTTACAGGTCATTTCTTTGAAAATTTGTTACAGTATTCTTTGATGATATTCTAGTTTATTGTCGAACTATGTTTGATCACATTGATCATTTGGACCAGTTACTTCAAGTTTTATTAGAGAATGCTTTTTATCTTAAGCATTCGAAATGTCATTTTGGAGAATCTTGTATTGAATACTTAGGACATATTGTTTCCAATCATGGAGTCCAACCAGAGGCAAAGAAGGTTGAAGTAGTTATGAATTGGCCTGTACCTAATTCAGTGAAACAACTTCGAGCTTTCTTAGGATTATTTGGCTATTATCGCTGTTTTATTCGAAGTTATGCAGCTATTGCAAGCCCCTTAATAGATTTGTTACAGAAGGATGCTTTCCATTGGAATTCTGCTGCAATGGACGCTTTTGACACACTCAAACAAACTCTTTCAGCACCTATCTTGGCTTTGCCAAATTTTCAAGAAACATTTATTATTGAAACTGATGCTTCGGGTTCAGGCATAGGGGCTGTTTTATTGCAAAAAGATCATCCTATTGCCTTTTTCAGTAAAAAGATGCCTACTCGTATGAGAAAAGCTTCAGCTTATGTTAGAGAACTCTATGCTATTGTTGAAGCTGTGTGGAAATGGAGACAATATGTTTTGGGCTTTAATTTCATCATTAAGACTGATCATCGTAACCTTAAAGAGATTCTTACACAAGTTATTTAGACTCCAGAACAGCAGAAGTACTTATCCAAGCTTATGGCTATGATTACACTATCTTATATAAAGCGGAGTGGAGAATAGTGTTGCTGATGTTTTATCTAGATAGTTCGCTGAGGATGCCACTTACTTAGCATGGTCAAGACCCACATGTTCACTCATTCATACTTTAAAGATAGAATACAATACTTTGGAGGGTTTTTGTGTGATTATATTTGCCATGAAGGAAGGTAAACCACTCAAGTACAATCTGACATGGAGGAATGAGTTATTATATTTGGATACTCGCATTTTTTTGGTGCCACAATTTCTCTTATTCCTCACTTATTGTCAGAATTTCATGTTTCACCTTCTTCGGGGCATTTTGGATGTTTGAAGACATTTCGAAGAATTTCTTCAAAATTCTTTTGGGAGGGTATGTGTGCCATGGTGGAAAATTTTGTCAAGACTTGTACTGTGTGTCAACAAGTCAAGTATTCCACACAGCATCCATCTGGATTATTAAGTCCCTTACCTATTCCATAATGTATTTGGGAGGATGTGAGTATGGAATTTGTCACTTCACTTTCCAAATCCCAAGGTTTCACAGTTATATTGGTAGTTGTGGATAGGCTTTCTAAATATTGTCATTTAGGAGCTCTTGATACTCATTACACAGCTACCAAAGTGGCTTCTTTATTTTTACACATGGTTGTAAAATTACATGGATTTCCCCGTTCAATTGTTTCGGACAGAGATGCTATCTTTATGAGTCATTTTTGGAAAGATCTTTTTTCCTTAAGTGGCACAAAATTACTCACTAGCAGTGCCTATCACCCTCAAAGTGATGGTCAGACTGAAGTTATGAATAGAACTTTGTAGCAGTATTTGAGATGTTACACAATGGATAGTCTGAATACTTGGGTCTCTTTTCTACCTTGGGCTGAACACATCATATCATGAAGGTGCTGGCATTACACCATTTCAAGCAGTGTATGGAAGACCCCCTCCCACTATTGCATCTTATATACGAGGTGCTTCTAAGTTAGATGCAATTGATTAGGAATTACTCACAAAGGTGAGTTGTTGACCATTCTTAGAGCTAATTTAACTAAAGCACAAGAACGGATGAAGTACTATGCTGAGCAACGAAGGATAGATTTGGAGTTTCAACCAGGGGACTTAGTTTATGTGAAATTACAACCTCATAGACAGATTTCATTATCTCTAGTGAAGACTCATAAGCTATCAAAGAGATTTTATGGACCATTTGAAGTTCTTCAGAAGATAGGGTCTTGTGCATATAAGCACAAATTACCTCCTTATTCTAAGATACGTGATGTCTTTCAAATATCCTTGCTTAAGAAGGCCAAAGGAGCTACAAATCCATCATTACAGTTACCTCCAGATGCTATCAATAACCAACTGTTAGTTCAACCATTGGTAATTTTGAATATTCAGACTATTATTCGAAATCAACAACCTATCAAGCAAGTGCTGGTCCAGTGGGTGGTTTACACCAAAGACACTTCTTGGGAAGATTTAGACACATTTTCACGGATTTACTAGATTACAACCTTGAGGACAAGGTTTCATCTCAAGCAGGGAGCAATCTGTTACGAATAACAAATTAGGAGGCAGCAGGCTGGATGAGAGACTATGTCTCTTAAATCAGATACACATTGTTTAGTAAACGTACAAACAGTTGTTGTACTTGTAATAGATAGAAACAGTTATAATAAATACATACAGCTAAGATAGATTCAAATACAAATTGTAACGTTAGAGCTAGCATGTAAACAGATCTAAATAATAAATCTATAAATACATGCATAATAGAAAAAGGTAGGGCTACCCCTGTTTTAGCAAATTCGAGTGATATTAGGAGCTAGAGACTTACTCAAAAGAGTCTCAAGTACATAATCATACACCTGCAAAAATTACAAAATCAAATTAGAATTCTAGGGTTTCTGGTTAATAAGAGTAACGAGAGAAAATAATAAAAGAGAGAGAGTTCAATACGTATCTGATTCAGAGAACAAGGAGTTTAGGGTTTCTTCCATTGGGTTATTGAGATTTTATATCTTGGATCCTTTTGTGTGATCCGACCTGCATGTTTTGTATCCGGGTTGTCATTATTTAGTCCGAGCTGGCTATTGGGTAACACCAGTATACCTAACCTTGAAGGAGGGGTGTAAATTCATTTGACATATGGTTCCCGAGAAACCATATGTTTTGTATGCTCACGTGGTTGTTGCATTTCACTTGGTTGTACAAATAAACTTGGTTGATATCTTTGTTTCGAATATGTAAGTCGGGAATGTTCTTACTAAGCTCGTAAGGCTTACACCCCTATAGATTGTTGTATACACAGGACCATTTGCTCCTTTATTTAAGGTCTTCTCAAATCTAAGTAAGTCTTCTTTTTGGGAGCTTTTAGGGGAAAGATACTCAAAGATTTAGAATAGGCTTCCTTTAAAATCTTTTGATAAAGTATTTAAGTTATCTTGTAAAGACTAGTAACTTTTATATGATCCTTGGAGATTAGCGGGGGAATGCCCCTAAGACTTATATAATGGACTATTAAATGTTATTTGTGGGTTAACTTTATTTCTAGATTCTTGTTTATTCATTATTACTTGCTTAAACGACACTTCTTAATGGTGTTTCCTATTACGATGTTGTGTGCCTTACATATAATACCGAGACTATTGCATGACTAAGGTAGTCATTCTTGAGTCTTGATATTGTATATGGCGAACTGCCACATTTAAGGTACCCTTTGAGGCGTGACAATTGTGGACAAAGATAATTATGATAGGAAACCTCAAGGACCTATATAATCACAGTTAGAGAATATACAAAGCCAAAAAAAAAAAAAGGATAAATCTACAATAGAATGCAAAATATAAAGAGTAGGCTAGATAACATAACAAACATTGTGTATATTGACTTCCTCTAAGGTTAATCCATCATTGGTTGATAACATTAAAAAGCAATAAAATATGATGACTATGAGAAGTGTTAGCGGACTACTTCACCATGCGTCAATTGTTCACACTAAAAACAAAAGATCTTCCATTAGCCTTTTCCTAAAATCATACCCATTACTTACATTGCACAATAGTTTTGCTAATGTAAATTTTTTTTTTCATACTCAACCAATAATATTCTTCTTAAAATCAAACTATAGTCAAGACATCCATTATGCTAGAACACATCAATATCTTGCTATAGAACTAGAAGTTAAAACTCCATCTTCTTTAAATCACCAAGCATATGGGTACTAAAATAATGAGCATGTCTATTTACACCTTAAATAGATATGGTTATCATCTTAACTCCTAATTTTTTTAATTCTCGAATCAATTAACATTACCTAATAGCACCATAATATAATGCAAGCCCTTTAAGGAAAGTTATAGCTAGAAGCTATATAAGATCAAACCATTTTTATGATCTTAAATTGTTGGAATAAAAAATTGGGAGTAAATCGAACCACATAAATAGTAAGTATATAAGAAGTGATGCGCTTATATATTTATTATGGATGGGGTACCTTAGACATATAAAGTAAGTGTAATATGATTATTTAGAAATCCTTCTAGAAGCATGCTTTACTTCGAGAAAGTATCAAGTCTAACTGCCCTTTTTGCCTAAAACAACAAGGAGTTAATGTCACCCTGAGGAGTACCCTAAACATAGCAGTCCGCCGTACACTGTAAACCCCGGTAATCTCAGTAGTTAAGAAAACCTCGGGAGTTGAAAAGCAAAACCCTAATCCAGTTCGATTTAAGTCTAGTGAGAGAAGCTTAGGAACCCTAAATCTGGCTTTCTTTCGGTTTCATAATAAAAAAGGTTTTATAAAGTAAATGAATACGAATTATCATTCCAAAGTATATTTTAGACCTTTGAAAGTTTTAAATTCGAGAAATTTTTAATTCCGGGCCTTCCGAGCTCAATTACGGAAAAGCGTTCCCGGGACCACGAACTCAGAAAAAATGTTCCGGAATATTCATTAAAACCATAATTTTACAAGGATTCCAAAAATATCAATTTTATAATTTTCCGGACTATAAAAATTACAGTTATAGCCTTTTCCGTGTTTTCGTTACAACGGTAAAGTAGATGTCTTGTCTACTATTCACAAGTAAACCTACACTACACACTACCCATACCCTATTCTTACATCCTTACAACTACTCATTTCAATTTTCTATCCCAAGAATTTTTGTCACCTAAATAATTATTACATTTATTACATTTTAATTACTTAAATTACAAAATATCAAATTTCACACACACACACACACTTCCCCTCCCCTCTTGGCCAGCGCCCCCTCCCCCCTTTCACCCTCTCATTTGTTTTATTTTTGCTATTTTATTCAACTAAAACCCTAATTTATTCGTATATAAGCTTTTTTTCTCTCTCCCTCCTCATTTCTCACTTGTCAAATTTTTTTCAAAAGAGAAAACCCTCTCTTTCTTCTTCATTGGTGCCGTGTGAATCCCCCCCCCCACTCTCACACATTTAACTCAAATCTCTTCATTTCTACCTCTAATCTCCATTGGTATGTTGATTTTAAGCCTTATTCCTCCCAAATCTTGTAATGGCAAAGCTATTCTTGTGTGTTTTTCCATTTAATCCCAATGATCAAATGCTAGGGACATGAAAACACTTGTACAAGAATAACAAACCATCACAAGAAGTGGATCTAGAGTTTAATGAGTTTTTGTTGAAGATAGTGTTGTGTTCATGCATGTAAAGTAGGGATCATGCATAAATATTCATGTTCATGCCATGAAACTAATGAATCATGCATGATATTTAATAGATCTAGTGTTTATACATTCACATCTTCATCTACATCTATGTTCATATGGTTATTTTAATTTCATGCATGGATGATCATAAAATGTAGCCTTGCCTATGTATAGATATGTTAGATGGTAGATCTTCATGTATAGAAGACAAGGAACTTGAAAAAGAAAATATTTTGTTGGAAAAGCTTAGTTGAAAATTCGGATGATTTTGAAACCCTATGTTGAAAACCACCAAAACCACTTTAAAACTCATATTTTTCATAAAAAAATGGAAGGTATATGTGATAGATGCCCTTAAGGAATGATTTTCATAAGTTTAGATGAATTTAGGCATGAGAAAAATGTAAGACAAGTAGTGGAGTTAGGATGAAAAATATTGAGATAGTAAATTATAGTCAAATTCGTATTTTTGAATGATGCCCACATAAACACTTAGTATCCAAGATTAGATGGCATGTTTTATGAGTCAATTGGAGTCCTTAGGTAATGGATATATTGAAGCTTCAATTTTTGATGCCTTAAACAAGTTTTCTCATAAAGAAAATGCAAGAAAATGGAATTTACAAAATTCGGATTTTTATAAGTAGCTTGTTCAAAAACATAATTACCCAATGAAAAATGTGGATTTTTATGCATAAATGAAGGTCATGATAAGTATAGATATTGGGAACTTATTTTTAGTTGGATAACAAGAAAATTTCAAGAAGAAAATTATGAAAACCCTAGGGAATGTAAGGTTGGAAATAATAGCTTTTTATAAGTAGTCATTAAGGAAATTCTTAATAATTAAGAGATCATAAGAGTCCATTCAAAGATCATCAAGACCATGCATATATTGAGTTCATTACTGATATCATATTAGGAATTCATTCATGTACCATCTATACATGATCATCAACTAGGAACTTTTTTTATCAAATGCAAAACAATTTTTCGGAATCAGAGATTTTACGGAACAGATCTGATCCTACTGTTCCATGACCTTAATGTTTCAAAAACTTTAAAATAATATTAGATATAGATAGATCTTTCGAAGTAGGTAGAGATCGATATAAAATTTCCGAAATTCCGAGTTAAAATGACCAAGTTATGGTCGTTGGAACTTCCGCAAATAGCGTGAATTCCGAATTCATCTAGTTTAGATGCATAGCTTAGAATAGTTAAATGATGAGATTCTTATTAGGATTATTCTTATTTGGTAGGTGATCCCAAGCAAGACGATACCTTACCACCCGATTACTATTACTGAAAGACCGGCGAACCATGGCCAAGTGAGTACTACTTCCACTCTCAAGTAATGTTTGTGATTGTATTGTTAGTGGCACTAGTGGTGTAAGCAAAGATAAAAATGGATATATATGATGGGGTATATGGGAATTATATATTTGTCTGCTGTTGATGTGTGAAATGGAACTTAAGAAATATCGAAACCGGGTGTTAAGCTATTGGTTGATTAGCTAGCATCTTATATTGATTATCTGCGAATAATTGTTGGCCATCTGCGAATAATTGTTGGCTACCTAAAAGAATTGAATTAATATATATTTGACTTCAAATATAATTGGACTCATTCATATCACGACGGGGATGGAGCATTAGCATTGGTTGGTTTTTCGTGATCCATAAAACGAATATGTTGGTTAATCGTGATCCATAAAATGAAATTGTTGGTTAATTATGATCCATAAAACGAATTATTATTCAGTTGATCGTGAGCTTAAACGGCGTCGTACCACAGGATTCATTAATCTGCTAACCCAGGATGGAGGGCGCAAGTCCATCCACATATGATTTCCGGCTGGTCGTATGTTTGTTGAACTCATATATTTGATGCATACCATTTGCTTGAATAATCACTTGCTTGAATGAATTGCCTTAATTGTGATATGGAAGTTCTTACTCACTAAGCTAGTTAGCTTATGCCCCCATAGCTTTTATTTGTTGCAGCACGAGTTCATTTGGCTTAGGCCAAGGCAAGCCACAACTCAGGTACCGAGATAGGAGTTTCCATAGAAGTTTACTTCGCTTTTGTTTAGACTTCGTTGGAAACTAAAAGACTCTGGATGACTGTAATGGACTTGATATTATTTTGCGGGGGAATGCCCCTTAGATTTTGTAAAGTATATATTATGTGTTTTGGTTTATATCTATGGCTAATGAATGCCACATTAAACTTCTTAACTCCATTGATTGAGTATTCTATTGTCGTAAAGGGACGCTTTACACATCTATACAAGACTCCCGAAAGGCTCGGATAGAAATTCAAGAGTCTTTTATAGTATGTGGCAGGCTGTTATGTTTAGGATACCTTATGGGGCGTGACAATTTAAGTTGGTATCAGAGCACTAGGTTATAAAACAAGACAATAGAATTAAAAGAAACCGGACTTAGAAATCTAATTAATAGGTTCAAATGGAATTGAAAATGTTTTTCTTGTTAAGTCTAATTAGGAGTCTTATATTGTTGTAGGTCTCCTCTGGTGAGACTACGGAGCGGGCTAGACACTTCACCAAGAGGAATGATGAAACCATGGTAGAGTACAGGTTGAGATTGAGAGAATTGTGTGAAGACTTTGCTTTAGCCAGGCACTCCCGATCCATAGGGGAAATGTATAAATTGTGGAAGGAAGGACTGAGATACACTAGGTGGGCTGCTGTGGTCGACGGATTGAGGTATGATCCCATGGGGAGAAGAAGTTGGATTAAGTTGGAGACGATTTATACTCTAGAAAGAATCATGGTAGAGTATAAGCGTGAGCCTATGACTAGGGAGGCTATCTTTATCTTGAAGAATGGGGGAAACCGAACCCCTTCAGACTTTAGGGTGTGGATCCCTATAGGACCCTTATATGTGTATGCCCATGAAAATTTGTATGACCACCATGATTGGAACATAGCAGACGTATGGAACCATATCACTTGGCATACGGTTTACTTAGACATCCTTCCACCCCGTGTGATAGCCACACCTCCAGCCCATGACATAGGCATGCAATTGAATGGTGCACCTGTGATCGAAGAGAATGAGGAAGAGGAGGAAGAAGAAGAAGAGGACCCCGAGGAGGATCCTAATTGGGAGGAAAATGTAGTTCCTAGAACCCCTACCCCACCCATCGAGCCGGAAGTGGAAGTGAATCCGGAACCCAGCCAAATTGTATGGGATTTTAATTGGGAATTGGAGATACCAGATAGTCGAAGGGTAGAACCCGAGTTTGATCCAATGATATGGAGAGATGTTTATATGGAGGGTGAGAATCCACCTGTGCTTGACCTAGCAGTAGTAGAACCCGTGGCCCCTGAGCCTATGGAAGTTGAAAATGTGGGTGGAGAACCTGTGAGAGATCCTGAAGTGGTGGAAACCCAAGTGAGTGAACCTGAGGTAAGAGATGATGAGAATGGAGTGAGCCCAAGGGAAGGGCAAGGAACGGAGGAAGAGGAAGAAAGTGAAGACCAAGAGCCTTTAGTCCGACCTACTAGGAAGCGGAGGATTACTACGAGGGAATACCTTAGTTTGTTCGTCCGACGGGATGACGGTGGTTCTTCTAGCAGGAGATGACCTCCTAGCTCGACCTCCGAAGACACTAGTAATGAGTAGAGGCCGAGATGATAGCTAACCCATGAAGTCCAAGTGAAGTCCTGATTTTTCTTATTTTGTAGTAAGCAATGCGGGATGCCAATTTGCCTTAGGATTTCAGAATAGCTAGTCTTTTATTGCTTCTTTTTCCTTGTATTTTGTTATGCTTTCGGGAATAGGGAAAATGTTTAGAATTGAAATTGGAGTATAGCTAGCCAAATTTTGGGGACAAAAATCTTGATGTAATATTTGTATGGCTCGCTAAAGTAATGAAGGATCATGTTTATTTCAAAGGAAAGGAGTTGTGTCACGCCCGAAGGGTACCCTAAACGTGGCAGTCCGCCGTAACCAATATTAAAGCCTAAGAATGACCACCTCAGTCACGCGAAGGCTTCACACTATGTACAAGGCGTCTAAACACATAAAAGAGACGCATCGGAATGATACATTTTATGTTGATAATGAGTAACAATGTAAAGGAAATAAAATTTACTATACTTCTGATACAAATCACTATACTTCAAAATATAAATCATTCAACTTCGATTACATTCATCCACAGACTTCCCTACATAACTATTGCAAGACAAATCATAAACTAGCTGATAACTTCAAACATTTGTATTCTTTGCCAAAATCCCAGAGTCATACCGACTCAACCAATTCAGTCTCATCTTGCATTCTTGAGATAACCTGCTCATTTAAACAACTGTTGGGGTATAAGCTACACTAGCTTAGGAGAATTCCTTAATTTCGTACCATAACAAACAAGTATTAATCAATCATATGCTATGCATGAACAAACATGTGAGCAAGCAATTATGTATGGGTATCCGGAACCCACACACAGAAACGGATTTACGCCCTCCGTATCTTGGGTTAGGGATGGTATTGAAGTCTACACGATTGCTGCTAGTCCCCAAGCCCTCGAACTCATAGCACTCGCCTCGGCTAGGCTCACACATGGAATGCATCCCCGATGCGCCTTAGTTTCTATGAATGAGCTCTGATCTCGGGTCTCATTATCCAAACGAGTCCTCAGACCATACCGATCGACCTGCGTGTAGGAGTAGCATGCTACCAAATGCAATATGTCCGATACGATGCATGATCAATTTACTTTTTGCTTAGGTCAAAATATTTATACATTCTTTCGAATGACCAGCCAATATCATACACATAACAGAAAATAATATGAACGGTGCGGTTATCCAATCAAATCGTGGTTTCGCTATGCTTTAGTATTCTTTGGCATACATTCATCACAGTCTCAACATATATCCCATCCCCATTCATATTGATTTTTTTTGTTCCTATAATTCTAATGCGACTAACTACAAGCACAACAAGGTAACAAAATAAGGAGAAAACTCACTCGGCCATTGGATCACCGGTCTTCTAGTAATAATAATTCGGCAGGGAATCGTCGATCTCGGGATCTCCTAAAAAGGAAGAAATACTCTAATAAGTATTTCATCACTTAACTAATCCAAACTATCTCATTCAAACTATCAAATTCGCAATTCGCGTCCTAAACGGAAATTCCAACTTAAAACGGCCATAACTTGGTCATTTTAACTCGGAATCTCGCAAATTTTATATCGATCTCTACCTACTTCGAAAGATCTATCTATTTCTAGTATTATTTTCAAGTTTTGAAAACAGTAAAGCCACGGAACAGTAGGATCAGATCTGTTCTGTCACTTTCCCGATTCCGAAAAATTGTTTCGCTTTTGATAAAAATGTTCCTAGTTGATGATTCATGTATAGATGGTATATGAATGAATTCCTAACATGAATGTTATGTAATGAACTCAATATATGCATGGTCTTGATGATCTTTGATGATGAACTCTTATGAACTCCTAATTGTTATAAAATTCCATAAAGGTTATTTCTAAAAAGCTATTCTTCCCAACTTTACATTCCCTAGGGTTTCTATGATTTTATTCTTGAAATTTACTTGTTATCTAAATAAAAATGAGTTCTTAAGGTCTATATTAATCATGGCCTTCATTTATGCATAAAAATCCACATTTTTCATTTGGTAAACATGTTTTTAAACAAGCTTGTAAAAATCCGAATTTTTGAAATTTCATTTTCTTGCATTTCCCTTATGAGAAAACTTGTTTAATGCATTAAAAATTGAAGCTCCAATGTATCTATTATCTAAAGACCCATTTAACTCATAAAACATCCAATTTAGACCTTGATACTAGGTGTTCATGTAGGCATGGTCCTAAATTACGAATTTGACTATTAATCCACATATCAACATTTTTCATTCTAACTCCACTACTTGTTTTACATTCTTATCATGCTTAAACTCATCTAAGCTTATGAAAATCATTCCTCAAAGGTATCTATTATATATACCTTCAAATTTATATGAAAAATATGAGTTTTAAAGTGGTTTTGGTGGTCTTTAAGGTAGGGTTCTAATTCCATCCGAATTTCCAACAAATCATTTCTAACAAAACCTTTCCTTTTTCAATCTTCTTGCCTTCTATCCATAGAGATCTACTATCTAACACATCTATACATATGCAAGGCTACATTTTTATGATCATCAATGCATGGAAATCAAAATAACTATATGAACATGCATGTAGATGAATATGTGGATGTCTAAACATTAGATCTACTAAATATAATGCATGGATCATAAACTTCATGGCATGAACATCAACATATATGCAAGATCTTTACTTTACATGCATGAACAAGAGAATATCTTAACATAAACTCATTTAAACACTAGATCCATGTCTTGTGATGGCTTGATATTCTTGTTCAAGTGTTTTCATGTCCCTAGCATATGCTCATTGGGATTAAATGAGAAAACACACAAGATATAGCTTTGCCATTACAAGATTTAGGAAGAACAAAGCCTAAAATCAACATACCAATGGAGTTTTGGAGTAGAAAAGAAGAAGATTTGAGCTTGAGTGTGTGAGGGAGAGAGGGAGGGGGCTCACGGCATCAAGGGGAGGAGGAGAGAGTTTTTCCACTTTTGTAAAAATTTGAAACAAGAGAAAATGAGGAGAGAGAGAGAAAAATGTGTTTATATATGAATAGATTAGGGTTTGTAATTGAAACAAAATATCAAAAACAAAACAAAAAGAGGGGGAAAGGGGAAGGGGGGCGCCGGCCAAAGGGGAGGGAGGGAGTGTGTGTGTGTGAAATTTGATATTTTGTAATTTAAGTAATTAAAATGTAATAAATGTAATAATTATTTGAGACAAAATTCATTGGGAAAGAAAATTGAAATGAGTAGTTGTAAGGATGTAAGAATAGGGTATGGGTAGTGTGTAGTGTAGGTTGTACTTGTGAATAGTAGACAAGACATCTACTTTACCGGTTGTAACGAAAACACGGGAAAAGGCTATAACTGTAATTTTTATAGTCCGGAAAATTATAAAATTGATATTTTTGGAATCCTTATAAAATTATGGTTCTAATGAATATTCCGGAACATTTTTTGAGTTCGTGGTCCGGGGCACGCTTTTCCAATTGAGCTCGGGAAGGCCCGGAATTGAAAAATTCCCGAATTTAAAACTTTGAAAGGTCTAAAATATACTTTAGAATGATAATTCATATTCATTTACTTTATAAAACTTCTTTTGTTATGAAACTGAAGGAAAGCCGGATCTAGGGTTTCTAAGCTCCTCTCACTAAGTTTGAACCAGGCCGATATAGGGTTTTGCTCTCCGGTTTCCGAAGTTTACCCGACCACTTGGGAGAACCAAGGTATACGTTATAAAAATAGTAATAATAATAATAATAATACATTAGGTAACTAATAATATTAAATCGTACTGGAAGACACTAATTACCGGTAGTAATGAAATACAAGCAATTTGCAAAATCAAGTAATTCTAGCTATTTGAAAATTTGTTAAAACTAATAATTTAGAGATCCTTATAGAAATATGAGTCTCACAGCCTTAATAACATATTTTTAATATTCAGAATCCCAGGGCGTGCTTTTCGAAGTCAGCACCTAACCGAATTGGAATAGGTCGAAAACTCGTTGACCTCATCCTTTGTAGCATCCTAAGCTTAATACGAACCAATTACACATTTTTCCTCTTATTCCGACTCCTTGGTTTTGGAACACGGAATTGCCGGATCTAGACTACGGAGTTTCTTGGGAGATTCAGGGACCTAGGTTTCCGGTTGACTTTCCGGTTCATACCTTTGCAAATTTGGAAACTGATATTTTATACCTTTACGACGTATCAGATTGGTGAGATTTACCTTAAGGTTGATTTTTATAATTATTTAATATCTCACCTCGTTCTTGGAATTCTTTGGATTGAATTTTATTCCCTATGGTTAATCACTATTCACTTCTTAACAATTTATTTTAGGGCTCTATTTTACTCGAATTGATAAGTTATAGTTAAATAGAAAATTTGTCGTTCATAGTGGTTTTGGAATTATAATATGTTGAGTTCTTACTTTGTTTTTGAGAATTCTTATTTTTCCCAAGATTCGAAAAATTTTTGAATTCATTCGTGATTTAAGACTAGTTGAAATTCGATTTTAATTTGGAGTGATTTTTAGGGTTTATTTTCGAAGTTCATCTTGAAATTATTTGTTGAAATTTTCCAGGGCTTACAAGTTGTGAAAAGCATACATGCTAGACATGAGACATAAAGAACATTAACCGCATATAAATTGCATGAGCATTCATTCATTCACGCTAATATTATGAGATTTCAACTTGTTACCTTATGTATGAGTTCTTTTGTTCTCCTTGTGATTACATGAAATTTATGAAATTCTATTTCTTTTTAAGTTGATTTCCGAATTCTCGCAAATTTTGAATCTTGTTAATAAACTAAGTTTCTTAAAAATTTAAGATATCCTAAGAATACTAAAGTCCATTAACAATGTATAAACAGACGAAACCGACGGATTCGGAATCGGGAATAAGGGTCTGTCCCGAACGAAGCCGATCAACCGGCCGCACCTCCACCTAATCCTCAAGGAGTTGCGCCTCAGAATCAATAGGGTGATGTGTTAAATGCGATTGGACAGCTAACCAATCTTCTGAACACATTCATCCAGAATCAAAACCCGGTTCAGAACCCGCACCAAGGACAAAGTGTCCGGGATTCTGCTCCACACCCGCCACCTGCAGACCATCGGGAAGCGACTGCTGAGGCACCGGCTCCATAGGAGGAGCATTCCTATAATGTGCCCTTGCCACCACCCCCACCATACAAAAGGCCCCACCGAAGCTCCTTACCGAATTTCATCAAGAGTAACTGGTATTTTGATGGAGTGTTCGCAAACCAGATGAAGTCGAGGACTGGTTAGCTCAAATTGAGCGCTCTTTTGCTGCATATGAAATTCCACCTTACTTACAAGTGGAATATGGAACTTATATGCTGAGGTACATTGCGAGGGTCTGGTGGGACTCTAAGAGGAGAAGCTTGCCTTCCCTAGTTACATGGGAATCTTTTCGCCGGGAATTTTTGGATAATTACTTCCCCTCCAGCTTAAGGGTAAAGTATAGTGCTGACTTTTTGCCACATGAAATAAAAGGGGAGAACGGTAGAACAGTATGAGACTGAGTTCATCCACCTGCTACAATATGCACCTGAGTCTTTCAGGGATAGTGAAGAGCTGAAGAAGCAAGTATTTTTGGGTAGCTTAGACGAGGAGTTGCGGATCAAATTGGAAGAGTTTGGGGTAAGGACATACCCTGAGATGGTAGAGAAGGCCCGAGTGATTGAAGGGGCTAGAAAAAGGAAATACCAAGAACCTGAGAAGAGGGTATTTGGAAAGAGGCCGTTCGACGCCTCGAGTTCAGGATTCAAGGGAAAAAGGTACAGATCGTACCAAGGGTTCAAGGATGAGTCTAGTAGCAAGCCAACCTAGTTTAAGGCCAATGTCACATGCTGGAAATGTAAGGGGACGCATGCTCCTAAGCAATGCCCGTTGTTGAAGAACAAATGTTATTTTTGTGGCGATGCTGGCCATATGGTTTATACGTGCCCGAAGAAGCTGGCCGTGACTTGCTTTATTTGCAAGGAGAAGGGGCACTTAGCCTCTGAATGTTCCCAACGGAAAAGTGTAGCCGCTCGACCCTTTGGGACTTTGAGCAATACCAACCCCATGAGGTCGGGAAATAAAAGTGGGAGCCGCGCAGCATCGGTATTGCATGGGATGAGGTTATATAACTTTGAAGGCCAGTGGATGGTAGAGGAAGATGAGGAGGAGGAAGTGGAATTGGAAGCTTTGGATCAAAGCGAATGTGCTGATGGCGGCCTGGTGATAGGTTAGTAATAGAAACCTTCTCAAGTTAAATTTCGATTTATTTATTTGAATGGTTGTTTGGATGAAATTATATATGTTATGGGAAAGCTGGGAATAAGAACCTTAGGTAGGTAGCCTTGAGAGTGCTGTAGGATTGATGAATGATGGATGTTTGTTGACCTCAGGACACATTCGGGTGAATAGCGTAGAGGCATATGTTTTATCTGACACGGGAGCGACACATTCGTTCATCACCACTAGTTTGGCTAATCAACTTAAATTACCTATAGCCACAACTACTGCTAGTTTGAGGATTAAGACACCTACCGGGAGCGTTGTGTCAACCCGAGAATTGATAAAGGATTGTCCATTGGAAGTTCATGGACACCACTCCAGAAGTGATTTAATAATGTTGGAGATGAATAAATACGAAGTTATCCTCGGAATGAGTTGACTAAGTAAGGTGAAAGCAATAGTGGATTGTCAAAAGAAGACAGTGAGTTTCTATGATCAATTGGGGGAAAAAGTAGAATTTATAGGAGAAACCCTAGTCCCGAGAAGGTTTGGGCTAAACTCGTTTGAGTTAATGATGGAGGATGAAGAGATAATACCGATTGAAGGTGCCTTGGATGAAGAGGAAACCCGTGAAGAAAGGGATATACCAGTGGTGAATGAATATTTGGATGTGTTTCCAAAAATTTTGCCAAGATTACCACCAAAAAGAGAAATTGATTTTGAGATTGTTTTAGCTCCAAACACTGAACCGATATCCAAAGCACCATACCGGATGGCACCGGCTGAGTTGAAAGAGCTAAAGGCACAATTACAAGAACTTCTGGATCAAAAATTCGTAAGACCAAGTGTGTCGCCATAGGGTGCACCTGTTTTGTTTGTAAAGAAGAAAGACGGATCGATGAGATTGTGTATCAATTATCGTGAGTTAAATAAGGTAACTATCAAGAATTAGTACCCTTTGCCAAGAATTGATGATTTGTTCGATTAACTGCAAGGGGCTTGTGTGTTTTCACGCATTGATTTGCGTTCGGGATATCATCAATTGAGGATTTTCGTACTCGTTATGGACACTATGAGTTTCTAGTGATGTCGTTCGGGTTGACTAATGCACCAGCCGCATTTATGGACCTTATGAACAGAGTTTATAAGCCACTTTTGGATAAATGTGTGATAGTTTTCATAGACGACATCCTAATATATTCGAAGACCAAAGAGCAACACGAGGAACACCTTCGTTTGGCATTACAAACCTTAAGGGACAACAAGTTGTACGCCAAATTGTCCAAATGTGATTTTTGGTTGGACAAAATATCTTTTCTTGGACATGTGGTAACCGGTGAGGGGATATCAGTTGACCCTGAGAAGATCAAGGCGGTAGTAGAATGGAAACCGCTGCAAACGGTTACTGAAGTAAGAAGTTTCTTGGGATTAGCTGGCTACTATCGCAAGTTTGTGAAGGATTTCTCTAAGATAGCCAAGCCACTGACTCAATTGACTCAAAAGAATGAGAAATTTGTTTGGATGGACAAGAGGGAACAGAGCTTCCAGGAATTGAAACGACGATTGGTATCAGCACCGATCTTGGTTTTACCGGACCCGGAAAAGTCCTATAATGTGCATAGCGACGCTCAAGGTATGGCCTTGGATGTGTATTAATGCCGGAAGGGAAGGTTATTGCATATGCTTCCCGACAATTAAGACCCATGAACAGAACTACCCTACACATGATTGGAATTGGCTGCAGTTGTTTCGCTTTGAAGCTATGGAGACATTATTTATATGGACAGAGGTGTGAGATATACAGATCATAAAAGTCTTAAATATCTGTTCACACAAAAGGAACTAAATATGAGACAAAGGAGATGGCTAGAATTAATAAAAGATTATGATCTGGGAATAAATTACTGTCCAGGGAAGGTTAATGCCGTCGCAGATGCCTTAAGTCGGAAAAATTATGGGGAGGTAGCTGCCTTGATCACAAGTCAAAAGGATCTAATTAGGATTTTGAAAGTTAAGGATCGAATTCATAGACAGAAGTGCGGAGCTTGAGATAGCCAACCTGGCACTGGAACCGACCCTAATAGAAAGGATCAAAGAAGCCAAAGGTATGACGAAGTGATACAAAAGATCAAAAGGGAAACCCAAGTAGGAAAGTACCTTGATTTTTCTATAGATGATGAGATGTGATCCGAATGAAAGGAAGGTTGTGTGTACCGAAGGACGAAGAGTTAAGGAAGGAAATAATGAGTGAAGCTCATAACTCCGGTTATACCATGCATCCGGGAGGTACCAAGATGTACCAAGATCTGAAAAGCCGCTATTGGTGGAACGGCATGAAGCGAGATGTGGCGGATTATGTAATGAAATGTCCGGTTTGCCAACAGGTGAAGGTAGAGCACCAAAGACCGGGTGGATTGCTGAAGCCTTTACCCATTCCTGAGTGGAAGTGGGATCAGGTATCTATGGATTTTGTGTGCGGTTTTCCCAAGACTCCTTCTGGTTGTGATGCGGTATGGGTAATAGTGGATCGGTTAACCAAGTCGGCGCATTTCTTACCCATAAATATGACCTATTCAATGGAAAGGTTAGCCAAGATCTACATCAGGGAGATTGTAAGGTTACATGGCATACCTACAGGGATTATTTCAGATAGAGACCCAAGATTTGTGTCTAAGAGTTGGACAAGCCTGCAAAAGAGCTTGGGCACCAAGTTGCATTTTAGTACGGCTTATCACACTCAGACTGATGGACAGTCTGAGCGGACGATCCAAACCCTAGAAGACATGTTGAGAGCGTGTGCCTTGGAATTCAAAGGGAGTTAGGATAGTCATGTACATCTAATTGAGTTTGCTTACAATAACAGCTATCACTCAACTATTCAGATGCCACCGTATGAAGCACTGTATGGACGACGTTGCAGATCCCCTCTGTTTTGGGATGAAGTGGAAAAGGTAGCTATTGGGCCGGAATTGGTACAAGAAGCCACCGATAAAGTGAGGGTAATCCGGCGGAAAATGAAAGAGGCTCAAGATAGGCAAAAGAGCTGGGCAGACCTGAAAAGAAGAGAACTTGAATTCAAGGTGGGTGATCATGTGTACCTAAAGATAAACCCGATTAAAATTATTAAGAGGATGCGTACACAAGGGAAGTTAAGCCCAAGATACATTGGACCTTTTGAAATCTTGGAAAGAGTCGAAGATCTGGCATATCGGCTAGCCTTGCCACCAAATTTATCCAGGATCCACAACATATTCCATGTGTCAGTATTGAGATAGTACGTTGCCCGACCGGAAAGGATTCTGGAATTGGAACTGATTCAGCTGAAAGAAAACCTGACATATGAAGAACATCCTGTGGAGATATTGGATAAGAAAACTCAAAGGCTACGAAACAAGGATATCCATTACGTTAAAGTATTATGGAGAAATCATGCTTTTGAGGAAGCGACTTGGGAAGCTGAGGAGGAAATCCAAAGGAAGTACCCCGAGCTATTTGAAAGACAAGGTACGTCAGTTCAGTTTTGGGGACAAAACTTATTTAAGGTGGGGAGGTTGTAAACCCCGGTAATCTCAATAGTTAAGAAAACCCCGGGAGTTAAAAAGCGAAACCCTAATCCAGTTCGGTTTAAGCCTAGTGAGAGAAGCTTAAGAACCCTAAATCCGGCTTTCCTTCTATTTCATAATAAAAGAAGTTTTATAAAGTAAATGAATATGAATTATCATTCTAAAGTATATTTTAGACCTTTGAAAGTTTTAAATTCGGGAAATTTTCAATGCCGGGCCTTCTTGAGCTCAATTACGGAAAAGCGTGCCTCAGGACTACGAACTTAGAAAAATGTTCCGGAATATTCATTAAAACCATAATTTTATAAGGATTCCAAAAATATCAATTTTATAATTTTCCGGGCTATAAAAATTACAGTTATAGCCTTTTCCCGTGTTTTCGTTACAACCAGTAAAGTAGATGTCTTGTCTACTATTCACAAGTACAACCTACACTACACACTATACACTACCCATACCCTATTCTTACATCCTTACAACTACTCATTTCAATTTTCTTTCCTAAGAATTTTTGTCACCTAAATAATTATTACATTTATTACATTTTAATTACTTAAATTACAAAATATCAAATTTCACACACACACACACTTCCCCTCCCCTCTTGGCCGGCGCCCCCTCCCCCTTTCACCCTCTCATTTGTTTTATTTTTGCTATTTTATTCACCTAAAAACCCTAATTTATTCATATAAAGCTTTTTATTCTCTCTCTCTCCTCATTTCTCACTTGTCAATTTTTTTTCAAAAGAGAAAACCCCTCTTTTCTTCTTCATTGGTGTCGTGAGCTATCCGCCCCCCCCCCCCCCCACACACTCTCACACATTTAATTCAAATCCTCTTCATTTCTACCTCTAATCTCCATTGGTATGTTGATTTTAAGCCTTATTCCTCCCAAATCTTGTAATGGCAAAGCTATTCTTGTGTGTTTTTCCATTTAATCCCAATGATCAAATGCTAGGGACATGAAAACACTTGTACAAGAATAACAAACCATCACAAGAAGTGGATCTAGAGTTTAAATGAGTTTTTGTTGAAGATAGTGTTGTGTTCATGCATATAAAGTAGGGATCATGCATAAATATTCATGTTCATGCCATGAAACTAATGAGTCATGCATGATATTTAATAGATCTAGTGTTTATACATTCACATCTTCATCTACATTTATATTCATATTGTTATTTTAATTTTCATGCATGGATGATCATAAAAATGTAGCCTTGCCAATGTATAGATATGTTAGATGGTAGATCTTCATGTATAGAAGACAAGGAACTTGAAAATGAAAATATTTTGTTGGAAAAGCTTAGTTGAAAATTCGGATGATTTTGAAACCCTATGGTGAAAACCACCAAAACCACTTTAAAACTCATATTTTTCATAAAAAAAATGGAATGTATATGTGATAGATGCCCTTAGATGCCCTTAAGGAATGATTTTCATAAGTTTAGATGAGTTTAGGCATGAGAAAAATGTAAGACAAATAGTGGAGTTAGGATGAAAAATATTGAGATAGTAAATTATAGTCAAATTCGTATTTTTGGATGATGCCCACATAAACACTTAGTATCCAAGCTTAGATGGCATGTTTTATGAGTCAATGGGAGTCCTTAGGTAATGGATATATTGAAGCTTCAATTTTTGATGCCTTAAACTGTAAACCCCGGTTTTTCAAGTAGCTAAGATAACCCTAGAACCGGAAACCAAAACCCAAATCGGAATAGCTCAAGCCTGGATGAGAACTAGGAACCCTAATTCCGGCTTTTCCTCGGTTTCCAATTAATAAATTTCCTAAGAAAATTTACTTTGATTATAATCCTTGAATATATTTCAAACTAAGAAAATATTTGATTTCAAGAAAATTTCAATTCCGGGTCATCCCGAGACCCATTATAGAAAAACGTGCCCCGGAACTAGAATTTCAAAAATATCTTATGAGTACTCATTAGAACCGAAATAAAATAAGGATTTCAAAAATATATTTTTCATAATTTTCCGGTTTATGAAAAATACAGTTATAGCCTTTTTATTCGTATTTCATTACTACCGGAAATTAAATTGTCTTGTCAACTATTCATTACTATTCATAAAGTACACCTACACTACCTAGTCTACCTATTTAGCCACCCTACAAGTCTAAGCCTCCATCAATCACATCTCTTCCATTCTTCCATAACTTTTGTCACTTCATATCTTACAATTATGACAAGAAGCAAAGATCAAATCAAGGTTAAATCAAATGAAACAAACAAGTTTTCCCCCCCTCTTTCCTTCCAAAACCGGCGCCATTGGCCCCCCCCATCCATGCCCATTTGATTTTTTTTTACTTCTTTTGTCTCCATTTAACCTAATTCACTTTCTATATAAACTAACCTTTCTCTCTCTCCTCATTCTTTCATTCCTTCAAATTTTACAAAGTGTGAAAAAGCTCCTAATCCTCTCTTCTTTCCCTCTTTGGCCGAAACATTTGAAGCCCCACACATCCACACAACTTCTCATTTTTCTCTTCTATCTTCTATCCACTTCAAGTAAGTTATGATCTACTACTTCCAACTCATAAAACCTTGTTATGGCTAGGTGATTTTTGGTTATCTCAACTCCATGTTCCCATGATCTTGTAGTAGGAACAATGAGATAACAACACAAAAATCCCAAACCATTTCATGGTAGATCTATCTTTTAAAGGAGTTTCTATACAAAAGCTTTAACTTTTATCCATCAAAAAGTCTTTTAAACAAAGGATCTTTTATAAAAATATGGTTTTTATGTTTTTAAAACTCATTTAAGCTTTTGATAAAGTAGATCCATCATCTTGTTACTCATGAGCATGTAGGCATTTATAGTTTCATTATTATTTTGTTCATATGTGCATAAATAGTCTTTAACACTTTTGTCTTTAGTAAATGACTTTCTAGTGTATAGATCTATATAATATGGGTCCATGAAGTCAAAAAGAAAAGTACTTTACAAGAAAAAGACTTTTGAAAATTCGGATGACTTTGAAAACCAAGGTCAAAAACACTTTTAACAACTTCTAAACTTATATTTTATAAGAGAAATAAAGCCTATGGGTAATAGATAATGATTAGTGGTATTTTCATGAGTCTAAAGGAGTTTTTACTAAAGAAAATGTTGAAAACAAGAGATGAAGTCCATAGGAGTTTTGAGTTAAAAGTTATGAAAACCAAATTCGTAATAATGGATGAAGGGTTAGAAAACACTATTTTTCCAACTTCAAAAATGATATTTTCTTAAATAAATGAAGTCCTTAGGATATAGGTATAATAGATACTTAAAGTTTCAAGTATAAAATATATTTTTCCTAAAGGAATCAACTTGAAAATGGATTTGTGTAAATTCGGATTTTTGGAAACCCCATAGTAAAAGACCCACTTAAAAGTTTGTAAATGTAGATTTTATTAAAGAAATAAAGGCCTTAGGATATAACTAATATAGGGTCAAAATTCTTTAAAAATAAGTTTTCTAAAGAAAATCCATGTAAAAATGTAGATGTGGTCAAGTGTAGTAAATTAACTTACTAAGCTTTGAGAGGAAATGGTTTCTAAGGAAAGTTTGTTTTCTAAAAATCGTTAAATCTAAAAGTTATAAGAACATAGACTCCTTAAGGTCACATCATGACATTCATGATAGGGAAAATCATTTCCATTGCATTTAGCATCATATTACACTTAGGAATCTCAAATGCATTCATCAAAACCGCATTTTTGGAATCAAGGAACCCGCTGTACAGATCTGATCCCTCAATTCCGAGGCTTAGATATTTTCAAAACTTGATTTAAACTTCATATTTGGAAAGCTCTTCGAAGTAGATAGGAATCGGTATATAATTTGCGAAATTCCGACTTAAAACGACCAAGTTATGGCCATTTTAAAACGGAACTTCGGAAATGACGCGAATTCCGATTTCACTAAGTTTCCTTAGAGTTTTAGTGTCCTAAGTTGATAGAATACTTATTAGGGTAATTTCTTATATGAATAGGTGAACCCGTGGACGGTGACGAGTTACCTCCGGATTATTACTACTAGAAGACCGGAGTACCGATGGCGGAGTGAGTTTTTCTTCCCAATTCATTTATTGTATGTGCTTGTAAAGTAGTGCACTAGAATGTAGGTCAATTGAATGGAATATGAATAATGGGGATTATTGGGAAATTATATGATTGTTGATGATATGAGAAACAAATTAAGAATATCGAAACCGGGTGATAAACTTTGATTGTATAGTTAGCTATGATGGATTGTCTGATAAATTGATTGATCGCCTAAGTAAATTGGCTTAATCAACTACTTGAGTAAATGATAAATTGACATGTGCATATCACAAGGGGATGGAGCATGAGCATTTGTAGGTTAGTCGTGAACCATAAACGACATCGAATAATCGTAGGTTAGTCGTGAACCATAAACGACATCGAAAATCGTAGGTTAGTCGTGAACCATAAACGACATCGAATAATCGTAGGTTAGTCGTGAACCATAAACGACATCGAATAATCGTAGGTTAGTCGTGAACCATAAACGACATCGATAATCGTAGGTTAGCCGTGAGCCATAAACGGGATATTGTCGTACCGCAGGATTCGTTAATCTGCTAACCCGGGATGGAGGGCGCAATTCCATCCACATATGATTTCCGGTTGGTCATATGTATGTTGAACTCATGTGTTTGATGCATACACTTGCTTGATTAATAACTTGGTTGAATTGTTGTGATATAAATGTTTTTGTGGGAGATTACACTCACTAAGCTAGTTAGCTTACATCCCTACAGACCATTCCTTTTGCAGCTTACGCATTTATGGCTTAGGCGAAGAGACCCGGCTGAACAGGTACAGAAGCTAGGAGTTTTCCCTAGAAGTTATAATTTTTTGTATTAGACTTCCATAGAAAACTTCTAAGACTTGGATGACTGTAATGGACCGCTAATATTCTTTTGCGGGGGAATGCCCCTTAGAATTATGTAATATTTATTTATGTTCATGAATTATATCCTATTGCCCATGCATGCCAAATTAAGCTTTTATCTCCATTCGGACTTGTACTCTATTGTGTAAAGGTACGCCTTACATCTATATGAGACTTCCGAAAGACTAAGGTGGTAATTCGGGAATCTTATATGGCATGTGGCGGACTGTTACGTTTAGGGTACCCTATGGGGCGTGACATAAACAATTTTTCTCATAAAGAAAATGCAAGAAAATGGAATTTACAAAATTCGGATTTTTATAAGTAGCTTGTTCAAAAACATAGTTACCCAATGAAAAATGTGGATTTTTATGCATAAATGAAGGTCATGATAAGTATAGATATTGGGAACTTATTTTTAGTTGGATAACAAGAAAATTTCAAGAAGAAAATTATGAAAACCCTAGGGAATGTAAGGTTGGAAATAATAGCTTTTTATAAGTAGTCATTAAGGAAATTCTTAATAATTAAGAGATCATAAGAGTCCATCATCAAAGATCATCAAGACCATGCATATATTGAGTTTATTACATGATATTCATATTAGGAATTCATTCATGTACCATCTATACATGAATCATCAACTAGGAACATTTTTTTTCAAATGCAAAACAATTTTTCGGAATCGGAGATTTTACGGAACAGATCTGATCCTACTGTTCCGTGACCTTAATTTTTTCAAAACTTGAAAATAATATTAGAAATAGATAGATCTTTCGAAATAGGTAGAGATCGATATAAAATTTGCGAAATTCCGAGTTAAAATGACCAAGTTATGGCCGTTTTAAGTTGGAACTTCCGTAAATAGTGCGAATTCCGAATTCATCTAGTTTAGATGCATAGCTTGGAATAGTTAAATGATGAGATTCTTATTAGGATTATTTTTATTTGGTAGTGATCTCGAGCAAGACGATACCTTACCACCCGATTACTATTACTGAAAGACCGCCGAACCATGGCCGAGTGAGTACTACTTCCACTCTCAATTAATGTTTGTGATTGTATTGTTAGTGGCACTAGTGGTGTAGGCAAAGATAAAAATGGATATATATGATGGGGTATATGGGAATTATATATTTTTCTGATGTTGATGTATGAAATGGAACTTAAGAAATATTGAAACCGGGTGTTAAGCTATTGATTGATTAGCTAGCATCTTATATTGATTATCTGCGAATAATTGTTGGCTACCTAAAAGAATTGAATTAATATATATTTGACTTCAAATATAATTGGACTCATTCATATCACGACGGGGATGGAGCATTAGCATTGGTTGGTTTTTGTGATCCATAAAACGAATATGTTGGTTAATCGTGATCCATAAAACGAAATTGTTGGTTAATCGTGATCCATAAAACGAATTATTGTTCAGTTGACCATGAGCTTAAACGGCGTCGTACCGTAAATTTCGTTAATCTGCTAACCCGAGATGGAGGGCGTAAGTCTATCCACATATGATTTCCGGCTGTCATATGTTTGTTGAACTCATTTGTTTGATGCATATAATTTGCTTGAATAATCACTTGCTTGAATGAATTGCCTTAATTATGATATGGAAATTCTTACTCACTAAGCTAGTTAGCTTACGCCCCCATAGCTTTTATTTGTTGCAGCACGAGTTCATTTGGCTTAAGACGAGGCAAGCCATAGCTCAGGTACCGAAGATAGGAGTTTTCCATAGAAGTTTACTTCGCTTTTGTTTAGACTTCCGTTGGAAACTAAAGGACTCTGGATGACTGTAATGGACTTGATATTATTTTGCGGGGGAATGCCCCTTAGATTTTGTAAAGTATATATATATGTTTTGGTTTATTATCTATGGCTAATGAATGCCACTTTAAACTTCTTAACTCCATTGATTGAGTATTTTATTGTCGTAAAGGAATGCTTTACATCTATACAAGACTCCCGAAAGGCTTGGATAGAAATTCAAGAGTCTTTTATAGTATGTGGCGGGCTGTTACGTTTAGGATACCCTATGGGGCGTGACATGCACAATACCAAAGCCTAAGAATAACTACCTCAATCATGCAAAGGCTTCCATATCATGTACAAGGCGTATATCACAACCAAGGGAACGCATCACAGTAGCGAAATTTATATTGATAATGATTAAGTAACAAGGCAAAAAGAATACTTATCATAAAATATAAACATGGTAAATTACAATTCTTAGGGACATATCCCTCTATTATCTTCAAGTCAAAATAAATACACTCCTTAGAAATTTCCAAAATACTAGCATAGCATACATTACATATAAGGAACCTTACAAGGTAACTTTATCCTATGTTCCCATTGCTTTCATAAAAGTTTAACATTCTTCCATGACTTCCTTAATGTCATGATCTTCTATTTGAGCCACGGGTATACCTGTTTCAACAAAATCTATAAGGGTATAAGCTTACAACTAGCTTAGTGAGGTATTCATTTTTATTCACACATGGTTTCAAACAAGTTCATTTAAATTTTTATACATATGTATGCATACAATGCAACAATCACGTGATCTCACAAATATATATAGTTATTCGGAAACCATATATAGAATAGATTTACCCCTCCGTATCAAGGGTTAGGGAATTGTTGATTAAGATCCTCGACCTTCTACTGCTAATCCCCAGGTTCCCACCTAAAGCGTTCGGTTGGCTCAGCTCCAAACCTAGAGTAGCGTTTCTCGCGTGATTTGGATTCTCTAGGAAGGAATATGGCTCGTGTCCCAACACGATAACAGCCAATCCAACTCTACGTGTAGGAGTAGCAGCCTTTCGAAAGAAATGTGACTCGATGGATGCCATGCGTGAGCGTTTTATGTTTCTTAAGCCAAACCTTATTAAGGTTTATTAGGGAGAATGATTAATCAATTTAGCAAACAATAAGTAGTCATATAAGTAAGTAAACAAAAACACCTAAACAGGCAGTTTGAAGTTTCGATATTCTTAATTCTCATTGTACGCATAAATAAAGAATCACATATATAAATAACTTTGAATTCCCATACATATCCTTTTTTATCTTTTCTTAGTATGCTAATGCCACTACTTTACAAGTACAAGCAAGGTAACGAAATTAAGAGGAATAACTCACTCGTCCATTTCGCGATCTTTTTAGTTATAGTAATCCTCAAGAAGGGTAATATTGTATCTTTCGTCACCTAGACAAAAGAAATACCCGGGATGAGTATTTCATAGAAATTCTACTTAAACTTTCTAATTCTATTTCACTAGGTTCGTCAAAATCGCATAGAATGAAATTCTAACTTAAAATAGCTATAACTTGCTTATTTTAACTCGAAATTTCGCATAAAAATACCATTTTCTACCTATTCAAAAAGATCTATCCATTTCTAAGGTTATTTTTGTCACATAAGGTCATTTGGGTTCCGAAAAAGTAGGGTATAGATTCAAAACAAATATTTTTGAATTTTGCGAAACAATTTTCCAACTCAACTTCATTAAAAAATCCTTTAGTAAATATATATATATATATATATATATATGATTGATAAATCCTTTGAGTATATAGATAAGCTAACTTTATATGCAAAAATTCTAATGATAGTGTCTCAATAATTTATTTCATAAAACAATTCTTTTTAAAGTGTTAAAACTTAACTTGACAAGTTTCTTTTCAATGAGTATATTCTTATTTTATTTTCCTCATTCTCTTTTCCAAAACAAGTAAATTTTCCTTTAACTTTAGTCTTTTATAATTTTTATTTCTAGTGATAAAAGATCAAAGTTATCAAAAGTTTAGTAAGTTGTTGATAACCTATTTATAAATTTATATTTGGAATGATTTTAGAAAATGAGTCTTTTCTTCTTATATTTCTTGTTTAAAATATAAGTTCTTGTTTTCTAAAACTTGGTCTTTTATTTCCTCTACAAATTTTATTTGAAAAGAGTCCTCTAGATTGATAAAATCATTTATTTTTAATCTTATCATATTTGTATCCTTTGAAAATAAGTTTCTTCTTTAGAAACTTAAAAATCATTATTTTCTTAAGTGGGTTTATAACTTTATGGGTTGATTTTATCTTAACTTTGAAAACTAGTTTGCTTCTTGGTTTTGTTATGGAGTTGAAAAGAGTTTAATCTTAAGCTTTTTGTGAAAACTTTGAATACAAACAAATTATTTTACTTAGGTTACCATATTATGAAAAGAAAGTGTTTATTTCTTATATTTCCTTGATAAAGCTATCTTTGTTATTTAAGAAAACTTGTATTATTCCATTTCTATGTTGTTGATAATAACTCCATTATTTAAGTCACATAATAGAAAATTTGGTTTCATGTTCATTTATTAAAGAAAAATTATACTTTAAATTTAGTTGAGACAATATTATTATGTAGATGCATGTATTATGAGCATCTAAAATAATAAGAATATGAGAAAGATACTAGAAGCAAAGTAATAAAAATATCAAATATTGGGAACCTTAGCATCATCATGGTAACCCGGTCAAGTATTAGGAGCCTTAGCTTTACCAAGGCATCTCGGGATTAGGAATAGACTAGTCCCAAAAAGAATAAAGAAAAGAAAGAAAAGGTTGTTTTGACTTGGTATGGACAAGTCTAAGACTAGAAAGACTTAAAATAACATGAAATAAATAAATTACAAAGCATGAAATTAAATAAATAACAAGTGAACTTGTATGCTCTAAAGATTATATATAAATACATAAATATATTTAGTTAGATATGAATAAGAAGTTAGCATAATAGTAACAATAATAACAAATAATAACATTAATAACAACATTTATATGTAAACCCCTAAAATTTCGGTTAATATTAAAATTGATCTTAGAATTAAAAGTTAACCGAAAACCCTAAAGGTCAACAAAAGACTAGTACAAACCCTAGAATTTAGATCCGGCGGATCCAACATTCCCGTATTCTTTAGCCTCAAAAAATGAAGTTGAATTATTTAGTGTTAATAGTTCGTAATAACGTGAGGAAACATAAAAATATTATATTCGTGAATTTTAAGTATCATTTGGACTCAAATGGGATCAATTCTCGAAAAGCATGTCTTGGAGTTCGGAATAATAAAAATATTTTGATAATAACGTTAGGACCGATTTAATACAAGGATTTCAAAAATATCAGATATCGCAATTATCTTTCCCACAACTTTATATTATATCTATTTTATATATTATTACTTTTAATACACAAAATTAAAAAAAAAAAAAAAATCTCCCTCCCTCTCCCCTATGCATGGCTGGGCCTCCCCTCTCTCTCTCCCTCTTATTTTTTTTAATTTTTCTTTTATTAAATCACTCAAAATTCACTCCCCATTTTCCTATAAATACCCTCCTCCTCTTTCACTTTATTCACACATCTTCTACCCACAAAATTACGCTCCAAAACTCTCTCCAACTGCCCTCTCAAATACTCTCCCAAAACTCTCTAGAATTTTCTTCACAAAACCCTCTTCTTCTACTAACACTACTTTAGGTGATAATTCTCTTAAAATCTTTCTTACCATGTCATGTAACTTTAAATGACTATGGTGTGAGTTTCCTAAACTTAATGTTATGGAAACTACACTATGTTTATGTATTGTTCTTGTTCATTAATATGTATTCATATATTTTTATGTTGTTATTTTACTTTTGCTCATATTATTATTGATATTATATTAACCTCTTATATATATGTAACTAGATATAATTATGTACTTATATATAATCTTTAGAGCATATAAACTCATTGTTATTTATTTACTTTCAAGTTATGCAATTTATTTATTTATTTCATGTTATTTTAAAACTAGTCTCTAGTTTTAGACTTATCCTCATCAAGTCAAAACAATATTTTCTTTCTTTTCCTTATTTCTTTTAGGACTAGTCCATTCTTAGTCCCGAGATACCTTGATGAAGCTAAGGTTCCCAATATTTGACATATTTCTTTACTTGCTTATTTTATTACTTATTATACTCTTCTTATGCTTTCATAATTTCATAATTCTATCTTCATAATCATGCATGAACATATTGATTTTGTCTCAATAAAATAAAGAATAAAAAAAGTTTCCTTAAATAGAAGTTCTTTTCAAAATAAATGTTATAAAGAAAGAAATGATTTTCTATAAAAATTTAAGAATCTATCTTAGTATATTTTTCTAAGAAATCTAATGGAGCTCATAATAGAATTTAGAAACCGAAGAATATAGGAATTCTTAGATAATACACATTTACACCCTACAAAAGTGTAAAGTGGAAAAAGTGTTCTTTAAAATTAAAAATTTCAAGTTGAAACAAAAGTTTTACTAAACTTCACTTTTTTATGAATACTTTGAATTTCAAATAGATTAGTTGGACAAGCACCAAGAAATTTCCTTTCATAAAAATAGAATGATCTTAAGGAATAAAATTAATGAACTTAGGAAATCATTTCTTTAAATGTAAGAATATATAGAATTAATAGATTTTTACTACTTTCAAAAAGTATTAGAAACTAAGCTATAAGGAATTTAGAAAAATGAAAATCATTCTTTGGAAATTTAAAAGACTAAGGAAATGGAATTAAGGAAAAGAAAATACTCATTTAAAATAACTTAAGAAATTTTCTAGCTAGCTAATAAAAAATTTTCAAAAGTTTTACTTTTCTAAAATTTTTAGAAGACTTTGCTTTACCAAAAATTCATGGTTGAGACAATTTCATTAATTTTATGCATTTGATATGAGTCAATGAATATATATATTTTAAAAATCTTTCAAACCATTATAATATCTATATCTTTGATACAAGTTTTAGTAAGAGGAAGAAAAAGTAAGTTTTTCAAAATTCGTGGTGAATCTGATCACCACTGTTTTGGGACTCAAACGACTTAGTTTGATGAAAATAGTTTTAGAAATGGATAGATCTTTTCAAATAGGTAGAAAACGGTATATTATATGCACAATTTCGAGTTAAAATAACCAAATTATGGCCATTTTAAGTTTGAATTACCCTCTACACAAATGTTAACGATCTTATGACATAGTTTTTGCTAAGTATCATAGAATCAACAAGAAATACTTATTACAGGTATTCTTCTTGACTAGGTGATCCCGAGGAGGAGTGTTCATACCCCGAGGATTATATCGATTAGTGGAATTATCGATCGACTCATCTATAAGAGAGAAGTATCATCATGGCCAAATGAGTCTACTCCCCTTATTTTTCATGCTTATGTTTATGCTTGTAAGTATAGTTGCATTAGACTTAAAGAAAGATAAAATTTAAGATGTATGTTAACGTGTTAAAAGAATATTAAGTATATCGAAGCATGAAATGCTTGTAATAAATTTTATGCTTATTATCACGTTGAAGTGTTTGAAATTGGTTGATCACTTGTAAGAAATTAAAATATAATGGCTAGGCTTTAAATAAAATTTGATGCATGCACTTCATATGTTGAGTCTCATTGCATTTACTATTATACAATTGGTGGAATAAGTGTATGATAGTGGTGGTAGGCATAACCGGTATATTATATATGTGGCGACTAAGAGCCGGTAAAAACTACAGAAATTGGTGGCTAGTAGAAGTCAGTAATAACTACATGTTTTTGATGGTGTATTGGAGCCGGTAAGATCTATAAAAATATTTTTAAAAGAAGTAGTGGCCGTAATGGGCTAGAATATCTAACCCCGAATGAAGGGTGTAATTCATTCAATATATGATTCTCGGAAAATCATATGTCTTGTATGCTCACGTGTTTGTTGCATTCCATTTGCTTGTTTAATAAATATGGTTAATATTATGTTTCAAGTATGAATTCTGGGATTTTCTCACTAAGCTCGCAAGCTTACGCCTTCAAGGATTAGATTAGAATTCCTTTGAAATCTTTTGATGTAGTATTAAATTATTATAAAGACTATTAGTTATTTCGATCTTTGGGTTTTAGCAGAAGTATGCCCCTAAGAATCATGTAATAGACCTTTGATTATTAATATTATGATCCATTTTATTTTTGGATTCTTGTATATTCATTATTACTTACTTAGACCACACTTTCCAAAAGCGTTTCCTATTACCGTGTTAAATGCCTTATATATAATACCAAGACTTTTGCATAGCTAAGATAGTCATTCTTAAGTCTTGATATCATATGTGGCAGACTGCCATGTTTAGGGTACCCTTCGGGGCGTGACAGTATAAAAACATAATAACAAGATAATAAAATAGGAATTTTATGTGCAAGAACAAAACATGAACATGTTCTTTCTTTTACTACTCATGTGAGTTTCAAAAAAACACCATAACCATGTTAAGTTATATGACATGGATAAACTAAATGGTTGGAAAAGTTTACCTAAAGTATTTATGTGGTATAAAGATGGTAGATGAATTGGGTATTATGTGGGTAGTGATATGTGGTAGATAGTTTGTGTATAAAAAAGGATTTTTGTGAATAATTGATTTAAGAGAGTTTTTTTAGAGAGAAATTTTGGAGAGAGGATTTGTGGAGAGATTTTGGGAGAGTTTTGGTAGTAAAACGAGTTGTGTGAAAGAATGAAGGAGGAATGGGGCATTTATAGAATTTTGGAGTGAAAATTAGATATAATTAAATTAATTGAAAAAGAAAATAATTGAGAGTGAAGAGAGAGAGGGGGTGGATGGCAAAGGGGAGGAAAAGAGAGAAAAGTGATTAAAAATTAATTTTAGAAGAAAAATATAAGAAAAGTTTAGTAATATGTGGTGTAGCATTTTTATGAGAAAAGAAAATTGTAAGAAATAGGTATATAGGTTATAAGAATAGATAGTAAGAAAAAGTAGAGATATATGAATAGTAATGAATAATAGAAGTACTATGAATAGTATACTAGACAATTAAAATACCGGCAATAATAAAAATACGCGTATAAATGCAATATCTATAATTTTTAATTACTGAAAAATTCTAAAACTAATATTTTTTTTATTCCTTATATTTTTACATGTATATTGGTATTAACGGAATATTTTTGCGATCCGATGTACCAGGGCACGGTTTTTGAAAACCGAGCCCATTCAGATATGAAGAACACTAGAAATTTACGAATCTAATATTTTTAAGCTTCCTTATATTATTACGAACTATTATCAACAATTATTTTCATTTCGTTGTTTAGGGTTTAAGAGCACGGGATTGTCGAATCTTAAATATTAGGGTTAGTTGTAAGCTTTGTTGATTTTTAGGGTTCCAGTTTGACTTCTGGCTTGTTGATTTTATTCGTATGATTATAAAATTTTGGGATTTTGTTCGTATTATATTTCTAGTTCAACATCTATGGTTCATTTCATTTTTTTTTTGTGATTATTTAGTATTTTTCAGTTCTCGAGATCGTTTAACTGAGTCTATGGCTATGGGTTGACTTATTTTGACTTTTGGTGAAAATTGAAACTTTTGATTCTAAAATTCACCGAAGGATTTAAGGCCTTTAGTATTTCGTTTTCGAGCGTTATTTGGATATATCATCTTGATTTGCATGTTAGGAATCAGATAGATGATTTGATTGATGTACGGATGTTGAATCAACCGATAGTTGGATTTTCTATTTTGTTTTTAAGGTTCTCTTCTTCTTAAGGTTAAGGTTTTTTGTATTTGATCTTATTTAGAATTACGTTTTAACTTGGTTCGATTTTTAGGGTTTCGATTTTGGTTTTTGACTTCTAGGATTATTTTATAAAAATTATGAAAATTTTAGGGGTTTACAGTTAAAATCAAGCAACTTCTTTTTAAGGAGGGGAACCATTGAGTTAAGACCTGTTAAATCCTACCAGAAGCAAAATATCTCACTAAGCCTTCTAGTCTTGGGTCAGGCAGGTTGGCATCTATCGGAATGGGGTTGGACTAGACTTAAGGCATTACAAAAATTGGCTATCAATAATGGGGCTACTGATTTATTGTGAAATATGATATTTTTGAACTTTTTGCTTATTAACATAAATATAAAAATATGAAAATAATTAACATTTGATAAAAACCACAAATATTAAAGACATAAAAGATGCTACAAATTATGAATCACTTATGGTAGAGAATGAGTCAAAAGATTCAATCAACCTACTCACAACAGTTAACTTAAGATTGATAAAACCCAATATGAATAAAGAGATAATTCACTAACACTCATGGATTAGAAGAAAGCCATCACACTAACTACTTGTTTATTTTACTGTAATTGCAGTTCTATTATAGCCTTATTTCTTATGAATGGTTATTATGAAGTTTACTTAACCATAATAACGATTCTATAAGAAATTTCTATTATAAAAAATATTGAATAGTCATTCCTTGGCAATTTAATGCTGGAATTGTCTTTTTTCTAAAATATCTCAATTTAAATAAAAAATCAATAAAGGAAAATCCTATTACAGCTCTGGTCTATTCCTCAATAATAGGAATTTTATCACAATTCTATTCATTCAGCGAAGTGAATGGGCCATAAATTCACAATAACTTATAGCAAAATTAATTCATTATATCCATCATAATTGAATACATAAGTGAGCTATTTATTGACTCAGAATTCTTCGCACCTAGTAATGTAAAAGGACATAACCAAAAAGAAAAGAAATCTTATTGACTAAATAAATAAATATATAAATTTAATATATGAGAATTATTTCTAATAAATAGTTAAAAAACAATTTAATGAAAAACTAACTAAAATTAATAAAATAGTTAAATAAAACAAGATCTTTTCACGCACATCACTATTGTTCCTAAAATGCTGCTGAAGTAACATAAATTAGTAAAAGTTCAAAAAATAATTTTGTATTTTTTTTAAGAAAATAGAAATATCATTTTTCTTAACTTGTTTACAATTAAAACAAACGATTGTTAAATAAATTATGTTTATGCAACAAATACACCGCAAAAAAAATCGTTTCCTAAAAAAAAAGAAGATGTATTATTTTTGGACGGTGAAGTACTAATTTGAGCGGATTGTTGGCATAAACAAAAGGGTATGTACCATTTGAGTTCTTTCTACTTTTCTCAAATGAGATGCAATTGCTGTATGAGTAACTTTTTTTCACTCTATACTAATGTTACAAAAAGTAATGCATGTAAGTTCACAAAGAAGCAATACTAATATTCTTGGGGACGCTTGTAAAGATCATGTGTTGCCATTTCCTTTTGTTTTTATCGACCTTGAACTTTTCTAAATTGAAAGGCATAAGTTTGGTTTTAGGCTTTTAGCTCATCAATATTCATTATTTGCCTTAAGGCTGAGAAGCTCTAAATCCACATGGACAACATGTGCCAAGTGGTCATGCCCAAAAGCCTTTGTTGAACCAACACAAGAAGATGCAAAGTACGCATAAGAATAATTTCACTTTTTTAATGGAGAGAGATGAGAATATAAAGACAAGAAAAAATGCACCTTCCAGCTAAAAATTGAATCCCTCCAAAAGATTTGTCATTTCATAGAAAAAGAAAGAAAGTTTAATATATACGTTACTTCATTGAAGAGGAAAAGGAAAATCTTTTGATTTGTGGCATTTCATGTGTAGATCAATAATAACAATTGGTGTGGGGTACTTTCTAAGGTATAAATGTAATCACCTAAATTTGTACAACTCGAATATAATAATCATTAAGTAATAATGTAAATTTTTTGAAAACTTTTTTAAAAAGTCACAAGAATCACTTTTGATTTTTTCATGATCAAAGAATATTAAAATATGAACAATTTTATTCTCATTTAAAATTTTGAATTATTATAAAAGAATTTCAAGATAAATTTTTTCCATAACTTTTCGATAATACCTCAAAAATATAAAAGGGTAAAATTTGATATGCATACACAAATGAATGAAAATGAGATTTTAACTAGATGATAGTACTAATAACAATTATAACATATAACATTCATGATAATTAAAGAAATAAATAATTATAAAGAGATGATGCTAAATCTAATAACTCAAATCTCAAGTTGTTTCATAAAAACGAAAATGACAAGAAACACCATACCAATAAAATCAAAGAATAAAACAATGTAATAATGTAATACATGCAATAAACAAACTTGACACATCGAAACAATTTCAAAATAATATCGAGATTCAATACGCTTTACAATAACGAAGGACAGTAGGAAGCATCAAACGGATATGATAATAAATACAGATATACAATATATAAACTCAATAAATAATAGATTGTCAAATAATTCAAAGTTACAATAGAAGTGAAACATAATACTAAATCTTAATCTAAAATAATCAAAGTGGCATAATGGAAACATAAATGAAAGAATAAATCTTAAAATGATTGAAAGCTTTTGAATTATAAAGTTTAAAGTTGATATGAAATGTTGTTTGCCAGTAGATAATCAAAACTTTTGTTTATCTAGGTTAGAAATGGCTTAATTAACTAGTATAATAGATGATTAATTTTGAACTTTGATTATAATGTAATTTAAAAATTGAGCTTAGATAGTTTAATTAAATCAAGTAAATTAAACTCTAGAATATAACTAGATAGATTAACAAAATCAAGTTAATAAATAGATCTAATCGAAATTAAAATTTCAAATATTCCTTTCCATTTATCTATTTGCTTCGTTATCAATTTCATGAATCAGATTCTCTAATTCTTTCTAATCATCAAATTTGAATTCTAATCTTATCAATTTGTCTATTTCCTTTAAGTATCTTTTTCCAACAAATGAAATTCATCATCACCTTAGTCAAGTTTTAATTAAAACTCATTTTCTTTTAATTTCAAATCTTTGACCCGTTGAAAATTTCAATTTAAATGTTTAGTAAAATTTGTAAATCCTAAGCATAGTCTATTTCGTGAATTAAATTATTCAATTCTTTGCAATCATTGATTTCAACCCCTTTTCCTTTTGATTTTTAAATAATCCAAATTTCTCAAGATCAATTACTTCAATTTCTAAAATTTCCTAAATTAGCCATTTTAACCTTAATTCTATTCCTTTAATCCTCATAAGTTTTGAATTTATCTATTTGTTTAAAAATATCAATTTTTAATCCCAAACCCAAACTAAATATAGATTTCTTATAAATTAAACTCTTAAGCTACACCTTTGATTTAAGTAGTTAATTTCTATTCTAGAAATCCTTATATTTCTTTCCAATGATTTTCTAAACTTAAGATAATTATCTGAAAAGTTTAGACTAAATTTCTTACCCATAAATATCCTTTAAATATCTCACCAACTTTATCTTTTCCTTTACTTTTCATTTTTCTTCATCTATCTCTTCTTTTCCTTTTCTCTTCTTCTTTTTCTTTTCTTTCTTTCTTACATTTCTTCTTCTTCTTCAAGAATTCAAATTCCAAATCTCAATTTCAAAAAGATTATAAAGAGAAATAGAAAGTGAAAAACAAGATAGAAGATAGAACTTAGGCATGAAAAACTACATCAACTAGTAAGTAGTAGTACTAGTGAAGAACAAGTAGTAGTAATAGTAAAAAACTAGCTAGTTTTGTCAAACATGTGAAATATCTTGGTTTCTTTGTTTTGATTGTTATAGATGCATGTGAATGATGAGTTAGTGCTAACTATAAGTAGAGTTTATGATAAAAAAGTGAAAACTTGTGATATATAAGTTCGTATAACAAAAACTATGTATAATTTATGAATGAATAGGCTAAGATATACATGAGATGATCTAAAGATATAAAATGTAATAACATGTATATAAATGTTGTAAGCTATGATTTTGAACTTATATGATGTTATCAAGATGTTGTAGGTTGAATTTTGAAGATAAAACATGTAAACAAGTAGTTTGAAGTTAGGTAAAGAAACAAAGGAATTCGTAACTCAGGTTAATCTGTCAATCACAGGAGTGACACAACCCTTAGTAGGCTCTGTTTTGAAATTTTTTATCAATCATGGACATGATTCAATCCATTGTGACTTTGTTTTACAAGTTTTTGAATGATCATAGGCATGATGAAGCCCTCGGTGCAAATTGATTTAATTTTTAAAAAAAATCACGGGCGTGATCTAGCTTTTAGTAGCCTTGAATCAAGTTGTTTTAGTAGCTTTGGGTTGGAAATTTTTGCTCAATCACAAGCATGATTGTGCCAGTGATGATGAGCACAGCTGTGTAGCCCCTATTTAACCCTATTTAAAAATAAGAATAAATAAATAAATAAATTAAATGAATGATGGATAATTGATATAATGTATTAATTAGTATTTGTATAATTAGAAGTGAGTTAAATGAACTAATAGGTTTAGTAATTGATTTGAGTTAATATATTTTCCAAGTATAAAATGAACTTAGTTATTAATCTTAAGATAAACATGGCCTAATGTACCTCAATGAGTTAAAATGAATTAGATCTACTAAGTTTAACAAACTTAGTTATGTTACGTTATTTTTATACTAATGTAACTTGAATGGGAGTATATTGATATACTTAATGATTATAAGTGACTTAAACTAAATGATTAGTCTTAAAATGAACACGATTAAGATCTTATAGAATATGCAACAATATTTTGGTAGAATAAGTGAATATAACTTAGTAACAAAATTAGATTTAATGTGGATTTTAAATATGATTTAATAATTGGATTAGGTGGTTGAGTCTAATCAACTTAATTAAGTTAAGTTAAAATAGACTTAACTTGTAAATAACTTAAATATAATTGTAATTTGTTAGCCTTTAAATCATAAAGGGTGTATGTTCTTTCAAATGTATATTTGCTAAAATGAGTTTTTCTTTTCATATAAAGTAATAATTTATTAAAATACTTATAATAATGATAAAGAATAATGATGTTTTATAATAAATAATTATAAAAAAAAATAAAAAGAAATAATTTGACAAACAACGAAAAAACTATCCATCTTGGTGAAGCAATTTTCGTCGTGGCGGAGTTCCTACTTAGTGCCTATCAAATAAGTTTTTAGTATAAGTCTATATTTCAATCAAGTGTAGAATAATGAACTAAAAATGGATTTAAATACTAAAATTTGATAGTAATATATATATTAAGAAAAATATTAAGTGTTTATTATTTCTTTTTATAGGAGGAAGAATAATCGTTAAAATTTCTAGAAGGTTTTTATGACTTAACCAAGATGACAAGTAGGTAACTTCAACCTTATCACTTTGTTTATGTTTGTAATGTAGTTGTACATGCATTAAAATAAATAAAATTGGCTATGTGTGTTGCATTAGGTACTCATTTACTCTTCAATGATTGTTTGGTTGATAAACTATTAAAGTAAAGGTGATCACATATTGCTTGTAATAATTGAGTTGTTGTTGTTGATGAGTATTTGTTATGGAATGATTGCTTTAATGATTGAGCCTAATACTATCTAATTAATTAAATAAACAAACATGGATTGCACGACAACATACTTGTGTTAGCATAGTATTCACGTTATATATTAGCCTTTAAGCCATGTTTTGGAGAGTCTAATGAATTTGGTAAGACTACCCCTAAGTGTCATCCTTACAGGAACTAAGTAGGCACCGAAGGACGTGGCCTAATGAGAGTTGATATGAGATGGCTAATACTTAGTGATGGGTCTAAGTTCTAAGATAAAGTCAATATTTTAATCCCTATATGGATACATAAATAGGAAAAAAAAAAGAATTTGAAAAGGACTTCTCCTTTCTTAGTTCTTTGGCTCTAGTAGGCATGAATTACTAGAGCTGGTCCTTCAACCCCCAAGGGATGGCATAAATCTCCACTGGTTTGGATTTCAATCATCCAAACCGTGCATATCACATGATTGAGTGTTGCATTGCATATACTTGCTAATAAAATTTTCTTGACAATTGTTTGATGCATTGTCTACTCTTGTTATTCAGTAAGCTGTAGAATAACTAATGCTTCCATAGTTTTTGTGCAAAAATAACTCATATCAGGAATGCGCTAGGAATGTGTGAGGAGATCTCCTTTAGTAAAGTTCTTGAAGACAAGAAGATAAACTTTGAATGTATGCATAGTGTATAAGTTTGAGATTTTGTAATGTATAAGATAAACTTAGAACTAGATTAGTTGTATGTTGTTTGTAACTTTGTACTATGTAAGCTATCTATCCTATTGTGCAATTTGGTAGGGGAACCAATTCTTTGCAGTTCTAGTGGATTGTGAAAATTCATATTTCTTTAGTTATCAAAATGTTTTTTTTTCCAAGTAAAAATTGTATAACAAATATTAAATAGAGTTTTGCAATCTTTCACTTGTAAAATGGTTCTCATATTATGGGTGTATACGTGGTATGGTTCTCATATTATGGGAGTATACGTGGTATGTTAACCCTTTTTGAGGCACGGCAATAAATATCTAGTACTATTAACTGCTAATTTTTAGTATTCCAATACTGATTAATAGAGGTAACACTGTTGAAACTTGCTAGATCGAAGGGTGGGCGCGATACTGTTCAGTTTAGTTTTTTCCTTGAACTAAATTGCACAAAAAAATAACAATTCGGCTATTTTTTTATCAAACCTAACTATATGGTTTGGTTTGCTATTTTTTTTAACTTGAAAAAAAATGGTTTGATTCGGTTCGATGCACGATTCAAATTGTTTTTTATAACTTTTTTTTTTAATTATCTTTATTTGCAATATGTTATACTTGAGAAAAGTTCTTTTCTATCTCAGCGTTTTCCCAATTAGGACGAACATTATTGATTTTAACCTCGAAACTTTCTTTTTAGAGTTTAGGTTTTATATAACTTCAAAAAGTTAATTTTATGATAGAAATCGTAGAATGTTGAATGGTAGGGCTTATTGGTGCTTTAACTTGTAATTTAATTTAGAAAAGAATCATCTTTTTATGGTTTTGGTTTTGTACAATTCGATTGCTTTGATAAAATTTTTGTTTCTATTGGTGTCGGATATGGTAACGTATGATATGAAGTAGCAAGCTCAAATCCATAGTCATTACCTATAATTAATCAATTTTATAATTGGAAGGAGTTAGGATTATGGATCGAATGGGAACAATTTCTAATTCAAGTTTAATATCTTTACATCTTAATAATTCAGGATTTTGTTTTCTAATGTAACCAAAGCTGTTTGGGTTCCATGAACGATTAAAGCCAAGCTAGCTGTGTCTTTTTTTTTTTTTCTCCATTCCCCTTACTCAAACCTTGAACCAAATCGGCTAAAAAAATCAAATATTTAGTTCGATTCAATCAATTAATAGATTCTATGATGAATATCAGACACCATACAAAGGTTTTGATTCTAGAGTTTTAAAGCCAATAATAATAGGATATGGTAGAGAACAGAGAGTATGACCTCTTAGCTAGCTTTAATCTACTAAAACCTCGTTAGATTACAAGTTCTAAGGTATACTTTATAATTTTTCATAGATATGTTGAAAGTACCACAAATTAACTTCTACAATAGTCCTAACACACATAATTTAAAAGGAAATCTAGCCCTTTTAACCTATCTTATGACCTAGTTTTTTAACATAATGCTTAAATAAATATAGTTAAATCTATCTTAAATCTCAAATTTAAGTCAATATCATGCTTTACATTTACCATATTTTGTTGTTATCTTGTGTTTCATTGAAATTCACCATATTTATATTTGTTATAATTTACATGTTAAAATGATATTAACTTACAATTTGGACATCTTGATTTTGTATGCCGATTATCAACAATCATTTGAGATTATAATAAAGAAAGTAAGAGGAGAAAAAAAAAAAAACATTTACCTTGACCTTGGGGACCGCAAATCCTATGGTTTCATATGGTACATATGAAAGCTTATATGCATAGGATAGTGTATAGGGTAGGAGTTAACTCACCCCTAGTGAATAAGAGGGTAGTCATTGCTAGGGTGGTAGGGTGTATTTTTCCTTCTTTTTTTACCCCCAAAATGGCGACAGTGTTGAGATGAATAGGATACGAGGTCTTACTTTGAATTTTGTGTCTTATGATGCAAATATTGATAAGTACATAACCAAAATTTACCCTACAATACTTTCAAACCTCCCACGTGCCATGAAAATCATATAAGTATCCTATGATAAATAACTATGTTTTTTTTTTCTATTTTTATTTTCATAGATGAAATAATACATTCTTTCCATTTTTTTCCCTAAAAAAAACAAATATGTATGCATCAAGCTCATCATCAATGACTCTCAAACTATAAGTTCAATATGGCTTCCTTATATTAAATTTCCTATGTAATAACACATTTTCATAGAATGTTAAATGTTTCTTGCTCCTCGCTGGAGGGAGTTAGACAATTGGGCCCATATATATTTGGGCCTTGAACTGGACAGTTCACTACTGTATATTATATTACACTCACTAACTTTTATTATATAGGATATAAGTTTTAGGTAGATGTCATGACTCAGAAGAGATGCCCTTACATTGTCTATATGATTTTTATTTAAAATTTTTAAAAGAAACGTACATATGATATTTGATACCTGCTCTTAAATTTCTTAATTTCATAGGATCTTACAAGTTGGATGGTCCAGTAGTTTCCAATTAAAAAATACCCTTGGTGTTAGCTAGCATGAAGATCATGGGGAAGTTTATATAGTCTTGGCAAATGTTTGTGATGTGTGGAAATCGTGTAGATAAGTTAATGCATTTTAATTGTATAGACATGTTAATGTGACATATGTATATTTATAAACAAGTTTATATCATTTGAGCTCGCAGAGCAATTATAATTGGCACATCTAATATTTATAATTCTTACGACATGATGTCGCGACTGGTTAAAATATATTCCTTATTGTTTTGTTATATCTTTTTCTTATATCTCTGTTATATTCGTTTAGGCTTCTCTGGAGAAAAATGCAAATGAAAAGTTGGGGGTTAAAGTACAATAGGCTACTAGGACAAGGGAGCGTGGGTTGTTCTACTTTATTTCCGTTCTCTCTTCTTTCCAACACCTTTCTCTTTATCTTTTTGGTTCTTTGATGCCCACCCTTTTCAGAGTAGAAGGCCTTCTTTGTTAGTCTCCATGTGCCTCCATTACTTAATCATATTTATAGTGGTAGATAATTTCACATGAAAGACAAGAATTCAAAATTAATTTCACATGAAAGACAAGAATTCAAAATGTTAGTCTTAATGTCATCATAAAATGTCCAAATGCATAATAATATGTTTAAATCATTCAGGTTTTAATTTGATTTGAGCTATCCGAATGTCATTTAAAAATAAAAAATTTCAATGTTTACAAGGGAAGTATTGTTCTTGTAAATCCAGACATGGATTTGTTGTGTTTTGATTTTACTTGAACACGTGTCCATAGAAAAAAGAGATGGCAAGTAACAAAAATAAAAACAAAAAAAAAAAAGAAAAAAAGAAAAAGAGAGAATGCATGAATATTATCTATGAACCCTAGTTCATTTAGATGAGGCGTCTTCGTTGCATCTAATTTATTGTTGTATGTGTCACTATCTCTTGGCAAGAGATTCAAAGACTCCATGATTTCTTTGGCTTTTAAGCAATCTAAGACAGAAAAACAAACAAAAAGTAAACCGAAAAGAAGCTGAAGCCCTAGTTAGCTGAGTGGTAACATGTCACACACACTAAAAGGAATAAAGATATATAACAAAGTTGTTATTTTTACAACGAAAAAGCTTCTCAGAATCGACATATGCTTTGTGAGGAAGGATCTAAAGAGCGCAAGGATTTCTTATGCTGTTTCTTTGTTATATCTAAGCATACCCTTTTGATAATTAAAAAAAAAAAAAAAAAAGCATAACCCTTTTGATAATTAATGGAACAAAAGAAAAAAAAAAAAAAAAAAAGGTATTACCCCACATACCCTAATCATGTCTTTTGTATTATATATATATATATATATGTGTGTGTGTGTGTGTTGCCGGTCCCCTTCACCATATTGGATAACAAACAATGAATTTAATATCAACTATTAATTTAAGTATTAATAATCCTTAATATACTGGCTATACATGCATGACTTTGCTAGAAAACTAAATTGATTTAATTATATACATGCATACATATGTGTGTGTGTGTGTATAGTTAAGAAGTCCATAGTTGTACAAAAATAACTATTTGAAGAACAACTTTACTTAATAATAATAAACTACTTTTTAAGGGCATCTTTGGATCACTCATAGATAGGTCTCTCACACAAAGTTGTACAGAGATGGCTCAAGAAACAAACCATGTGAGTGGGGAGTCTTATCTTTAAGTCCAAAAAGAGAAGTTTGCCAGAGCAACTCCAAAAGTCAAAGCATCAAATCTAAAAAGATTAAAAAAGCTCCTTCCTTTTATAAAGAAACCAACGTGCAATCATACATTGTAGCCTTCATTTCACGTAAGCAGTAAAAAACAAGTTGGAAATGTAGCTTGGACTGATTCTTGGAGATAAATATGCTTGACTCCTAACGCCTTGTATTTTCTTTTTGGGCGTGCATATATGTTGATTGTGTGTTAAATATCAACCTCTTTCGATCACTGTGGTCCTTAAAATAATCAATATCATATGAAAATTTCTATTTGCATTTCATAGATTTTCATCCTGTTAAAAAAAATAGAATAAGGTAGAAAAGGGAATTCAATTAACATTTAAAGCTCAATTGAACCGAATTTTAACCCTTTCGTTTCATCCAACAAATGTTTAAGTGAAATTATGAACATTTTTCAAAGCGGAAGTAATTATAGGAATTAGAGTGACTACATAATTAGCATAGGACAGCAAAATAATAAGATGAGAGATACTCGATGTATATAATGTTCGACTCAACTGAGGGTCGAGGATGGTTGATTTAAACTTCAATTTAAATTCAACGTTCGTCATTTTTTATTGGATTAATGTCTCAAACACTACCTGACTTTTGACAAAATATAGAATTAGTAAGAGAAGTTTGAAATTGACCAATTTAATATGTAAATTTTGAACTTAATAAATTTAATACTTGAAAAAACATTTCATGTACATTAATAATACCTCCATCAAGCTCTTTCCAGTACTAAATTTATCAATGTCAAAGTTTTTTGGGTATCAAATTGATTAATTTCAAAGTCTAAGCACTATATTGATCATTTTCAAAGTTTAAGTATATAATTGTATATTTTTCAAAAGTTCGGGTACCATTTATGATATTATTCCTTTTTTATTTCCTTTAGCAATTGTAAAAGCCAAATTACCAAGGTTTTGACTACGTTTATACAACATTGTGGTTTTGTAAACATTTGTAAAAATTTTATGTACTTTTATGAAATTTAAATTAAAAAATTAAGTAATTTTACAAAAAAAAAAACTCATAAAATGGAGCAAATGCTCATGACAAGTTCAACTTTGCAGAATTAAAGTGAAATCACTTATCTTGAGTGTTTTTAATAACTTTAAGGGAAATTACAACTTGTGAGTGTGTGGATGAATATGAAAAAGAATATACAATGAATTTTTTGAATTTACAACCTCAAGGGAGAGGTGCCAAGTTCGAATTCTCCCCTTCATTAATGGAAGAAAATTAAATAAATAAACCTTTAACCGCATTTATGACATAGATTGTGATTTTATGGGTAAAATATTGCTTACCGAGTTTAAGCGGTTTTACAAATATGAACTGAATTTAAGTTTCATATGGAATTACAAATTGTTTAGTAATTTATTGACCGATGTTGCAATTATGAATCTATGCGGACTTCCAAATATCAATATTTAATTATAAATTATTTATTCAACTTACGAACTTACTCTAAGTTTATACGAACTTATTATGCCATCATCCGAACTTCTAAATAGATTTAGAAATAAATATTTATTATATATTTCTAAAAAATTAATATTTAAGATTTAAATAATTTCTTAATTGTAAAAAAAATTATATAAAAAATAAATATATTACTTAAAATATATAATCTATTAATTTAATATAAAATATAAAATAAGTAGTGCCAAAGTATAATTTATATATATATATCATTAAGTATATAATTTTATATATCTATTATATAATATTTTTTAATTATAATATATTACCTAAAAATATTGTATATTAATAATAAATATATAATATAAAGTAATTATATAAATGTAAACTTAGTATATATAAATATTATATATTACTTTAATAAAATATTAATGAAAAATCCTTCATAAATAGGTAAACTGAAATTATAAAAAGAAAATTAGTAAATTAAGATACAATGACATAGTGAATAAGCATGGATAAAACAAGAATTGCAAAGATGCAATCTCATAGAGAAATCTTCTTTAAAATTAGGGTTTCAAAATATTAGATATGATAAAAATGAGTCTAAAGGCTATTATACTAACACATGAGAAGCCTAAAAGACAAATAAGAAATAAATCGAATAAAGTAATTTGATAATTTAGGCTGGCAAATTAGGCCAGTGGTGTAGGATTAAAGGCCGGCCACGTAGAAATTTAGGCTAGTGGTAAATCCCAGCTCATTCGCACTAGTCTCCTCCACTTAGAAGAAACTCATCCTCGAGTTTAGGGGTCCATCCAATTAAAATGGAACATTGAGTCATGAAACATGGATAAGTCTACCACATTAAATGTCTTGGAAATACCCATACTGCCAAAATCCACCACATATGCATTATCATTGATGTTTGAAGCATTGCATAAGGACCATATTTCTTCGGTTGAAGTTTGTGTAGGTGCCAACTGAAAATCTCTCCTTGCACAGGAATACCATGACTTGATCACCAACCTGAAAACACCTTACACCACCTATGTTTATTTTGTAGCTTGCTTGTTACGCTGATTTGCTTCTTCAGCCTTTGTTTCACCTTTTTTTTGCACATCGGCTAACTGCTCCGCCCTATGCCTTGCTGAAACATTAACACTATCTCCCTTAGGAAGCTTAATAAAGTCAAAAGTATGCTATGGTACCTTAGTATAAACAACTCAAAAAAGAGAACACTCAGTTGCATTATAGATAGTGCTATTGTATGCGAATTCAGCTTGTGGAAGGATAATGTTCCATTGCTTAGGTCTGTCACCACAAAGACTGCGTATTAAATTTCCCCAAGTGCGGTTGACTGCCTTTATTTGACCATCAGTTTATGGGTGAGATGTACTACTAAACTATAAGGAAGAGTCGAATTGCTTACATAATATCGGCCAAAAATAACTTAGAAACTACTATCACAATCTGAAGTGATAGTTTTGGGAACTCCAAGCAAACAAACAACCTCCTTGAAAAAAAACCTAACTACATTTGTAATTTTTCTATAAGCACTACAAGAAATTTTGGCTTTAGAGACAAAAAATTCTGTCTCTGAAAGTGAAAAATCTGTCTCTAAAGACTTTCAGAGACAGATTTTCCGTCGCAAATTTCTGTTTCAAAAATCATCGTCGCTAATTCTTTTAGAGAAAGATTTATTTTCCGTCGCAAATTTGCTACGGAATTTCTGTCGCAAATTTGTCCCTGTTTTATAATTAGATATTTTTAAATATCCAATTAATAAATATTAAATAAAATTATTCTGTCGCAAATCTGTCTCTGATTCTAAGACGAATTATTAAAAAAATACACATTTGTCTCTTATTTATCCTTCCGAGGAGGTCACCCATCATAGAATGCTATATACTAAGCACACTTAACATTGGAATTTTCACAAGCACTAAACCGATAAACCAATTCATATCTTCATAAGTAAAGTTCCACTACTGTTTATTTAAGAGATATCACAATTTACAATATTATAATTATAAAACATTTTACATATTTTTTATAATTTATTTTTATTTTATAATTTCACTTTACCTATTTATTAAGGATTTTTCATTAATATTTTATTAAAATAATATATAATATTAATATATACAATGTTTACATTTTATAATAATTATTTTAAATTATATATTTATTATAAATATATAATATTTTTCAGTAGCATATTATAATTTTTTTTCCAAATATGATATTATTATTTAAAAATATTATATATTATGTAAATATAAATAATGTTATACATATAAATTTATATATATTTAATGATATATATTATAATTATATTTTTTACATTACTTATTTAATATTTTATATTAACTTAATAAATTGCATATTTTTAATTAATGTGTTTATTTTTTATTTCATTTTTGTTACACTTAATAAATTATAATAAATATAAACAATATAAAAATATATTTTTCATTAATATATTAATATAATAATAATAATACCAATTTAAATATATTTAACTAATTATTATATATTATATATTTTATTACTTAAATATACTATATTTTTACATAGGATATTATTTTTTACCCAAATATTTTATTATATTTTAAATAAAAATAGTATGTAAATATAAACTATGTAAGATATATATAATAAATTTTTATATGAAAAAAAACATATGAATAGTCATAATAAATATATAATAAAAAATTATAAATAATATGAATATATATTTTTTATTAATATATTGTTAAAATATAATATATTATTTATATATTTGTATATGTTTAAATATACTAAGTTTACATTTTATATTAATTATTTTATTTTACATATTTTGTTATTGAAATATACTTTATTTTTAAGTAGTATTTTATGATATTACTTGTATATAACATATTATATTATTGTTATACACTATTTTATTAAGTTGTATAATTTGATTTTTTATATAAGTTATTATGCAAAAGAATATATATAAGATATAAATATAATATTTATATTTTAAGTACTATTTTTAACTTATGCTTTATAATATATAAATATGTAATGTAATAATAAATATATTATAAATAAAAAATATATAATTAGTTGTAAATAACATATGATTATACATATTATAGTTATTATATAATAAAATTAATTTACAAATATAATATATCATTATTATATAATGCACATTTATATATATTATATTAATATGTATAATTAAAACTAAATTTTAAACAAATTATTTATATATTAATATATGTAATAATTTAATTTAGAGACAAATTTGCAACAGAATTGAAAAAAATAGAAATTGGCGCTAAAATAATTTATTTCCCTCTAAAATCAGAGACAAATTTGCAACAGAAAAATTTTCGTCGCAAATCAATGTGTAATCCGTCGCAAATTCCGTCGCAAAAGCATATAAAAATTAGAAGATTATTCATAATTTATGTCATCACAAATCCGTCGCAAATCTGTCTCTAATTCATTTTTTTAGAGACAGAAATTTTCCGTCGCAAATTTTCTGTCTCTAAAGGCTAGTTTTCTAGTAGTGAAGGAATAAAATGTTTCATTTTGGAAAATCTGCCAACATCCACAAAAATAAAAACAACTCCTCTCTATGTACTTGGCAATCCAAATACAAAATCATGGATAGATCCTCCTAAATAGTTTTTGAGATCGGCAACGACATGTATAATCCAATATTCTTGGACTGGCCCTTTAATCGCCAACAAGTAAAACACTTCTCAACAAATCTGTATGCTTCTAGCCTCAAGTAAGGCTAATAAAATCTTTCCTTCACTGCTGCCAATATCTTATCACACCTTAAATGACTAGCCAATCCATGTCTTTGCAGATCATTAATCACCTGCTCTCTCAATGAAGTTATTGGCAGGCACAACTAGTTGTTATACATCAAATAATTTGCAGATAAATAAAAACCAGAAATAGGTTGATTATTTGATACCTGACTCCATATCACTACAAAATCCTCATCATGCTCATACTCCCCTTTAAGTTGCTTAAAGCCCAAAATTTCTTGGCTCAAAGTTAGTAGCAAAGAAGCTCACTTACTCAAAGCATCTGCTATCTTATTTTGCACCCTTGATTTATGCCATAACTTGAAGAGAAAGTTTTGCAAAAATTGGCACCATCTCACATGCATATCAAGCACTCTTCTACCACTTGGTTTGCTTTCCTTATCCTGGAATGACTAAACGACTGTGAGCAATGCTATCTGCCGAAATGAGGCATGAAGGAAGACTGCACTGTAAGTAGCAAGCAAAAAGACAGTTGATCGTTTCACTCATGCTTATGATGGGAGGTCCTTCTTCCACTGATGTTTTACTCTTCTTTTTATCTAAGGTTAACCGCTGACTTAGAGTATCAACAGCTTTAACGGCATCAGTTCAGGTGCTGGGACGTAAGAAGTAACGCTTTCGGTTTTCAGTTACTGAAGGAGCTCTCGTTTCGTATGAGGATAAGGTACCGGTCTCTTCTATTCCCTATACTCTCCAAAGCTGCTATTGGCATAAGGAAGACCCGCGGGATATGGCAGCGGCATAGGAAAGAGGCTCCCTAGTGCTTTAGATAGCATTCCTAACGCCTCCGTCACTCTATCATTCGCCTCGCTCCACTAGCTATTAAGAAGTTTAAATAGGCACTAGCATGCACACTCAAACCTTAACCGTATCTCCTACCTCTACTAGTGATAAGTCTGAATTTAGGAGCCCAGATCACCTGACTGGACTACCGAGTAAGGCAGACAGGAAAACATCTGATAGTAGGGCAGGTTGAAAGCTTTCCCAGGTGTTTAAGTCAGGGGGTATTTCGTAAGTAAGGAAGATTCTTACTCTCAGGTGAGGAACCGATGTGATTCTTTCTAACCACCTTCTTTCTATTCGAATCTGGAGAAGATGAGCTCATCACATGTTCAGTAATCGCATGCTCTTTCCAAGCTTAGTCAGTCCGTTTTGAGCTCTCCCCTATTAAAAAAATCGTAGCTAGAGCAAGAAGACGAGTAGAAAGAATAATGGGAATGCCAACCCGGCTTATCGAGGAAGATCGAAAGAGGCTAAAAAGGAGCATTGGAAAGGGTCCTGATATCTTTATCTATCTCTAATTTTAACGTGCATTCGAGAGGTTTGAAGAAAAATCAAAAGCCATCATCGAAGACACTGAAGATGTCAACTTGGGTACTCATCCATCAAGGAGAAAAAGACTAGCTGACACCCTACCTTATGGAAGGAATAGACCCGACCTGACCTCTCCTCCTCTAATAGTAGCCAGCAGCCATAAACCAGCCCGGTGTCCGGACATCGAAGAGAGTCCTAGCATACTTTACTTTGATAAAGGGAATGCTACCGATACTTGAAAGACTCATCCTCTGGCAAAAGCTTGACTTTCTTACTTCAACCGCTTAACCCGGAAGGTCTCATTCTAGTTTGACTTCTATGCCGACGCTATTATCGAGAGTTCCTCTTGCTTCAGTCCCCTCTTATGCCATTCGTGCCCTACGACTAGCTAAGGAGGTTTCATTTAAGGGTAGCTTCCCATTCATTACTAGTAGCGCTTCTTTGTGCCCAGAAAGGGAATCAAATCCCATCGCAAGTGTAAGTGCAAGTTACGCTAGGTTTGGACCAATGTTGTAAGTGGCGATAGCTTCCTCTTTTAGCTTTTCAAATACTTCAAAGCTTCATGGTCCAAATAAATCATAAATTTCTTCCCAATCAAATAACACTCCTAGGTTTTAAGAGCATGCACCACTGAATAAAATTTCTTATCATAAGTGCTTCATTTCTGCCTTACCTTACTGAGCTCTCACTAAAAAATGCAATTGGCCTCTTTTTCTTGTAAAAGAAAAAACCCCATACCTACTTTGCTTGCATCACAATCCATTTCAAGCAACTTATCAAAATCTGGAAGGGTAAGGATTGATGTCGCACACAATTTCTCCTTCAAAACTACAAAATTGTTGGCTACTTCATTCGTCCACAGGAATTTCCCTTTCTTCAAACACTCCATCATAGGTGCAGAAATGGTGCTAAAATTCTTAATATACTTGTAGTGAAAAGTCGCTAACCCATGAAAGCCTCATAGCTTAGAAACATTCTTAGTAGTAGTCTAGTCTCTAATTACCTTAATCTTTGCCTCATCAACCTATATAACATCAGCCGAAATGACACACCTAAGAAAAGCAGCTTGTTTGTTAGAAAACTACATTTCTTAAGGTTAATGTATAGCTTATTTTCCTACAAGGCTATTAGTACACTCCTCAAATGCAACAAATGATCCTCCTCATAAATGCTATAAATCAAAATATCCTTAAAATATACCACCACAAATTTACCAATAAACGTCTTTAATACCTAGTGCATCAGCCTCATGAATGTGCTAGGGAAGTTGGGTAACCCAAAAGGCATAATCGACCACTCATACAACCCCTCCTTCGTCTTAAAGGCAGTCTTCTACTCATCACCAAGTCTAATTTGAATTTGATGGTACCCATTCTTCATATCAATTTTCAAGAATTATCTAGCTCCATGTAACCTTTCAAGCATATCATCTAGCTGTGATATAGGAAATTTATATCTCATTGTGATTCGGTTAATGGCTCTACCATCAATACACATCCTCTAACTTCCATCCTTCTTGGGCGTCAATAATGCTGGAACTACACATGGACTCATACTCTGGTGAATCAATCCTTTCCTCAACAGCTCCTCTACCTTTTCTTTCAAAATCTTAGTTTCCTTTGGATTCATTCTATAAGGAGGCATATTTGGAAGGCTAACTCTAGGAAAAAGATCAATATGGTGTTGAATGCCCCTCATTAATGGTAACCCATCTAGAATATCCTTAGGCATCAATTCTTTAAATTCATGCAATAAAGGACAAACCAACTTTGGTTGCTTTTCCACTTGCGATTCACCATTATTCATCAAAACCCACTTCACAATCATAGCATGCACTTGCCTGGTCTCTTTAATTTATGCCTCAAAATCCTTTACCAAAGACAAAAACACACTCCTATCAGGTAAGGTAGCCTTATTTTTCAATGGCAACAATGTATACTTCACCCCATCAATACTGCACTTGGTTGGAACAATTGGTGGCGCTGAGTATGATCTTCACATTCTGGGGTCCACATCACCCTTTCGAACAACAAAAACCTATTCATCGTCTTCCACATAACCCACCTTTTCTCCATTAACCTCACAACAAATTCCATCATCCTTTTCTACCACATTAACTATTTTTCTCGTAGGATACTCATTAGATCTATGTCCTAGTTGACCACATCTAAAACACCTCCCCACACTTGACTTCGCATAGGGATTATTTGCTTTCGTAATCTCTTTATCTTGTTCCTCATTCATAGGGCATTTCCTGCAGCTTTATTAGAGGTCGCCTATTATTGCTATAACCTCAGGTTGGCCGCTTTGCAATAGCCCTGGTCTTCTCTTCCAACCGACAATGGTCTATACCCCTCAAAGATATTCCTTCTACATTGCTAATACATCATCTAAACTTTCAAGGCTAAATTTTTTGCCTCACTTAAGGTAAGAATAACCTGTGTTCCAGTTTTATCTTGTAAAGTTGGCCTTACCTTTTAAATACCGAATTACCTACTATCCCTCATATCCTAAGAGGTTATTACATTCTGCCAACCCCATAAATTCTACAGTAAATTCATGAATTGATATGCTCCCCTATTGGCATCGCTGATACCGCCAGAATAAAATCTGCTCATAATCTGGAGATAGGAATTCCATTTTCATCAAATACTTCTATTACATCCCAAAAGGTACCCTAGACGTGACAGTCCACCACATACAATATTAAAACTTAGGAATGACTTTCCGAAGTCATGCAAAAGCTTCAACACCATATGTAAGGCGTCTATCACAATAATAGAAGACTCCAATGGGATGTGTAGTTCGAGATAGTAAATATAGCATACAAAAAATCTAGATAAATATCTAACTTCAACATTATAGGAATATGGTCCTTATCATCTTAGGGTATTCTCCCGATAAATCTCCAAAGAACAAAATCATCTTAGTGTTTCACATAAAGAAACAATACTAGAACCAAAAGATTTTAAAGGAAATCTATTCTAAGATCTTCAAAATAATTTCCCCCAAAAGCTTCCCAAAACATAATTATACTCGAGTATATTGAGTCCTCGGCAAAAGAGATATCGATCATGTGTCAACAAAAGTCTATTGGGGTGTAAGCTCAACTAGCTTAGTGAGAATATTCATAGATTAGGGTACTTGTACCAATAAATTCAAGTAAGTTATTAAACAAGCATATGAAATGTATCAAGCAAATGAGCAAGCAATGCATATGATCTATCGGAAAACCATATGTTTGAATGGATTTACCCCTCCATTTTGGGTTAGATGTTTCGAGCTCTTTAAAACCCATCTTTGAATCCATTGATGTATTTTATTTCGGGCTCCTACTTGCTCCATCTTAAAATAGTTCTTTCTAGCTCTATTCGCCCATTCTTGCAAACTTGCGGATTCCCACAAACCTTACTACTATACTCTTGTCCCATCAAGCATAGTAGCCAATGAAATGAGACTAGCTATGTGATATGCATGAATCAATTAATATAGCTCGTCATATGCGATTAAGGTAATTTAAAGGCGATCATAGAACTTGTAGACACTTCAGCATGATAATAATAAAACACAATTTAATTAACAACAATTCATGTCTTGCTATGCTTAGTATTCTTTCAACCAATATTATCATGCATAATCCATTTTCATCCTTTCCTACTTCTAGTGCCTTTGGCTATAAGCACAAACAAATAAGTAAAGGTAGGAGATAAACTCACTCGATCATCCTTGCTAAAATTCTTTACTCGCAATAGTCCTCTGAATATGGATCCTCCCAAGCTTCATTACCTAAAAGAAAGAAATACTCGAAATGAGTATTTCGTGAAAGTTCTACTTGAACTTTCTAATTCTATTCTAGTATTTGCATTAAAATTCAGATGGAAGGAATTTCCAACTTAAATGGCAATAACTTACTCACTTTAACTTGGAATTTCACATATTATATATCGTTTTCTACCTACTCGAAAGATCTATCCATTTCTAAGGGCATTTTTGTAATAAAAGGCCATTTAGGTTCCAAACTTTTCTTTACCAAAAATCCTTAAACAAATATATAGGTATGTATATAGTTGGAAAAATCCTCTTGATACATAAATATAGTAATATTTTATGCATAATTCTATTGGTGTTGTCTCAACAATTATTTTTCGTAAAACGACTTGTCTTATGGTTTTGAAAAATTGGACTTTGAAAATTTTCTCTTTAAGTGGTTTGAAAGAAATTACAAAATTCGGGTTATTATAAATAAGTGTTTTCCTTATATTTTTATTTCCTAACTCTTTCGAAGGTAAATTAATTTCCAAAAAATTGATCCTTTAAGTTATCTACCAATTTTATTTCTAGTGATTGAAAAATAAGGTTTTCAAGATTTTTCTTAAGTCATTGGAGTTGTATAATATTTGGAGTTGTGCTAATTGCATGTTTTCCCATTATTTTTATATTCTTTTACTTCTTCAGAAAATAAGCTTACCTTTTTAAAAGTTCACTTTCTTGGCAAATTTTATTTCTCTAAGTTGGTTTCTAAAAATAGTAAGTTGATTTTACCTTGATTTGAAAAACTTGCTTTTTCTTAATATTTATCAAGTGGTGGTATAATCCTTTTAGATAAGTTTATAAGAAAAGCTTTCATAATAAAGAATTATTAACATTAAAACTTAGCAAAATTTTCATTTTAACTTTGAAAAGAGAATAACAATATTAAAAATTAAGTCTTGTAGAAGCTTACTTAGTAAGTGATTTTCAAAGTCTATGACAAATCTATTTAAGTTTTATAAAAGATATAATTGGGTTAAAATATTAAGTTTAATGCTAAAAATTATATTTTTATAGAGTATTTAATTCTAATTTATAAAAGAAATGAGTTCTTTTTATTATTTGAAGAAATCTTCATTATTAATACTTTAAAATTTTTGATTAGGTTATCTAAGCTTTTGAAAAGAATTTATTAAAAACAATACTTAGATCTTTTGTTGAAAAATACTTTGTTAAGTGATAAGAAATTTAGTTTACTTTTCTTTCTTAAAGAAAGAACCCGTTTTTATTTTTATTAAGATAACAACATTCTAGTCATGCATGAATATAATTATGTAGCAATGAAAAAATGTATGAATAATACATAATAAGATAGAAAGAAATATAATGAGCAAATAAAACATAATAATATGGTCAAGTATTGGGAAACTTAGCTTCATCAAAGTATCCCGGTCAAGTATTGAGAGACTTAGCTTCATCAAAACTTTTCGGGACTAAGAATAGACAAGAAAAGAAAAGAAAAGAAAAGAAAAATCATAATAATAAGAACAATAATAATAAAAGCATGTTAGTGAGCAATTTAGGCTCTAAAAAATATATAGATATACATATACTTAATAATATATATATATGGTTAGATTAGGAGCATAATAATAATAATATCAACATAATAACATAATATCATCATAACAACAAAATAACATAATGGGAATTTTTGGCATATGTAAGAACAAAACCTGAACATGTTGTTGCTTTCATAACTCATATGAGCTTTAAAAAACAACACCATGGTCATGGTAAGTTACATGGAAAAAATAAATGTAGGAAAGTTTTTACCTAAAGGTTTATATTTGATGAAAAAAAGAAAGTGATGGTTGTAAGAATATGTGGGTAGTAGTTTTGTGAAGAGAAAATAGAGTTTGGAAGAGAAATTTGGAGAAAAGGTTTGAGAAGAGAATTTGGCAAGAGAAATGAGAAATGTGAAAGAAATGAAGAGAGAGGTGGTATTTATAGAATTTTAGAGTGAAAATTAGATGCAATAAAATAAATTGAAAAAAAATAAATATTAGCGAAGAGAAAGAGGGGGGTTGTCGGTACAATGCGTGGGGAAGGGAGAGAGTTGATTGAATTTGTATTTTTGTAATGAAAAGTAATAATGTGTAAGGTGTGATATGAATAAAATTGTATTGGAAATATAAAGTGTATGAATAAGTGTGTAGATGACAGATGTTCCAAAATTTTACAATTCTTTCCCAAAAAAAACTTAACCAAACTTAACTTGTTTTGTGGCTTTGATATAAGCTTATATATATATATATATATATATATTATATATCATGACCCATTTATATTCATTTTATCTCATTTTTTTGTGTGTAACAGCAGTGTTGATGGAAAGAACTAGAACCTAGAAGAAAATTGAAGATTTCTAGAGTACCTACCTTGAACACGGCCGTGCTGAAGGTAGTGTAGGACTAAACGCGGTTAAAAACCTATAAATAGCTGCTGCAACTTATCAAATAAGGGGAGATATGTATTATATACACCCTTAGACATCCTTTATAACCCTAGGAAAGAAAAAGAAGAACTTTGTAGAGGAAAAGTGCTACACCAACATTGAAGATCACAAACAACAAATAGGTTTTATTATTCTTGATTCTTATTCATCTTTTTCTATTTCTTCCATTATAAACTCCATGGAGGAGTAGATGTTTCATGTCTTGATCATGTGAAGCCCTAAACCATATGTTTTAATTGATGATTGATTAATAGTATTGATTTCGTTGAATCTATTCATGCATTATAATTGTCTTGTGATGAATTTTTATTAAATTTGTTACTTATATGATTCTTGTAGATAAAAAGAGGTTTTATCTAACAAAATAGATCCTCATGAATAGAAAAATTGCATGTTTTACCTAGAGGTAGGAAAACTTCAAGTTTCTACATAAAAGATTGAATCTTTGATTAGGGTTTTCAATCTTTAATGCGATCTTGTAAGGCATTGGCAAGGGAGAGGTCTCCACCATCTCTTATTAGGTTGGAAATCAATTAACTCGAGGGAATAGTTGATTTAACTTGGAATCCCTATAGTTCAAGCGATCAATACTCGTTAATCAATTTATTTTTATGGAATTTGACGATTTAGGGTGGATCATGTCATGCCCCAATAGTACCCTAACAGTAATATATATAATATGATACAGCCTGATAACCCAGGTAATATCGACTACACATATTATTACTAGAACTACTTTGGAAAATGACATGAGTTTAACAAAACAAGATCTTCTTGGTTGCGTGATAAGAAATGATGTAAGCAAATAAAATCACAATACCATAAAATAGGTCTTACTGTCTGAATAATAACTATTACAAACATGAAACTTTCTAAGTTCTCAGATAATAAAATTGATGTACTAACACCAATTAATACATATAAATAATAAAACTATTCTCCCTGTTTCCAAGACTCTTCTAGCTTTAGAAACATACCGGCTCTAAGCTCCTAGAAACCACCAACCAAGGCTTAAGTGTCATCCTATAAAGACTGTAGGAGTGTGAGCATATACCACGGGCTCAGTGAATAACCAGAACTTATCACACAAGAAAGTTATTATCAATCATATGTAATGCATCAATTAAACACATGAACAATTACAAGCTTGGACAATCTGAAATCCAAACAGGATGGAGATTTATGTTGTCTCATCGGAGTTGAAGGAAAACCGATCTATGAATCATCTACCCAGGAGAACTAAGTACACAGGAAAGCCACAATCCTCACAACTATTATCTCTTTATGTTAATGTTGTTTTAAACACTCATTTCCTGTTTTAAGCCTTATAAACTCCACTAAGTGTTAGACATTTCACAGCGATACATGGGCGGTGTCCTTCATTACCAGTTAGTTCCCATGGAACCGACAGAACAAAGGTAAACTTGAGTAGAACTACTAGCCTCTTGCCTAGAAAAACCAAGTATTACCAGAGAATCGAAATTTTAACACGTAGTAGGCTATCACATAATTATAATGTAGTATATGCAATTTATGCAATGCATGTTTCATTTATTTATGATTTCGATAATTTTTTGTCAGGTTATAAGTGCTCATACTGTAAACCCCTAAAATTTTCGAATAATTTTAAGTTGGATCTTAGAATTAAAAGTCAACCGAAACTCTAAAGGTCAACAAAAGTCTAGTACAAACCCTAGATTTTAGATTCGGCATTCGCATTTTCTTTAGCCCTAGAAAACGAAGTTGGATTAATTAACGATAATAGTTCGTAATAGCTATAGGTTATATAAAAATATCAGATTTGCGAAATTCGAGTGTCCTTCGAACTCAATTGGGATCAGTCCTCGAAAATCGTGCCCCGGAGCCCAAAACATAAAAATATTCCAAATATACCATCAGACTCATAAAAATATGAGATTTTCAAAAATATAAATTTCATAATTTTTCGATAGTTAAAAATATCATATATCGCATTTATACTCGTATTTTCTTACTACGATATTTAAATTATCATATCTACTTTACATTACACTATTTACTACTATTTTACACTATTTATCTATCTCTACTTTTTCTTACAACCTACTCCTACAACCCATAACTCTATTTCTTACACATTTTCTTTTCCACTACAACTTCACATCTTTCATATCTTACTTTTAATTAACAAAATACAAAAAATTAATTTTTCTCTTCCCCATTACTCCTCATTTGCGCCGGCCATGTACCCCTCCCCTCTCAAATTTGTTTCATTTTTATTTATTTAATTAACACAAATTATCTCCCACATTTTCCTATAAATACCCCCTCATACTTCCACTTCTTTCACACCTCTCTTCTACTAAAGTTACTCTACTAAAATTTCTCCAAGAAGTTTCTCTTAAGAAGCTCTCTCAAGTGTAGTTCTTTTAGGTAAATTTCTTTAAGAATTTCATATGATCATTTACTTAGTATGAGCTTAGTGTATGTTTTCTAAACCATGAAAGTTAAGGAAAGCAACAATAGGTTCATACTTTGTTTTTATTCATAATCTCATACTCCTTATGTTGTTTTTATGTTCATAACTATCTAATATATATATATATATATATATATATTTAGAGCATATAAGCTCATTGTTTTGCAATTTATTTACCTTCATGTTATTCTTAAGACTAGTCTTTCTAGTTTTAGACTTGTCCTCATCAAGTCAAAACATTTTCTTTTTCTTTTGGGACTAGTCTTTTCTTAGTCCCGGGATACCTTGATAAAGCTAAGGTTCCAATACTTGATTTATTTCTTTAATAGCTTATTCTTTCAAGTTATTATGTTCCTTTATGTTTCCATAACTTTATGATTCATATTCATGCATGAACATAATGATTTTTGTCTCAAAAAAATAAATGGGGAAAGGTTCTCTTCAACTAAAGATTCTTTTCTAAGAAATAAATGTAGGGAGTGAGTTTTTAAAAGCTCATAAACATACCTAGAAATGACTTTTCTTAAATAAACAAAAGGTTTTATAAAAATTCACTTCTCATCAAGTGTTAGAAATTTTTTGGAATAATCATAAGAAACAAAAATATTCTTTTATGAAATTGTTATTACTTTTAAAAGTTGTTGGAATCTAAGCTTAGAAAATAAAATCATTCCTTAGGAATTTAAAGAAATTACAAGAAATTAAATTTAGGAGAAAGAAATACTCATTTCAAATAACTTAAGATCTTTTCAAAGTAAAATGAATATTTCAAAAAATTCTCAAGTTCAAAACCTTTCAAGACTTTACTTTTTCATAAATTGAGACAACTTCATTTACTTCATACATTTGTTATGAGTCAATACATATATGAATATACTTATCAAAAGTTTATAAAAATATTTGGAATATCTATCTCTTCAAGTGAGCTTTATTTAAAAAGAGGAATTCAAGTTTTGTCGTAGTGAATCTGGTTGCTACTTTTTCGGAACCCAAAAAACTTAGTTTGATGAAAATAAGTTTATAAATGGGTAGATCTTTTCGAGTAGGTAGAAAACGATATATTATATGTGAAAATCAGAGTTAAAATGAGCAAGTTATAGCCATTTTAAGTTGGAATTTCCTCTTATACGATTTTACCGCGATTTTAAGAAAACTTTAGAATCTTCAAAAGAGAAATTTCATGAAATACTCATTTTGGGTATTCTTCTTGATTAGATAATCTCGAGGAGGATTGTTCATATCCCGAAGATTACTACAATTAGTTGAAATCCCGAACGACTCATCCATTTTAAGAAAGGTGTCATCATGGCTGAGTGAGTTTACTCCCGTTATTTTTCGTACTTATGATTGTGCTTGTAAATTTAGTTGCATTAGAATTTAGGCAAAATCAAATGGAAATTGTATGATAATGTGTTGAAAGAATACTAAGTATATCGAAACATGATTTGTTTGTAATAAAGTTGCATGTACATTAATATCTTGAAGTGTTTGACCTTGGTTGCCCACTTGAAAGAAGTTAATTATAACTGCTAGACTTTAAATAAGAAATTATTTATGTACTTCATATGTTGAGTCACATTTCATTCATTACTATACAATTGGTGGGACAAGTGTATAATAGTGGTGGTAGACATAACCGGTATATCATGTAAGTAGCGAGTAGGAGCCAGTAAGAACTATGTAAATTGGTGGCTAGTAGGAGCCTGTAATAACTACAAGTTTTTGATGGGGTATAGGAGCCGGTAAGACCTATCAAAGTGTTTTAAAAAAAAGTTATGGCTGTAATTGGCCTAAATACCCAACCCCAAAATAAGGGCGTAATTCATTCAACATATGATTCCCAGAAAGTCATATGTCTTGTATGCTCACGTGGTTGTTGCATTCCATTTGCTTGACTAATAAACTTGGTTGATAACTTACTTTGAGTATGAATTGTTGGGATTTACTCACTAAGCCCATAAGCTTACACCCCTATAGGTATTTGTATTCTCAGGAACACCTATTTTTGTGTGGCCTCCCATATCGTGTAAGTTTTCCATTGAAGCTTTTGGAGGAAATCTACTTGAAGACTTAGATTAGAATTCCTTTGAAATCTTTAATGTAGTTTTTGAATGTCGTAAAACTATTATGATCCTTGAATTAGCAGGGGTATGCCCTAAGAAATCATGTAATAGACCTTTGGTTATTAATGCTATAATATATTTCTGGATTCTTGTACGTTCATTTTTACTTGCTTAAACTATGCTTTCCAAAAGTGTCTCCTATTACCGCGCTAGACGGCTTACATGTAATACTAAGACTTTCGCATGACTAAGATAGTCATTCTTAAGCCTTGATATTATATGTGGCGGACTGCCACGTTTAGAGTACCCTTCGGGGCATGACAACGGAAACATGTGTCAGATCCTACTAGGATTGCAGAACTGGAACCAGTTCGGTTGAAAGAAAATCTCACATACGAGGAGCACTCGATTCAGATCCTAGATCACAAGGAGCAGAAGCTTCGAAACAAGGAAATCAAGTATGTGAAGGTTCTATGGAGAAACCACTCGCATGAGGAAGCAACCTGGGAGGCTAAAAGCGACATACCCCATAAGTATTCGAGTTTGTTCAAAGAATCAGGTATGGACTTCAAGTTTTGAGGATAAAACTTTCTTTAAGGAGGGTAGGTTGTAAACCCCCGAAGTTTTGAATTCAAATTAAAGCTTAAACCCTAATTAGAAGTCAATCGGATTTCTAAAGTCAACAAAACCCTAGTTTTCCTGAAATTGCTTTATGTTGGTTTTATTATTTTTCCCAAATAACTTTTTGAAAATAAAATTTTCTATTTTTTAAGTTCTCTTATTTTAGTACTACTTTTCCTATTTATTTTTCCTATATAATTTTCTTTGCCTATTTCTTTTGTAAAGGTTTTTATTTGAAAATTCCTTAGCCTTTTATTTGTTTATCTTTTTCATAAAAAAAAAATCATTTTTGTACCAACAATTATTTTCTTTTGAAAAACAAAGTGGAATAATAAAGGATTTAAGAAGCTTTTCATAGTAAAAGTAGTTTCTAACATTTGTAGTGTGTTCTTTTTGTAACTTGAAAAGAAATGAGTTTATTTTTGTTAACTCATAGATTTTTATACTTCACATAAACTTATTTCTAGGTGACCAAATATCCTTTTGTTAATTATTTTTAGAAATTGGAATTTTTAGACAACAATCTAAATGAACATGATTTATGAGAAATAATAGTAAACAAAAATAACATAATAATAAAGTCAAGTATTGGAGTCTTAGCTTTTTCAAAACTCTTGGGACTAAGAAGTAGACTAGTCTCAAAATAAAAAGAAAAACTTGTTTTAACTTGATAAGGACAAGTCTAAGACTAGAGACTAGTCTTAAAATAACAAGGAATAAGTAAATAAATTACAATGGGATAAATAAATAAATTGTGTTGCATAAAATAAATAAATTGCAAGTGAGCTTATATGCTCTAAAAGATATGTATATATATAGATAATAGTATTTAGTATAGCAATAATATGAACATAAATAGATTTTCATGAACAAGAACAATACATGAACATAATGTAGCTTCCATAACTTTTAGTCTTTGGAAACTCACACTATGGTCATGTAAAGTTACATGACATGAAGAAGAAGAAAATAATATAAGATAGTTACCTAAAGAAGATTTTGATAGTAGTATGTGGTTATGGGTTTTTGTTGTAGGTAGAAGTTGTTGTGGAATTATTTTGAGAGAGTTTTAGGATGGTATTTTGAGAGAGTTTTGAGAGGAGAATTCGAGAGAGTTTAGTAGAGAACTTGTGGGTAGTGAATGTGTGAAAGAAGTAAACGAGGAAGGGATATTTATAGGAAAATGTGGAGTGATTTGTTTTGTGTGGTTAAAATAAATAAAAATTGAAACAAATTGAGGAAGAATGGGAGACATGGGGCGCCGGCCATGGGGGTTTGAGAGGGGGGTAATTTTATTTTATTTTATTTTACTTTTTGTTAGATAAAAGATGTAATATGTAAGGTAGATGTGAAATAAAGTTATGGGAAAGGTAAAAAGTAAAGGTTATAGGTTATAGTGTTTGTAAGAGTAGGTGTAAGAAAAAGTAGAGAGAAAAGAATAGTGTAGAATAGTAATGAATAGTGTAATGTAAAGTAGATATGACTAATAAAGTACCGGTAGTAAGAAAATATGCGTATAATAGCTATATCTATTATTTTTACTTACCGAAAATTTTTGAAATTGATATTTTTGAAAATCTTATATTTTTACGAGTCTAACGGTATATTTGGAATATTTTTACTATTCCGGACCTCGGGACTCGTTTTTCAAGAACTATGTCCGATCGGGTTCAAAGGACACCCGAAATTCGCAAAACTGATATTTTTATATAACCTATAGTTATTTACAAACTATTCTAGCTAATTATTCCAACTTCGTTTTCTAGGGTCAAAGAAAACGGTAATGCCGGACTTAAGCGGTTACAGTAAACTAGGATTTTATTGACTTTGGAAATCGGGTTGACTTTAGGTTTAGGGTTTTAAGCTAAACCGATTCCAAAAATTTGGGGTTTACATATATAATACATATCTCCCCTTATCTTATAAGTTGCAGCGGCTATTTATAGGTTTTTAACCGCCTTTGGTCCTACACTACCTTCAGCATGGCCGTGCTCAAGGTATTGTACTCTAGAAATCTTCAATTTTCTTCTCGGTTCTAGTTCTTTCCATCAACACTGCTGCAACACACAGAAAAATAAGATACAATGAATATAAATGGGTCATGATATATATATATATATATATATATAAGCTTATATCAAAGCCATAAAACAAGTTAAGTTTGGTTAAGTTTTTTTTGGAAAAGAATTGTAAAATTTTGGAACTTCTGTAATTTACACGCTTATTCTTATACTTTTATATTTCCAATACAACTTTTTTCATATCACACCTTACACATTATTACTTTTCATTACAAAAATACAAATTCAATCAACTCTCTCCCTTCCCCACGCATTGTACCAACAGCCCCCCTCTTTCTCTTCGCTAATATTTTTTTTTAATTTATTTTATTGCATCTAATTTTCACTCTAAAATTTTATAAATACCACATCTCTCTTCATTTCTTTCACATTTCTCATTTCTCTTGCCAAATTCTCTTCTCAAACCTTTTCTCCAAATTTCTCTTCCAAACTCTATTTTCTCTTCACAAAACTACTACCCACATATTCTTACAACCATCACTTTCTTTTTTTCATCAAATATAAACCTTTAGGTAAAAACTTTCCTACATTTATTTTTTCCATGTAACTTACCATGACCATGGTGTTGTTTCTTAAAGCTCATATGAGTTATGAAAGCAACAACATGTTCAGGTTTTGTTCTTACACATGCCAAAAATTCCCATTATGTTATTTTGTTGTTATGATGATATTATGTTATTATGTTGATATTATTATTATTATGCTCCTAATCTAACCATATATATATATATATATTATTAAGTATATGTATATCTATATATTTCTTAGAGCCTAAATTGCTTACTAACATGCTCTTATTATTATTGTTCTTATTATTATGATTTTTCTTTTCTTTTCTTTTCTATTCTTGTCTATTCTTAGTCCCGAAAAGTCTTGATGAAGCTAAGTCTCTCAATACTTGACCGGGATATTTTGATGAAGCTAAGGTTCTCAATACTTCACCATATTATTATGTTTATTTGCTTATTATATTCTTTCTATCTTATTATGTATTATTCTTACCCTTTTTCATTGCTACATAATTATATTCATGCATGATTAGAATGTTGTTGTCTTAATAAAAATAAAAACGGGTTCTTTCTTTAAGAAAGAAAAGTAAACTAAATGTCTTATCACTTAACAAAGGATTTTTCAACAAAAGATCTAAGTATTGTTTTTAATAAACTCTTTTCAAAAGCTTAGACAACCTAATCATCAATTTTAAAGTATTAATAATGAAGATTTCTTCAAATAATAAAAAGAACTTGTTTCTTTTATAAATCAAAATTAAATACTCTATAAAAAATAATTTTTAGCAGTAAACTTAATATTTTAACCCAATCATATCTTTTATAAAACTTAAATAGATTTGTCATAGACTTTGAAAATCACTTACTAATTAAGCTTCTACAAGACTTAATTTTTAATATTGTTATTCTCTTTTCAAAGTTAAAATGAAAATTTTGCTAAGTTTAATGTTAATAATTCTTTATTATGAAAGCTTTTCTTATAAACTTATCTAAAAGGATTATACCACCACTTGATAAATATTAAGAAAAAGCAAGTTTTACAAATCAAGGTAAAATCAACTTACTATTCTTAGAAACCAACTTAGAGAAATAAAATTTGCCAAGAAAGTGAACTTTTAAAAAGGTAAGCTTATTTTCTGAAGAAGTAAAAGAATATAAAAATAAGGGGAAAACATGCAATTAACACAACTCCAAATATTATACAACTCCAATGACTTAAGAAAAATCTTGAAAACCTTATTTTTCAATCACTAGAAATAAAATTGGTAGATAACTTAAAGGATCAATTTTTTGGAAATTAATTTACCTTTGAAAGAGATAGGAAATAAAAATATAAGGAAAACACTTATTTATAATAACCCGAATTTTGTAATTTCTTTCAAACCACTTAAAGAGAAAATTTTCAAAGTCCAATTTTTCAAAACCATAAGACAAGTCGTTTTACGAAAAATAATTGTTGAGACAACACCAATAGAATTATGCATAAAATATGAGTCTATTTATGTATCAAGAGGATTTTTCCAACTATATACATATCTATATATTTCTTTAAGGATTTTTGGTAAAGAAAAGTTTGGAAAATCATATTTTAAGGGCTGGGAATTTCGAACCATTCTGTACCATGATGTTTTGGAACCTAAATGGCCTTTTATTACAAAAATACCCTTACAAATGGATAAATCTTTCGAGTAGGTAGAAAACGATATATAATATGTGAAATTCTGAGTTAAAGTGAGTAAGTTATTGCCATTTAAGTTGGAAATTCCTTCCATCTGAATTTTAATGCAAATACTAGAATAGAATTAGAAAGTTCAAGTAGAACTTCCACAAAATAGTCATTTCAAGTATTCTTTCTTTTAGGTAATGAAGCTTGGGAGGATCCATATTTAGAGGACTATTACGAGTAAAGAATTTTAGCAAGGATGGTCGAGTGAGTTTATCTCCTACCTTTACTTACTTGTTTGTGCTTATAGCTAGAGGCACTAGAAGTAGGAAAAGATGAAAATGGATTATGCATGATAATATTGGTTGAAAGAATACTAAGCATAGCGAGACTTGAATTGTTGTTAATTGAATTTTGTTTTATTATTATCATGTTGAAGTATCTACAAGTTCTATGATCGCCTTTAAATTACCTTAATCGCATATTACGAGCTATATTAATTGATTCATGCATATCATATAGCTAGTCTCATTTCATTGGCTACTATGCTTGATGGGACAAGAGTATAGTAGTAGGGTTTGTGGGAATCCGCAAGTCTGCAAGAATGGGCGAATAGAAGCTAGAAAGAACTATTTTAAGATGGAGCAAGTAGAAGCCCGAAATAAAATATATCAATGGATTCAAAGATGGGTTTTAAAGAGCTCGAAACATCTAACCTAAAATGGAGGGATAAATCCATTCAAACATATGGTTTTCCGGTAGATCATATGCATTGCTTGCTCATTTGCTTGATACATTTCATATGGTTGTTTAATAACTTGCTTGAATTTATTGATACAAGTACCCTAATCTATGAATATTCTTACTAAGCTAGTTGAGCTTACTCCGCAATAGACTTTTGTTGACACATGATCTATATCTCTTTTGCCGAAGACTCAATATACCCGAGTATAATTATGTTTTGGGAAGCTTTTGGGAGAAATTATTTTGAAGATCGTAGAATAGATTTCCTTTAAAATCTTTTGGTTCTAGTATTGTTTCTTTATGTGAAAGACTAAGATGATATTTTGTTCTTTGGAGATTTATCGGGAGAATACCCCTAAGATGATAAGGACCATACTCCTATAATGTTGAAGTTAGATATTTATCTAGATTTTTTGTATGCTATATTTACTATCTCGAACTACACATCCCATTGGAGTCTCCTATTATTGTGATAGAAACATTACATATGGTGTTGAAGCTTTTGCATGACTTCGGAAAGTCATTCCTAAGTTTTAATATTGTATGTGGTGGACTGTCACGTCTAGGGTACCTTTTGGGATGTGGTAGAAGTATTTGATGAAAATGGAATTCCTATCACCAGATTATGAGCAGATTTTATTCTGGCGGTATCAGCGATGCCAATAGGGGAGCATATCAGTTCATGAATTTACTATAGAATTTATGAGGTTGGCAGAATGTAATAACCTCTTAGGATATGAGGGATAGTAGGTAACTCGGTATTTAAAGGATAAGGCCAACTTTGCAAGATAAAACTGGAGCGCAGGTTATTCGTACCTTAAGTGAGGAAAAAAATTTAGCCCTGAAAGTTTAGATGATGTAGCAGGAATGTAGAAGGAGTATTTTTGAGGGGTACAGACCATTGTAGGTTTGGAAGAGAAGGCCAGGGCTATTGCAGAGCAGCCAACCCGAGGTTATAGCAATAATAGGCGACCTCTAGAGGATAAAGTTGCAGGAAAATGCCCTATGAATGAGGAACAAGATAAAGAGATTACGAAAGCAAATAATCCCTATGCGAAGTCAAGTGTGGGGAGGTGTTTTAGATGTGGTCAACTAGGACATAGATCTAATGAGTATCCTACGAGAAAAATAGTTAATGTGGTAGAAAAGGATGATGGAATTTATTGTGAGGTTAATGGAGAAAAGAAGGGTTATGTGGAAGACGATGAATAGGTTTTTGTTGCTCAAAAGGGTGATGTGGACCCCAAAATGTGAAGATCATACTCAGCGCCACCAATTGTTCCAACCAAGTGCACTATTGATGGGGTGAAGTATACATTGTTGCCATTGAAAAATAAGGCTACCTCACCTGATAGGAGTGTTTTTTTGTCTTTGGTAAAGGATTTTGAGGCATAAATTAAAGAGACTAGGCAAGTGCATGCTATGATTGTGAAGTAGGTTTTGATGAATAATGCTGAATCGCAAGTGGAAAAGCAACCAAAGTTGGTTTGTCATTTATTGCAGGAATTTAAAGAATTGATGCCTGAGGATATTCTAGATGGGTTACCATCAATGAGAGGCATTCACACCATATTGATCTTTTTCCTAGAGTTAGCCTTCCAAATATGCCTCCTTATAGAATGAATCCAAAGGAAACTAAGATTTTGAAAGAAAAGGTAGAGGAGCTGTTGAGGAAAGGATTGATTCACCAGAGTATGAGTCCATGTGTAGTTCCAGCATTATTAACGCCCAAGAAGGATGGAAGTTAGAGGATGTGTATTGATGGTAGAGCCATTAACCGAATCACCATGAGATATAAATTTCCTATATCGCAGCAGGATGATATGCTTGAAAGGTTTCATGGAGCTAGATAGTTCTTGAAAATTGATACGAAGAATGGGTACCATCAAATTCAAATTAGACTTGGTGATGAGTAGAAGATTGCCTTTAAGACGAAGGAGGGGTTGTATGAGTGGTCGATTATGCCTTTTGGGTTACCCAACTTCCCTAGCACATTCATGAGGCTGATGCACTGGGTATTAAAGACGTTTATTGGTAAATTTGTGGTGGTATATTTTAAGGATATTTTGATTTATAGCATTTATGAGGAGGACCATTTGTTGCATTTGAGGAGTGTATTAATAGCCCTGTAGGAAAATAAGCTATAAATTAACCTTAAGAAATGCAGTTTTCTAACAAACAAGCTGCTTTTCTTAGGTGTGTCATTTCGGCTGATGTTATATAGGTTGATGAGGCAAAGATTAAGGCAATTAGAGACTAGACTACTACTAAGAATGTTTCTAAGTTATGAAGCTTTCATGGGTTAGCGACTTTTCACTACAAGTATATTAAGAATTTTAGCACCATTTCTACACCTATGACGGAGTGTTTGAAGAAAGGGAAATTCCTATGGACGGATGAAGTAGCCAACAATTTTGTAGTTTTGAAGGAGAAATTGTGTGCGACATCAATCCTTACCCTTCCAGATTCTGATAAGTTGCTTGAAATGGATCGTGATGTAAGTAAAGTGGGTGTGGGGTTTTTTCTTTTACAAGAAAAGGAGGCCAATTGCATTTTTTAGTGAGAAGCTCAGTAAGGTAAGGCGGAAATGAAGCACTTATGATAAGAATTTTTATTCAGTGGTGCATGCTCTTACAACCTGGGAGTGTTATTTGATTGGGAAGAAATTTATGATTTATTTGGACCATGAAGCTTTGAAGTATTTAAAAAGCTAAAAGAGGATTAGTAGTGATATGCATGTGAGATGGTGCCAGTTTTTGCAAAACTTTCTCTTCAAGTTATGGCATAAATCAGGGGTGCAAAATAAGATAGCAGATGCTTTAAGTAAATAAGCTTCTTTGCTACTAACTTTGAGCCAAGAAATTTTGGGCTTTAAACAACTTAAAGGGGAGTATGAGCATGATGAGGATTTTGTAGTGATATGGAGTCAGGTATCAAATAATCAACCTATTTCTGGTTTTTATTTTTCTGACGGTTATTTGATGTATAACAACTAGTTGTGCCTGCCAATAACTTCATTGAGAGAGCAGGTGATTAGTGATCTGCAAAGACATGGATTGGCTGGTCATTTGAGGTGTGATAAGATATTGGCAGCAGTGAAGGAAAGATTTTATTAGCCTTAGTTGAGGCTAGATGCATACAGATTTGTTGAGAAGTGTTTTACCTGTTGGCGATTAAAGGGCCAGTCTAAGAATATTGGATTATACATGTCGTTGCCGATCTCAAAAACTATTTAGGAGGATCTATCCATGGATTTTGTATTTGGATTACCAAGTACATAGAGAGGAGTTGATTTTATTTTTGTGGATGTTGGCAGGCTTTCCAAAATGAAACATTTTATTCCTTATAGGAAAATTACAAATGTAGTTAGGTTTTTTTAAGGAGGTTGTTTGTTTGCTTGGAGTTCCCAAAACTATCACTTCAGATCGTGATAGTAGTTTTTGAGTTATTTTTGGCCGATATTATGTAAGCTATTCGACTCTTCCTTATAGTTTAGTAGTACATCTCACCACAAACTGATGGTTAAATAAAGGCAGTCAACCGCACTTGGGGAAATCTAATACACAGTCTTTGTGGTGACAGACCTAAGCAATGGAACATTATCCTTCCACAAGCTGAATTCACATACAACAGCACTATCTGTAATGCAACTGAGCGTTCTCTTTTTTGAGTTGTTTATACTAAGGTACCATAGCATACTTTTGACTTTATTAAGCTTCCTAAGGGAGATAGTGTTAATCTTTCAGCAAGGCATAGGGTGGAGCAGTTAGTCGATGTGTAAAAAACAGGTGAAACATAGGCTGGAAGAAGCAAATCAGCGTAACAAGCAAGCTACAAATAAACATAGGTAGTGTAAGGTGTTTTCAGGTGGTGATCAAGTCATGGTATTCCTGTGCAAGGAGAGATTTTCAGTTGGCACCTACAACAAACTTCAACCGAAGAAATATGGTCCTTATGCAACGCTTCAACACATCAATGATAATGCATATGTGGTGGATCTTCTGGCAGTATGGGTATTTCCAAGACATTTAATGTAGTAGACTTATCCATGTTTCATGACTCCAATGTTCCATTTTAATTGGACCAACCCCTAAACTTGAGGACAAGTTTCTTTCAAGTGGAGGAGACTAGTGCGAATGAGCTGGGATTTACACCACTAGCCTAAATTTCTATGCAGTCGGCCTTTAATCCTACACCACTAGCCTACTTTGCCAGCCTAAATTATCAAATTACTTTATTCGATTTATTTCTTATTTGTCTTTTAGTCTTCTCATGTGTTAGTATAAATAGCTTTTAGACTCATTTTTAGACATATCTAATATTTTGAAACCCTAATTTTAAAGAAGATTTCTTTATGAGATTGCATCTTTGCAATTCTTGTTTTATCCATGCTTATTCACTATGTCATTGTATCTTAATTTACTAATTTTCTTTTTATAATTTCAGTTTACCTATTTATGAAGGATTTTTCATTAATATTTTATTAAAGTAATATATAATATTTATATATACTAAGTTTACATTTTATAATAATTACTTTATATTATATATTTATTATTAATATACAATATTTTTAGGTAATATATTATAATTAAAAAATATTATATAATAGATATATATAAATTATATACTTAATGATATATATATATAAATTATACTTTGGCACTACTTATTTTATATTTTATATTAAATTAATAGATTATATATTTTAAGTAATATATTTATTTTTTATATAATTTTTTTTACAATTAAGAAATTATTTAAATCTTAAATATTAATTTTTTAGAAATTCATAATAAATATTTATTTCTAAATCTATTTAGAAGTTCGGATGATGGCATAATAAGTTCGTATAAACTTAGAGTAAGTTCGTAAGTTGAATAAATAATTTATAATTAAATATTGATATTTGGAAGTCCGCATAGATTCATAATTGCAACATAGGTCAATAAATTACTAAACAATTTGTAATTCCATATGAAACTTAAATTCAGTTCATATTTGTAAAACCGCTTAAACTCGATAAGCAATTTTCCCCCCATAAAATCACATTCTATGTCATAAATGCGCTTAAAGGTTTATTTATTTAATTTTTCTTCCATTAATGGAGGGGAGAATTCGAACTTGGCACCTCTCCCTTGAGGTTGTAAATTCAAAAAATTCATTGTATATTCTTTTTCATATTCATCCACACACTCACAAGTTGTAATTTCCCTTAAAGTTTATTAAAAACACTCAAGACAAGTGATTTCACTTTAATTCTGCAAAGTTGAACTTGTCATGAGCATTTGCTCCATTTTATGAGTACTTTTTTTTTTGTAAAATTACTTAATGTTTTAATTTAAATTTCATAAAAGTACATGAAATTTTTACAAAACCACAATGTTGTATAAACGTAGTCAAAACCTTGGTAATTTCGCTTTTACAATTGCTAAAGGAAATAAAAAAAGAATAATATCATAAATGGTACCTGAACTTTTGAAAAATATACAATTATATACTTAAACTTTGAAAATGATCAATATAGTGATTAGACTTTGAAATTAATCAATTTGATACCCAAAAAACATTGATATTGATAAATTTAGTACTGGAAAGAGCTTGATGGAGGTATTATTAATGTACATGAAATGTTCTTTCAAGTATTAAATTTATTAAGTTCAAAATTTACATATTAAATTGGTCAATTTCAAACTTCTCTTACTAATTCTATATTTTGTCAAAAGTCAGGTAGTGTTTGTGACATTAATCCAATAAAAAATGACGAACGTTGAATTTAAATTAAACTTTAAATCAACCATCCTCGATCCTCAGTTGAGTCGAACATTATATACATCAAGTATCTCTCATCTTATTATTTTTTTGTCCTATGCTAATTATGTAGTCACTCTAATTCCTATAATTACTTTAGCTTTGAAAAATGTTCATAATTTCACTTAAACATTTATTGGATGAAACGAAAGGGTTAAAATTCTGTTCAATTGAACTTTAAATGTTAATTGAATTCCCTTTTCTACCTTATTCTATTTTTTTTAACAGGATGAAAATCTATGAAATGCAAATAGAAATTTTCATATGGTCTTGATTATTTTAAGGACCACAGTGATCGAAGGAGGTTGATATTTAACACACAATCAACATATATGCACACCCAAAAAGAAAATACAAGGCATTAGGAGTCAAGCATATTTATCTCCAAGAATCAGAGAGAAGTAATGTAGTGTGGTTCGTGTTTATGGGACCAGTTGAGCTACACTATATTATGGATTGTGATGGGTAGAGATGCATAACGGCTGTAACCCCCAAACGAGGCTATTACTTGTAGAGGAAGGAGTATAGGTATTCGGACTGCCTATATCAACCCCCTAAGCAGTTGATGTTACTTAGGTCCCCGAGGTTCCTAACGTGTTGCTGGAGTATGAGTGCTCCACTGTTGTTTGTCGCACTTTAATTTAAAGATATGAACTATTGGTTATTGCATTGCATATAGAATAGGCATGTGTGCCCATCTCATGTGTGCTTGTGTTACTGTCGTACTAGGCTTCGGCTCATTCCTTCTTTTTTAGGTGATGCTCTGGATGCTTATGATTATCGGGTATGGGACGACTCTAAATGAGCTTGTTAACAAGTTAAGTGCCTAGGAATATTGAACTGTTTATAGCAAAAGTTATTGATCATCTTTTCGAACTTATAAATTGATGAGGCATATCTATGAGCCCACTGTTGTATCTTGAGATACCAAACACTGTGTCATTTGAGATACCCGATGGTATAATATTTATTTATAGACGTTTGTCTACTATAAACCCCTAATGTTTTGTGACCTAATTAAGCTTAAACCCTAATTAGAAAGTCAACTGGAATCCCAAAGTCAACATAACCCTAGTCTTTTGCAACCATTCAAGTCCGACATTCCCATTTAAGCAACCCTAGGAAAGTTAGTAAGAGTTTAGTATGTAGAATAGTTCATAATAACCTGAGATAACATAAAAATATCAGATTAGTTAAACCGCGATTCGTTTTGAGCACAACCGAACACAATTTTTGAAAAGCGTGTCCCGGGGCTCAGATTAGTAAAAATATTCCGAATATACCATCAAATGTGTAAAAATATAAGGTTTTCAAAAATATCAAATTCGTAATTTTTCGATAACTAAAAATATCAGATATTGCAATTATATGCGTATTTTCTTACTATCGATACGTAAATTGTCATGTCTACTTTACATTACATTATTTTCTACTATTCTACACTATTCATCTATCTCTACTTTTCCTTACAACCTACTCTTACAACCTATGCCTCTATTTCTTACAATTTTCATTTCCAATACAACTTCACATCTTTCATATCTTACTTTTCATTAACAAAAATACAAAAAATAAATTTTCTCTCCCTCTACACTCAAGATTAGCGCCAGCCCCCTCTCTCTCACTCTCCAATTTGTTTTATTTTCATTTATTTAATTAACACAAAATTCCTCCCACATTTTCCTATAAATACCCCTTCTTCCTTCTACTTCTTTCACAACTTCCATACACTAAAATTACTCTCCAAAAATCTCTCCATAAACTCTCTCAAGTTTCTCTAGTTTCTACTTCTTCACTATGTAATAGTTTTAGCTTTCTAAAGTGTTCATTTACTTAATATGAGCTTAGTGTGTGTTTTCTAAACCATGAAGGTTAAAGAAAGCAACAATAAGTTCATACTTTGTTTTTGTTCATAAATCTAATTTCTTTATGTTGCTTTTATGTTTATGTTACTAAATATATCTATGTAGCTATATATATATATATTATTTTAGAGCATATAAGCTCATTTGTTTTACAATTTATTTACTTCCTTGCAATTTATTTACTTTCATGTTGTTTTTAAGACTAGTCTTTATAGTCTTAGACTTGTCCTCATCAAGTCAAAACATTTTCTTTTTCTTTATGGGACTAGTCTATTCTTAGTCCTAGGATACCTTGATGAAGCTAAGGTTCCAATACTTGATTTATTTTTTTACTGTCTTATTTCTTTAAGTTATTATGTTTCCTTATGTTTTCATAGCTTTATGATTCATATTCATGCATGAATATAATGATTTTGTCTCAACAAGATAAATAAGGAAAGGTTTTCTTAAAAATAGAGATTCTTTTCTAGAAATAAAAGTAAGAAGTAATTTTTCATAAAACTAAGGATTTGTCTTAACAAACTTTTTAGAAATCTAGAGGAGTTCATAGGAATTTTTACAAACATACATGACATAGAAGGAAACATTTTGAGTAAACAAAAGTTTTACTAAAACTCCACTTTTTCATCAAGTACTAGAAATTCATTTCATGAAAATGAAAGGATCTCAAGAAACAAGGAAATTATTTCTATAAATATAGAATTGTTATTAGAAACTAAGAAATAAAATTATTCTTTGAAATGACTAAGAAAAATGAAAGTTACTCATTTAAAATAACTCGAATAGAGGAATTTTTCAAAAGTTTCATTTTCCTTATAAGACTTTACTTTTACAAAATTTATGGTATGAGACTTCATTAACTTCATACATTTGATATGAGTCAACAAACATATGTATATACATTTAAAAAGTTTTACAAATTATTATAATATTTATCTCTTTAAGATGAGCTTTTGTTAAAAAAGGAATTCAAATTTGTGAAAATTCGTGGTGAATCTGGTCACCACTTTTTCAGAACCTAAACGACTTATTTTGATGAAAATAGTTTTAGAAATAGATAGATCTTTTCGAATAGGTAGAAAACGGTATATAATATGTGAAATTCCGAGTTAAAATTGGCAAGTTATGGCCATTTTAAGTTGGAATTTCCTCCAATCCAATTTTACCATGATTTTAAGATAGATTTAGAGTTTTCAAGAATAGAAATTCTATGAAAGACTCATTGTGGGTATTTCATCTTGTTTAGGTGAAGGAGGAACCGAGATCACTTTCCTGAAAGACTACTTCGATTAGAAGCTACCGATATGGTGTGAGTTAATCCTTTACTAAGTTACATTTCGTTGTTTGTGCTTGTAGGTAGTAGCATTAGAAAATAAGAAAAATATAAATGAACAAATATTGTGTGATTTGGATTTATGATTGGTTGAATATAAGTTAAGAATATCGAATGAGGAATTGATAAATAATTGTGATTCTTGCATTGATATGATGAATATTGTTTTGATCACCTATAACTTAAACTCAACATTTATTGGTTAAACTTATATTGAAAATGATTCATGCATATCATATTTGTGAGTCACATTTATTTTACTACTATTCTTCGTGTGGGGAAACGAGGAAGTTGTAGTGGTGGCTAGTAGGAGTCGGAAAGTCTACAAGGCAAGCAGGAGCCAGCAAATCTACAAATGTTGATGGTCGTATGGGCCTGTAACCTCCCAACCCCTGACATGGAGGGCGTAAAATCCATGCTACATATGATTTTTGGTTAATCTTGTGTATTTTGTTTGCTCATGTGTTTGGTGCATTTTCATATGATTGTTTAAATACTTGTTAGATTTATGGAAATGTCTTATAGATAGGAATTATCTCACTAAGCTAGATTTGCTTATACCCATATAGCTTTTTGTTACAGTATGACTTACCTTTGGTTGGCACCGAGGAGCCCCGTATGCAGGTATGAGCCAAAGTCACTAGGAGTTTTTGGGAGAAGTTATATGTATTTAGTTTTGAATATAGACTTCTAAGAAAATCTCTATAGTAGGCTTATGTTATAGTTATGTGTACCTTGTTAATGGTTTAGTTGACTATTTGAGATGGGCGAATGCCCCTAAGAAGATGTAAGAGTTTATTATCTAAATGAATATTCCATATTTATTTATATAAATTCTTGCATGCTTTTATTATCTACTTAAATGTAATACCCTTGTGAGTCTCCTACTATCTTAGAAGCACGTTACATGTGATATCGAAGCTCCTGCATGACTAAGGTTGTCATTCATTAGCTTTAATATTATATGCGGTGGACTGCCACGTTTAGGGTACCCTCTAGGGCGTGACATCTACTCACAAAAATAGAATATTTGAAAATCGTTTTGAGAAATTTACTTTATTATATGCAATGATCTACTCGAGAAAGCAGCCTATTTAGAAATGTTTTAAAGAAATGTATTTCTTTTCTGCTGCAACTCTAGTCATTTTCAAAATCTAATTTAATGATTTCAAAATCTAAAATTTGTTTAGCAACGATCACGATAAACTGTAGATTAGGTAGCTTTAACGTATAATGCGTAAGTGTTATACGTGGCAGCTGGCACATTGAACCAAATTCGGGGCATGAAAATAATAAAATAAAAATGTGAATTATAGTGAATTTAGGACCCAATAAAAATCCTAGAATAATCTATGAGTTGTAATGAAATCATTCCTAGTTTAAAAACCCAAATAAAAATTTCTCTAACCTTAATTGATACAAAAACAAGATTTCGTATCATGAGCTAATAACTCAAGATATAATTAGAAGTAGCCATAAATTTCAAACATGATAACATATAATCTATTACAGAACCTATTAGTTATAAAACAATAATCAAAAGATGAACTACTAGGATTATAAATACACTAAATACTAATACTGATCAATAATTGCAAGTTTAGGTCTTAAATAAAAATTTCGAAACCTACTGTTATACTTGTTAGGGGAATTCAATAAGACTTAAGCCCTGTTTTGACTTATTGGACCTGAAAATTTTAATGCGTAAGTTAAAATACTAAAAATAATTAATCGCGTAAACTTTAAACTAAAAATTTGAATATATAAACAATCTAGAAATTTTGTAGAAATTTAGATAATTTTTTTTAGATAAAACTCTTACATAACTATTATAAACATACACGTATAAACTAATATTTGTTAAGATAACTTAATTAATTATATTAAGCAAATAATTAAACAAATCAAAAAAAAATGAAAAAAAATGGAAACCGATAAAAATGAAATCTCGATTGATGCTGATTCATGGAGATCACATCCACAAATTTGAGCAATTTGGACACATAAATTCAACAAGACAATGACCCTTTAACCAATCATAAAATCCCAGCAAAGACACTTAATTAATGTATGGAATTCTGGCTCAAACAAGCAAGAAAATAGCTCCAATTTGTCTTGTATTTTACCGTGGAAGGCAGCTGCAACATAGAGAATCAGTTGCCAAAACAGTAGCCACATTCACACACATGCACGATTTTTTTCCAAGGAAATTGAAGGCCTACAAAAGTTGAAATTGTTGACTAACAAAGTTCAAATAAGAAGCCTTCAAATAGACACTTAAAACATCAGTAATTGGCTAGAAATTGAACAAAGAAAATTTGTTTCAATAGACCTTCAAAACTGATGTCAACAATAGTAGCTGGAACGTGAAATGTAGCCTCCATTTGCACGAATTTGTCCCCCAAATTTGTACAACAAATACACACAAATAATACCTATATAATAGCCTTAATTAACTAGCAAAAAAACCCAATAGATACCCTTTAAAAAGCCACGAAAATATGTCAAAAAATATAAAAAATCATCCTCTAAAAACAGCCTTATTCTACATGAAAAATAACGTCAGAAAACTCACATTTTTCAAGTCCAAAACACTTCCTCTAGTATCTTAACTTCAACCTAATCTTAGTACATAATATAAGAGTAACTTAGCTACAAAACCAACTCAAAACTCTCACAAACTCAATTTGAAAATTGAGCTACAGTAGGAGTTACGAACAGCCCAACCTTCTATGTTTTTCCTTCATTTTGACAGCCTTAAAGAACCTCTAAAATAGAGCAAAATCTATTTTGCCTCCTAAATATTATCTAAGTATCAAACACAACGAAAAACCAATTCCCTCCTCAAAACAACAATAAAAACCTAGCCAAAGCCCTTGGTTTTACCTTAAACCAAGCTGTAAATTCAAGCTCAGCAAGGTAAGAAATCTTAGTTAAATTAGTTAACTCTTAGTATATCTAAAACTCGCCATCCAACTTTTAATTTAGGTTTGATTCTTGTTAAGGAAGGAGCTTGGTATCCTTTTCCACATCTAACCAAGGTAACTTCTATCTTAAACTTGATTTCTTAATACATTTATGTATAGACATTAGGATGGAATGAGTAGTTTTGGAGAAGCTTATGTATTTGGGAGAAGTAGTTATTCATTTAATGAATACAACTAGATAAACTATGATTGTATTAGTGATGCTTGGATGTTGGGGTTATAGAAGCATCAACTTAGAAATTTTATAACTTTAAGTCTAGAAAAATTCGGACTAAGAATAAAGGAGCCAAAACCATGCTTAAATTACAACTAAACTAGCTTAAAACTATGT